>WNWU01000006.1:47923332-48005292 GCA_012654045.1 Ptyas mucosa | reverse complement strand
GAGTTGAAGTCCACAAGTCTTAAAGTTGCCAAGGTTGGAGACCCCTGATCTAGGCCCTCCTGATTGCCGCAATTAATTAGTTCATGGTAACACAGACCAAATGCAGAAGTCTTGTCTGCATACCTGCACACAAATCCGGTCATAAAGCTGCATCATGCTTCCCAATTTTATTTATTGTCACCTCTACACTTTCAATCAGGATTCTGCCAAATACGGTATCTTCCGAGGCATACTTGTTTTTGCATTCATTTCTGTACCTGTCCCTTTGTATAGGGGAAAAACAGTGGCACTCTTCCAGCATCAGACACAGATACAGTCATCACACACAAATTAAACAAGTTCTATTTAAAGCATGAGATGAATGAATGGGGGTGGGGGGAAGTTAAACCAGATTATAATACCATTTCTTTAGTCACGCTGTTTATATTTTCAGCCTTACCATTCTGCAATTTTCTCACAGCAATTTCCCCCTTGGACATGAACATTTTAAATGTTTTAATTCTATTCTTTGGGGGGGAAAATCTATTCAATACCCTTTCACTATTCTTTCATTTTCATCACAAACTATTTTCTCATTTTTATTCTTATTATTCATTTTGCTGAAGGCTTCTTTTTAAAAACCTTTCTACTTACCTTACTGCAAGGTGATTTTTTTTAGTTGCATCACCCCATCCCCGCATTTTCTTTGCTTCTTAATCTTAACAATGTCTTTGCAACTATCTTTCTCTTTGCTCACTTCCATGTTTCATTCTATGTGAACTATCTTTAGTCTCTCTGCCCTTTTCTCTATTCAAGTATGATTCTCTTCTCTTCTTTGTCAGTTCTTCAGTAACCCTTTGTTTCATGTAGAATCAATGCAATATCTTTTATTTTATTCCAATATTTATAAACCATTCCAAGGCAGTTGAATGAAAAAAACAATTTTAATCAAAAGCAAAGAAAATACAACATAACATTCATAAATATTCAACAGTGCTATAGTCAGATGACTATCTGCAATCTCACCATGAATTGTAGCGTGGAGGAAATAAAACTGGTTTAAGGGCCTTTCAGTGTAGTATGTCCCAGTCTCATTATGTGGAAACCACATATAATGCCTAGCTCTCTTTTACTTCACAAGGAGGACAGACATTTAGCAGATCCACTCTTCTTTTGACAGAATCATGTGTAGTAAGGCAGTTCCTGATATAGTTCTATGCCATGCCATATAAGGCACAACTAGAATTTTGAATTAAGTCCAGAAGCCAACCAGTGCAGTGATCTCAGAATATATGTTATTCTACTATTAGATAAATCATGCATTCCCTTGAATCACCTTTTTTTGGGGAATACTTAAAAAATATTTTCAAATCTGAGGGCCACAAATCTTTCTCCATATTTGTTAATATCACATTGTTGCCACTTTAATAGGCATTTCATCTGCATTTCCTATTTGTCAGCTGGTCCACGGCCTGCTATTCCTGTTGTTCTGCTGCAGTTAGTACCTGAAGATATTCTTAATCTGTGAATGATTCTGTCATTCCACAAATTCATTTATAAAACAATTCAATACAATCTTTCTTCCTTTAACCTCATTTTTCCCTATTAAAATTCTTTTATTATTTCTCTTGAACAGACATATTTTAGCTGTTCATTTCCTGTGATTCTTTTTGTCTTAAAACCATCTTTTTTTTTTGCCTTGCTATTTTTATTATATTTGTTACCGTTCTTGATTGAGGAATCTTTGCTTACTCTTTCTTGCTTGTTGAATATGTTGAATATGTGTGCCATACATCCTTCTTATGACCCAGGGCTTTTATCTTCCATTTCTATTGATAGCCATTTGGAATTCCTTCACTCTGAAATTTGAGGGGTTTTTTCCTGCTTCCTCTTGCTTTTCACAATGTAGCAATAGCAATAAGATTTATATACTGCTTTACAGTGCTTTACAACCCTCTCTAAGAGGTTTACAAAGTCAGCATATCACCCCTGACAATCTGGGTCCTCATTTTACCCACCTCGGAAGGATGGAAGGCTGAGTCAACCTTGAGCCTGGTGAGATTCGAACTGCCAAATTGCAGGCGGCCTGCAGTCAGCAGAAGTAGCCTGCAGTACTGCACTCTAACCACTGCGCCACCACGGCACAACATATCTCATCTCTTCTGCATTAGGTAAGCATACAGGGCCTGTTTCTTCCATTGATCTGATATTCTAACCTTCAGGTCAAAACTTGTTGGCACACTTAGTCCTCTTTCATTTTCTAAGTTTAACCCATATATTTGACCCCAGTGATTCATGGCATGATACACAATCTTTACCAGGAAATGTTCTGGCTGGTGGGATGGCACATCTTCATCTTCTGTTTCCTATTATACAGTCAACCTGACTTCGGAATAAGTGGTGGCCATGTGTAAAGTCTATAATTATGTAACTTGAAGCAAATATAGATTTGCTTCAAAGGAAATTTTTTTTTTTTGTAAACTCTATCTTCACAATCCAAATCCTTCTTTAATTTCATGTTCCTCCAGTTCTCCAACTTTGCATTCCAAGCACCCATTAATCACACCATGTCCTTTCTACCCAATGACCTCTGCCAGTTTGAGTTCCTCAGCAGTTTTCCTACAACCTGGGCTTTTTTTGTCATGGCTATTTTTAAAGTGCTTTCCTCCCCCCAGCCCTTGAAATGGAAGAATAGTATGGGGGTATCCTTTGGACTGCCCTCTCCCTCCCTGCTGAGCTCTACTTTGCTGCAACAATGAGGCCAAGGACTAGTGCTATCTTTACAGTTTTATTAGTGTGTTTTATTTCATGGAATTTATAAGGTTGTCCAATTATATAATGACTCTGAGCAATGTAAAATCAAAATACGAATATAGGTAGTCCTCAACTTACAACAGTTCATTTAGTGACCGTTCAAAGTCACAACGCCACTGAAAAAAGTGACTTATGACCATTTTTCACACTTATGACCATTGCAACATCCCCATGGTCACATGATCAAAATTCGAATGCTTGGCTACTGACTCACATTTATGATGGTTGCTATGCCCCAGGGTCATGTGATCCCCTTTTGTGACCTTCTAACTAGCACAGTCTATGGGGAAGCCAAATTCACTTAACAACCATGTCACTAACTTAATAATTACAGTGAGACACTTAAGAACTGTGGAAAGAAAGGTCGTAAAATGGGGCAAAACTCCCTTAACAAATGTTTCACTCAGCAACAGAACTTTTGGGCTCAATTGTTAATTTGAGCTAATTGCTCAACATTAAGTCAAGGAATACCTGTAAAATACAGACCAGATACAAATGGAAGTCTTCAAATGGCCATAACTATTCTATCCCATAGAGATACAAGGACCTGGCAATTACCCCACCCAAGCTCTGAAGAAAGACCTGTATTTTCAAGGCTTTCAAAAATGTGCTTAAGGTGGGGGGGGGGGGCTTTCACAGAGCTCAGCAGTCAGCAAGCCTATTCTTTTTTTCCCCACAAAAGAAAATAAAGATATCTGCTATGACCACTGCTGATAAAGTATTGCAAAGGACTCTAGACTCATGTCCTGGGTGCTTTTCTTATGTTAACAGCACTGATTCGTATATTAACAGTAAAAGATGCAAAGCAAAAATGCCAAATTTCTTCCAGTCTTTCATTATAGTCTTTTCTTCTGAAATATTGAGAATTTGGATACACAAGCATCATGCCATCCATCCTGAAAGTAGCAAGTCCTGATAAAAATTTACTGTAATGCTGGGAATGTATCCACAAGAGCATTTTTTCCACCAAGAATCAATCTAAACCTAAAAATATCATCACCTACAAGGGCAATGATAGGAATTGCACTGCTCCATCCAGCGTTGAAATCCACTTACCTTCGCTACCGGTTCGGGAATGGGAATGTGCCAGTGGTGAAATCCAATTTTTTTACTACTGGTTCTGTGGGCGTGTCTTGGTGGGCATGGCAGGGGAAGGATACTGCAAAATCCTCATTCCCACCCCACTCTGGGGCCAGCCAGAGATGGTATTTGCCAGTTCTCCAAACTAGTCAAAATTTCCGCTACCGGTTTTCTGAACTGCTCAAAATTTCCGCTGCCGGTTCTCCAGAACCTGTCAGAACCTGCTGGATTTCACCCCTGGAGTGCGCGCACATTCGCTACACTCACTGGTGCCTCTTCTGCACATGCACAAAGGGGTAAAAACGGGATGTAATGACATCCCAGCAGATGGGCGGAGCCTCCTGCCGCTGGCACTACCAGTTTGCTTGAGCTGGATAGATCCGGCTGCATTTCACCGCTGGCTCTATCCCTGAAGATCGTGGGGAATGCCCAGTCCTTGCCTCCATTTCTTCTCTCCCTCCTGCAAAATTTTGGCAAGTTGCAGGATACATATGCATGCTGTATTTCTACCTAAGAAGATAGCCAGAGCGTTCAAATCATTTCAGTGATTTCATGCCAACCAATGAAACTTGTTAATTCCAGTTCCAGAGTACGCTAATAACTTCTTTTAAAAAGATTCCCCCTATCTTGCTTCGCCTTGTGTTACCATATCGAGTGCCAAATGGAAGTGTCCTGTAGATGGCAGCAAAGAGACCCAGAAAACTCTCATCCTTTGCTGCCATTTAGTGATTGTATGGATTTTTGCAGTTCCCTCCTCTCTTGAAGTTTACAAAATGTGAAGATTTTTCTCTTTGTTTCCCCAAACAATAGTTTGCTGGTTCCTTGCCTACGAAAAAGATTATAAATACTTTGTTCGAATAAACCCCCAATTAGATTCCCAATGAGTCTATGTACCATAAGTAGCTTTGTGCTCTTCAGTGGATTAATGGGTTAGAGAATTAAATGAGAAAATGAAATAGCTCAGATCAAAGAAATTAAAAATTGTGACTTAATAAGACCATTTAAATGGCACCCCAGTCTTAAAGACATGTGCATGATGATCAGATAAAATCCACTGCAGTGATTCTTTATGGCAAAGGGCACCAATGAACCATATTAAAAGTGCCATAGTTAGGCTGATTATATGTTTACAAATTAGTACTGAGGTGGAACACGCAGGCCAAAATGTAGGGACTGATCCAAAAAGCTGGCATTTGCAGCAAGAAAAAACACACACCTCCTTTGGTGCCTTCCCCCTTTCCCCACTTATTTAAGAGCAGCAGCTATTTGAGATTTTCTTCAATGCAGGGGCAAAACAGCTGCTGCCTCCGCACCGGCATAAATCAGGAGCAGCAGTTACTGAGTGTAGTAAAGGAAGAAAACAAGGCTTTCTTCGTAGGAGGAACAACTACTTCTCTATAATTTGTGAGCTTAGCAATCAATAACAATTAGGGACAGGCTTGTAGCTGGTTTAACACTACTCCCTGAAGTCCTCTTGCCCCCTCCACTCCCCTTTAACCCCTACCCCTCCAAACCCAACGAGGAGAAATAGCTCCTGATTTGTGAGGCCGGGGATTTGCCTTGCAAGGGTCCTCCTCTGTCATTACCTGCAGATGGATCAGAAGGACTTCAGCTCCCCCAGTTAACAGAACACTTATTGCACACACAAGTGCTCAATTAAAGTCACCCTTTCAGACAATTACTGAGCATTACAGCTGCTCAGAAGCAGAAAGTGGCATTCCCCTTTACCGCAAAAGAGACTGGATTTTTAGAAGTTTTACCCTTTTCCTCTGTACTGTGAGCTTTTTTTCCCTTTTCTTTTTTAAAAACAAATTTCCAAAATTGCCTCAGTCGTGGCCCCTTTTAAGGTTCCCTTCAAGACTCAAAGAGTTAATTTGTAACACTTTGGGTAGGGTCCTTCAATTGCACATAGGAGCAAATCTCCCCACTCCCAATAAATTAAATGCATCCCCTTTGACACATTTTAATCATTCCAGAAGGCTGCTATCTAGTTATGAGGTAGACTCACATCTTGGGCTGAATATGTGGAAGAGCCCAAAGGCAGCAGTGTTTAGAGCTGATAAATTTCAGAAGCTTGCATTGGCTATGTTTTCGGTGATTACCGAGTTGACAGACAACACCCTGAAGTAACTATTACACTGAAAATTATAATGTATCATCATTTAAATTTTAAATGAATGAGGAGAATCAAGCACAACAATGGGCTGTCAGCAAAGCTGATGATTCAGATTATTTGTAAAGGCAGTACAAAATATTGACACCTCACTGCCCACCACTGTATACTCCTCCTCTGCGGCTTCGCTTGCAAAATACAAAAGCTCTAATTCCCTCTGGAATGAATTGGCAGGGAGGGGCATACATTGCAATAACAATACGTGACAGCTATGCAATGAAGGATGAAGTGACCTGTACGGTGGGGAAGAAGGATCATGGCAACAGGAGAGAGATGAGATGTGAAAATGAACACACACAAAAAATGACTGAATGATATCCTCGTGAATAAAAGCTTGTGATATTGTTGTACTTCTAAAGTTTAAGGCACAGTTTCATAGGTGAACTGGAGTCATGTAAGGCTTGGTCTCCAGTTCACGCTCAGGCCATGGCTATAGAGCAGGGAGATGCTGCACCCCTAACCCTAGCATAGTTACACAAGTACAAGGTGTTTTAGGAAAGTTAAAGAACAACCACTTTTTGGCAGATTGTCAAAAGAGTTGAAATGCTTTGTTGTTTAAAGGGCATTTTAAAAAGTATTTGAGATAATTTGTAAATTCTAAACTAAACACACTTAAGAATTTTTCTTATGGAAGCAACCTGATTCTATTACTCTGTTATTGCTATGTAATTTCCTATTTATTATTACCATCCTTTTTTTTTTTTAGATAATTGGAAGAGAGCATCACCATTTTTAAAAAAGTGATCCAGGAGAATTTATAGCATTACAGGCATATTAGGCTTACTTCTGGCCTACAGTAGAAAGTGTTATTAACTAAAATTGAGATATACAGAGAAGAAACGGCCTTGGTGAAGATTTATCAGCATGGCGTCTTGAAAGGGAGTGACATTTACTTTAATACTATTTACAGATTATTAGAATCACTCTTCTTTTCAGATTATTTTGAGGAGAGTTTAGACATCCTTTTTAAAAAGTCATCTAGGAGAACTGGGGCATAAATTTTTCTAGGAATTAATATGACACCAGGGCTCTTTACTTTTTATAAATGAATGGATTGGATTGATGATTCCAATTTGTGCATCAGTGGTGAGTTTGCAGATTATAGCAAATTATTCAAGATGAGAAGCAGAAAATCAGAAGGAAAATAGCAATAAGATTCAATGTAGGATATGTACAATGAAGCACTCTACCATAGAATAACCAATCTTATCATCATCAGCTAGATAATGCAATTCTACTTGCTTACGAGTATCCTAAAATGATTTTGGGTACATAGTGCAAAAAAACTCATAGCAATATTTGAACAGTGTCATGAGTGAAGGGAAATGGGGGAAAGGCCATCTTGTCACTGGGAATTAAAGTCATCAGAATTGTAAAACTATGAAAAATTGCAGTGAAATTTCATTGCAAATAATTACATTTGTGATATTCCCAAATAATGAACATGTTTGTTGTCCAAGAACATGTAACTGACCACACCTGATCTATCGAATATGAAGTGACTCAAAATGGTCAAGAACATGAAATATACATCTCTTCTCTATACATACTGAGTGATGTATTGCTTTTCTAACTTCACAAAGTACATATGTATTTATTTATTAACTACCTGTTTTCAAAGGACTCAAAGTGATTTGCCTGCAGCTACCCATCCAATATTACATTTCACTAGAAGTGCCAAGTATATTCATGCATTTTTAATACCTCCTAATTCTAGATGAACAGAATTTTGTATTTGGACATCTTGTGCTATACAATAATTCCCCTCTATCATCTATTTGTAGAAATACAGCAGAAATACATTTGGAGATATTGCTGCTGCTAATATATAAAAATAAAACTCTTTTAAAATCCATAATAGTGAGCCATGTGTGGATTTTTCACAATGTTACCATACATTATTTTCTACTCTTGATATATTTATCTTGGCTTGGTATTTTTCTGGAATACCACTGAAATTTGATCTAGGTACGTTCCCTTTCCAAATCTTGCTGTGCTCCCTCATTGTGCTCGTATAGGGGTGGGGGTGAGGTTCCCGGGGATGAGCAAAGAATATTGGGAGTGTATGCTAAGAATATATATTCCCAGAAGGGTCATCCAAGTTTTGAAGCTTCCTGGCTAAAGCAAACAGGTACCTATATTGGGCAGTACTGATATGGGAAGATGCTGGAGGTTGTAATGGAATGGCAGGGTAGAGATCACTTTGGTGACAATGGCAACAACATCAATTAAACAGTGTGGGAGAAGGCAATGGTAAATAATCTTGTATTTTTACAAGAAAATGGATAGAAAATATAAAACTATTGCGGTATAGTGCTAGGTTATGAGTCCCTCAGAATAGATGGCACTCAACATGCTACTCAACATGCTACTGAAATGCTGAGGATCTTTTGGAGTACTAATGATGTTTATGATGTAGCTAGGTTAAAGGTTCTCCGACATCTAGTTGCTGATGTTGTCATACAGTACAGTAAAATTATATCTGAAGCTGCAAAGATAGAATTACAGTAGGAACATGGAACATAAGAAGCATGAAGCTCAACACAGTGAAAGATGAAGTGAAACAATTACAAATGACATCTTAGGGTTCATCAAATTGAGATGGACTAAGATTGAACACTTTCATCAGAATACTGTTTATTACTCAGGACATGAAAAACAAAGAAGAGGTTGCCTTATAGTAAAGAAGGGTATAACAAGAACAGTATTTGGCTATAATGTAATCAATTGCCAAATAATATTAATTAACCTTTGTTGACAAGCCTTTACTATGACAATCATTCAAGTTATGCTCCAAATCCTGAGGAAGTTGATAAGTTTTATGATCATCTTTGATGTGAAATCAACAGAATAAGTAAGCAAGATGTGCTGTTTTAGGGACAAGAATAAAGGTAAAATGTAAAGGAGGATTTTACTCAGTCGGTGCTGATAACAGGGTGGTGGTGCTCATCTTTGTTTCAAGGCAATTGAGCCAGCACTGTCCAAAGACATTTCTGCGTTCATGTGGCCAGCATGACATCATGGAGCGTTGTTACCTTCCCAACAAAGTGGTACCTATTTAACTACTCGCATTTGCATACTTTTGAACTGCTAGATTGACAGGAGCTGGGGCAAGGATGGGAGCTCACCCCATTGCGCAGTGCTCAGGTCTTGAACCTGGGCTGCTGGTTTTCCAGCAGATAAGCCCAGCATCTTAATCACTGAGCCATCGCACCACCCCAGGGACAGGAATGCCAAAGTTGGGAACATTAAAGAGAAAAATGTAGCTAGACAGTATGGCTTAAGAAACTGAAATGAAGCAGGAGATTCAATTATCAATTCCAATCATTCCAATGATTTCTTCATAGCTAAATACTGTCTTCAAACAACCAAAATGATACTTCTGTACATGGATACTACCAGATGAAGTATATAGAAATAAAATTGACTATATTATTGGTAATATAGAAAATAGAGGACCTCAATTATAGGCATCAAAGTCATGGCCAGGTGCTGACTGTGGAACAGATAACAAACTGCTCATGTACAAGTTCCAAGTTCAGGTAAAGAAAAAGAAGAATGCAGTCAGTTTCCATTACATGATCTTAAACATATACCATTTTCAAGAAGAACATCACAAGTTGCTTTGAAGTACTGAATCTCATGTATAAAAAAAGGAGAGGAATTATGCAGTGAACTTGCATGAAGTTGTTAAGGATGAATGTGAAAAGAGATTGCCAAAAATAAATAAAGAAAAGAAAGCAAACTGATATCAGAACAAATTGTGGAAATTGCCAAGAAGAAAAAATATGTCAAAGTCAAGGAAGACAAAAATCTCAGAAAGAAAGTTAACCAAGAGTTTCAGAGAGCTATAAGAAGCAACAAGGAGCAGTACTACAACAATAACTGTAAAGACATTGAAGATGGAAACAGAAAACACCGGGGAGGGGGAGGGACAAGGAAAATCTTTGAAAAGAACTCTGAACTCAAAAGTGGGTTGCAATCTTGAATTGGTGGCAAAGGAAACCAATGAACACATAGCAACTGATTCAAAGGAGAACAAAGGAAGAAGTATACTGAAATCCTGTAAAGTAAAGATATCAACATCCAAGAGATCTTAGAAGATATTCCCTATTTACAAGAACCTCTAATATTAGAAAATGAAGTGAGATCAGCACTCTGGTCATTTACCCAACTGGAAGCTACAAGGACCTGTGGAACACTCACAAAAATAGGGCATGTCACAGAAGAAGAATCAATAAGGATTTTGTGTGCCAGAAAATCTGGAGAATGACACAGTGGGCAACAGACTGGAAGAATCAATCTTCTTTCCAATATCAAAAAGGAGATTTAACAGAACGTATAAACTATTGTACAATGTTCTTAATTTTACATGCTAAGAAAGTAATTAGGGTCATCCTATGCAAATTAGAGCCCCACATGTAAAAAGAGATGCCAGATATTCAAAATGGCTTTAGAAAAAGTCAGGGAATATAGGATGTTATTGCTGATTCCACTGGATAATCGAGAAAAACAAAGAATACCAAAAGAAATCAGTATGTGCTTCATTGATTATAAAAAGGACCTTTGAATGTGTTGATCACATCAAGCTGTGGAATGTGCTAAGAAAAACAGGAATTCCAAAACATCTCATTGTTCTCACAAGAATCTTATATACAGGTCATATGGACAGAATATAGCAAAACAGACTGGCTTCAGATGGGCAAACGAGCATGAAAAGGCTGTAATACTTTCCCTTTATTTATTCAATCTATACATCAAATACATACTAAGAGAAGTTGGACTGGAAGAAAATGATTGTAGTTTTAAAACGGGAGGAAGACATATCAATAACCTGTATTTGCTATGCACTATCCTAATAGCCAAAAATGCAAAGGATCTGCAAGCTTTAGAAATAAAAATCAAGGACCACAATGAAAAAAAAGGATTAAAATCAAATGCAAACAAGATCAAATTAATGGCCAGAAGGACAACAACCAGCCTTAAAACTGACAAAAAAAATATTGAAGTGGTGGAAGCTACAGACCTTTAGGATCAACCAAGAAATCAATAAAAAAATACGCTGCAGATGAGCACTTGGATAGATTCAGTTACAAGGGAGATGAATGCATCATTTGAAGACCTGAAAAACCAAGTTAGGGGCAGATTGTCATGAAGAAAATCTAGGTGGTGACTAAGAATCAAGTCATGATTTGATGGCACATAAAGTCAAATCAATCATAATCTACCACAAAAATGCCTCTCCCCATAATTTTAGTTAGATAGCAAATTGGTAATACTAAAAAAATGCATAGTTTGCCCTAGCAGGTAATTTTTTTTGCTGGAGGAAAATGAGATCTAAGGGTATGTAAACCAAAAGAGTTATTTTTTTCTTTTTTATAATAGCAGTAACAATAAAAAGGTTCAGCTTTTAATAGACAGAGGAAGCTCCCATACTCACTGCTGATGTAGCAAAAAACTTTAAACACAAAATTTGGGTAGGTGCAAATAATCTCAAAGAGACTTTATTATTATTATATGTATCAAGTTCTTATATTACAGCTTTAAATCCCCATTAGCTAATGTTATAATACAGTAGCTGTATATCCTCTCCTTTTCCACCACTTTGTAATCATCAGAAAATGCAGAGCAGTGCCCCCCCCAACCTTTTGGGCACCAGAGACCGATTCTGTAGAGAGGGGTTTTTCCACGGACTGGAGGAGGTGTGGTTTTGCATGCTGCCTGCATCCTGCAGATGGGGTTTCGCTTGTTTCCATGGCCCGGTTGCTAGCATGCCGCAGACCGGTGCTGATCCACGTACCGGGGGTTGGGGGACCTCTGGTTCAGAGGACATTTTTGATATGAATCACTTTTTTAACCAATTCAATTGCACTCAGCTTAACTGGGATCTCTGAATCTAATGTCGTCCCCAATCATAGATTCCCACCTCTGTCAGCAATAATAAACGCATAAAGTATTAACAATTATTATAGCTACGAATAACATTTACTTTTTCTCTTTTAAAACTGAGGCATAGTGTACAGCGAGAAAATTGCCTTAGTATTAGACAAAGAAGCCCATGAAAGTTTCCCTCACCTTAAAAATGTGGGATTCTGGAAGCATATTACACCCATTTCCAACTCAGTGTCATCTTAGTCCTCATTGTACGTGTCCTTCTCTTCTTCCACTTCATGCATTAAGATTTTCCATTACTGTCTTAACAAATCTTTCACAGAATGTAGCATGTAGTAAATGCCAGGGGACTCGTTTGGTTGCTCCATGCTGACCTCATGTTTATGAGATCACCTGGTCAACTAAAGTATTTATTTGGATATAGATGGAAGATCTAGGCCTGACATCTTTGTTTAATCATATTAATCACTCAAGTTTGAAAATTGCTTTATATTATGCTTCTCTCATAAATGGGAAAGAGAGTCGGCTTATATTCACATTGACAAAGACTTTCCCTTTGGGGAATAGGAGTATCAGCCTTCTAGCGTTCATGGTTATCATTTATTTACCGCATCATAGACTTACTCAAAGGCAATTTGAGCAAACCCATTGTTTGGCTGTGCTGTAGATAAGTACAGAATCAAAGAGAGAAAAACTACATTTGCAATGGCAGATCGTTCATTCATCCTTCCTATAACCAAGCCTGGAAATTCTAATTGTCAATTTTTCTAATAATAAACATGACAGTACAGAGAAATGATTTCTTCACTGAAAAACCAAGAAATTTATGCTCCCTGGTTTGGTCTGAAAAAGCAGAGTGCCAAAATATGTACATAACAACTGGAAATGTACATACTGTACAATGGAAAGAACTCTGCCACAAATATGCATTATTTCTCTTTTGGTGCTATAGTTACTCTTCTACAACTCAATATACTTACAACATCTGTGGTGAAGTGCATGTTTGAGTATAGTCTAGGAATGAACACTTCATTGTAATGGTTTTTCCAGGCAGCCATATTATTGCACAATAAATAAAATGACATAAAATATGCAGCTGCCTTGAAATCCAAATATTTTCCCCAAGCTAGCACTTTCATTCCAGGGATATTGCATTTTTGTAGCTCTCACAAATGGCAATGTTTTCATTCTTTGCACCGTACCCAGAACACTCATGATTAGGAAATGCAATACCAGTCAAAGAATAAATTCAAAGCCCTATAATTTGTTTTATGTCAGTTACTTATCTTAACATATTCTGCATTTTCTGACCTCGCACATATTAATTAAGAAACCTATGCATTTTGGAAAGGTAATCAAAAGGTTCAAGGAATAAAACACTCTAAATTGTTTGTCTGCAAAATGGAAGTAGCATAGCTTTCCTGCACTTTCACTTTGCAAGTGACTGGCCTATAAACAAGATTGTAGCAGGTTCTCTTTGGTATACTCTATTTAATTAATCTTCAAGCCATTAACCATTGATTTAAAATGCCACTTATAAAATCTTCATTTTGCACATTATCAGTTGTTTTGCAAATAGCTATCCATGAACAGAGGCATAATGATCTCCCTTTCCCCATTCTTGTAGCTTACTAACCTCATAGTCAATTTTGGCTTTTTAATTACTCACACTCATATTAGCATTTAAAATTAAATGGCAGATTAAAAAAAATAATGTGCACGAACATAAAATGTTAAAATTCCTATTACAGAGCTGCCTGATGGAGGAAATAAAATCTATTTTTGTTTAAAGGGCATCATGGAATTTTGTCTAAAATTAAATATGAACAGAGAAATGAACATTTTAAAATAAATATCAGTGAACTGTTTTAAAACTATTTTTCAATAGGTGGTGGGTTGGTCCTTGCCAGCAACAACTTTTGAAAATTTTCAGTGAATTTTTGTGTGTATCACAATAATAGCTATTTTACTTCCAAATGAGGGTCTTAGACACCATGAGCAGTGTGGTGGCCTAGTGTTGAACACTCTGGTCTTCCACTCTCAACCTTCCACTCAGAAGGTTGAGAGTTCAATCCTAGGTAGCGTCAGATATTTCTCTCCTAGGCACAAAGAAAAAATATTTGCTGCGAATTCCACATGGCTTCAGGAAGGGCATCTGCTCAGCAAAACGCTCAGCCTCATCCAGTCACCCCAACTCTACTCTGAATTAAGAGATTACAGGGTGGAAAAAAGGGGGAGGGTCTTAAACAGAAAACAAAAGCAAAATTCTAAACTGAAATTTGCATCTCAATTCTAGACTTAAACCATGAGTTTGAGATCAAATTTCCTGTACATGTATCTAAAACCATTACCTCTGAACTCAAGTCAGAATTTAAGGGGCTCTCCCTACTTGCACCTATCAGGTGTGACGGGAGTAGTTGCACTAGGAAAGTCAGCATTTCTCAACCCCAGAGAGAAGTGTGGGCTTCAACTTCCAGAATTCTCCGCCAAGCATAAAATTGCTGAGTTTGAGAAACATTGGTTTAGGGTTCTCTTTTGACTCTTTACTTGGTGGTTTCTTCAGTTTTAAAGTAATTATTTGCTGAAGATTTTAGTTTGTGAAAAATATATATAATTTTTTAGGGATCAGAAGGTTACTACAAGCAGTAACTGGTGCTATCGTAAAATATGGTCTGAATCCACACAATAAAAATTATGCTAGAAAGACCTTAGCCCATGATACTGTAACCAGCCATCCCCATCCTGATGTTATGATAATAAAGACACTACATTTAGACCAGTGTGTGTGAAACAGAATTATTTTGAAATAGATGGCCGTCCTTAAAGAAGATATATGAATGGAATAAGTGGATGCTATGGGGGGGAGGGGTTTGCACACACAGAAAATAGGGAACAAGAGAGAAAATGCTGTACTCAAATGCTTTGTGTTTTGAGGCTGAGACACAGCTACTGCTCACATCCCATTTTTTTCTTTTAGCTTGAGAAGCCTCACTTTCTCTAGAGATAGTTCTTGTGTATTGACCGTTCATGTTACGATTGTTCAAAATTAGGATATTTACAAAACTGGCATTTTATAGCCCGTGAGCAACCCCACCACCATAAATAGTTGTGCCAATCCCCCCGGTCAAATGATCACATGACAGATGGGTCAGCTTCATGACTGGTCACAGTGTTTTGCGATCAAATGAGCACAATTCAAAATATTTTTTGCTTGTTTTTGACAAAAGACACCCATTCAAATGAATGGGTTTGCTTTGTGATCACTGGGTTTACCATGATACAGACCAGAAAATTACTTACCGGTAGGCCATGTGGATGCCCTGACTTATGACTGCAATGACTTCCAACTGTAATTCCAGCGTTCAATTACAGTCATAATTCACGGACTACCTTTAAAAGGGGTGCTGTTTCACTTCTGCACATTTAATGTAGCAAGTAGCTCATGAATGGACAATCCTCTCCAATCAGTCATTTTACAAAAAAGTAATAACATTTTACTGAAAAAGAAACTTTATAACACGATTGAAGTACCATGAAAGAACCTCAAGCCAGAGGATGCAGATACCTGCCTGGTCTTGCTTATTGTGAAGGCAAGTATGTGTGTCCACACACATAGGTATATACAAACATATATATGCATACACAAACATAGTTCTAAATTAAAAAGGCTTACATAGTTGGTCATATTGTAACCACAATTCTGGGCAGCTCACAAAATAGAAAAACAGCAGGAATCCCCAATCAGAATAAAAACGCAATAAAATTTCAATAAGAATCCATGGCATTTTAAAAACATTTGCACTTTAAACACTTGGCAAAACTTAACAAACAGTAATAAAACTCCAAATACCAAGTTTATAGTAAAGGTAAGTCCATGGTTTAAAATACTTTATCAAAGGCATCGTAAGATGAATATACTTTTATTATTTCTCCGATGAGGGAGGACCATGAATTTAATCACAATCAGTCATCTTTGTCAGCTTTCATAATTAATTATATAAGTAATATAGTATATGGCCTAATTCACTAAAGCTTATATCTATAATATGAGCAATATTGTTCATAATATCTACAAGAAAGCTAAAACGTTTAAAATGTTACAACGATTGAAATAAAGTTGGCTATAAAGAAATGTTGAAGTTGCCTCTCCAAAAACAAATCTCAATTCAATATAGTTTTTTGCTTTCAAAAACTTAGATAAACAAGTGTGCCTCCCCAACCTCTCCAAAACAGTTCCACACATCTCAGTAGTGACTTCTTCCTCAGTCTTCAGTTACCTCCAGCTATCTGTCTTGTTTGCACTTTTGGAGAGTTCCTCAAAAGTGTCTTGTTTAAACATAGGAAGCCACATCAAAGACAGTTTTTGTAATCTCCAGTGCCAGATTTCAGAATCTCATTGTTATGGTTCCCTGACTGTGACTAGGGATGCATGCTTTCTTTCAGTCATATAATAATAATGCTATCACCCTAGAAAATTGACATTAAGGATTAAAAATGGCTCCTTTCTCCCTGCTTATTATTCAAAAGACCCTGAAAAGTAATCTGTTTTATGAAGCTATGTTTTGCAATCTGCATAAATATACCATCATTCTCTGATCTTCCTCTGGCTTAATTGAAAGCACATAATATTATAGAATATGGAAAATGCAGACTGTAAGCTTACATAGTAAACCAGTGTATAAGCAACCAGTTTTTTCTAGCAATTGGGTATAAAATGATGTCATTCCCCTTTCCCAAAAACCCTGAACACGAAAGTCTGTTAGGGTACAGGACTTCAGAGCACAGAAAGAAAACTACTTAATTTGCACTGAAATTTAATTTGAGGCAGGTCAATTAAGTCTGTTTGTGAAAGAAGAGCCTTTTGATAATAATTTCAATTTCATAATGACTTTGAGTAATGAATCTACTAATGATGCAAATTTATTTTGTTTCCTTTTAAGCAAATATAAATTCTTGATCATTTAAGATCATTCAGCCCCTTTGAGTAAAATTATACATTGTAAACAAGGGGACCCCCCTCTTCATTAAAAAAACAAAGCAAATGACTTCAGAATGAGAGAATATGAATATGCTGACATGGAACTTCAATGGCTATACAGCATTAAGCCCGTAGTGAAAAACTACAAAAACTGTGATCATTGCAGCATGGGACCAAATTTGCATCAGAAAGCCTTCTGAAGCACTTGGGGGCATGGTGCCATATTGCTAAACCTGCATTTGGACTGTTTCTCTCTGTTGTGGTATGCATGTGTTTGGGAGGTGGAGACCAAAGTGACATTGACTATTAACAAATCATCAAAACAACAGGATATTAGAAGAAGACACTAGGGGAAAAAAGAAGATTGATTGTGAATGCTGTACCTGGCTGAGACAGGAATAAAATCCTGCAACTTTGCACAGGTAAAAGGGCAAGGTAAGAAATCCCTCTCACAGAAAATAGATGTCACTGGCTGCAAAAAAGCTCAGCAGAAGCTTCCAACTTAATCATAATGCTAGTAAAAGGTATATATTTCAAGGATAACACCACCTTTTCTTCATTTGTGAGGATGCTGAGGAAATACAGAAGACAGATTCCAAGGTGCGTGGAAAGCTTGCTATGTATGTGAAGCATTCTGCTCATAAAAAAGATGTATAGAATGCTTCTTTGACTCTTCACAAACACATCCACTGATTTATTTCCAAACTGTTCCAAGGTCTTCATTGTGCTCACGTAATATCACTTGCAGTTGTAAAACTGCAGGAGTACATTATTGAAAGCATTGACAAGAATATTCAAATCAAATTCTTCGAAATATAATATAGTTATCATGTCAATTTCATATAATATGGTTGTTGCGTTTAAAAATATTCAAACATGCATTAACTTTTTTCCCCCATGGCATGAGTATTACCTCTCAACAGGAGCATGCTGGTGGGATGGCTTGTTTATCCTTGCATATAATCCTTCTAAGTGGTCCCTGTCCAGAGGTGCTGTAGGGTTATTGCACCCACCATAAGCTTCAGAAACAGGTGGAGAAGAAAGCTGGTAGGAGTTGATAACTGGATATACTTCCCGGAAGTGATTCACTCGTGCATAATTTGGGTCTATCTCATCATCGTCAAGATCAGGCGGGGCTCCCATAGGAACTGTGGAATACTCAGCAAGTCCCCTGATCTGCTTCTGACGGAGTTCCTGATGCTTTGCACCAATCCTGGGAGACACAACAACAACTAATGTCAGTACATACTGCTGACACAAGACAGGAAGCCTACTCAACTGAAGTTTTGATTACATCAATTTAATGGCAAGCCAAATGGAAATGATAATAATTTCACTTTTAAAACCACATCATCAGAATATACTTGTATTCCTCATTTAGTGATCACAATTGGTACTGGCAACATGGTTGTTAAATAAAGCAGTTGCCAAGTGAAACCACAACTGTGCTTGCAATAATCTTTCTGCTTTCTTTTGCTTTACAGACCTACAAAGGTCACAAGTGTGAGGATTGGTCTCAAAGTTACATTTTTTTTATCACTGTCATAATGGAAATGTTTGCTAAACAAGGTGTTGCTAAATAAGGGCTCTCTGTAGTAGCAGATGTTAAGCAGGCAAAGTAAACACAAATTCACTGTAATTATCAACAATAAACTTCTAGTCCCTTTCCAAGTTTTTTTCAGAGACAAGGCTGAAATGCCTACAGTATATAGACATTCATCACTGCACAAACATAAATTACATTTGAGAATTAAAGGTAAATCTAATGATGTCCCTTTTAAAAGACATCTCCTAAAATATATTTTTCTTGTTTGCCTCTGAACTAGCCAATATTATCAATGCCACTTTTATCATATTTTCCTCCCAATTTAATGAATCACCTACATTAAGTTCATTTGTGAGAAGTATAGCAATGTGACACGCAAATGTAAATAGCAATTAGTGGAGTAAAAAGTCAAAGACCCAAAGCATTTATTAACATTTTCAACATTTTGTCCTAACTCGTAACTTGGGGATATCATATCTTGTTACGTGGAGATCAGAGAGAGAATATACAGTGAAGAAATGAACAGAAGCCAGTAGAGATGAATTGTGTAGACATAAGTGAATTAAATACTATTACTGACAGTATTCCATTATGATAAATCTTTAAGAGGTATTACAAATGCTGCTACTAATCAGTGCTATTGTGTAATCTGTTGGGAATAGAAGAGGTAGGAAGACACCCAGGTATAATTTCAAAGATAGTCAAATTCAGATGAATCATCATTTGCTTTATGATTGAAAACTTTAAACAAGGCACTGTTAATAATAAGAAACTGAAATGTTCAGCTGCCTCGCTATGTAATTAAAGCAGCAGAAAAGATCAGAGCAGCAAGATGAGCCCGGTGTATAGAGAGCAAAGAATGAAAAAGCAAAAGAAGGATTAAAGCACAGGAAAGCTGCCAATTAAAAAGTCAGGATTTATTCACCATTATTAAATTCTGTAGCTCACAAAAATATTCCTGGAAACAAACACCTATAAAAATGGGTAAAAGAATAACAAATGTTAAACTATCCCTTTTGTACCAGGAAAAAATTAAGAACCGTGGAGCAGGATGTGGATGGAAAAACAAGAACAAAAAGGGATTTGGTAGAGGACAGGGGAAATGCCTATATCACAAAAGATGCTCAAGCAAACGAGCTTCATGAGGAGGAATTAGGGTAAGATAATCAATTTACAGAAATGCTTGCATACTGTTTATGAAGGGGTATTTTATTAAAAGCTGCCTGAATCAGAAGTCTTCTTCAGACCTTGTAAGTTTAGTGTATTTAAAAATGAAAGTGTAAACATAAGTGAACACATATTTACAATTGCAACCTATATATCATTGTAAGGCACTCATAGTCAGGGGTGAAATGCTCCCGGTTTGGACTGGCTCGGGTGAGTAGGTAGCGATGGCGGCGGGCAGTTTGGAGAACCGGTAGCAAAAATCCCTGCCCCCGACCCCCATGCCCAGCTGAGCCACGCGATCATCAGAGCCTTTTTTTTCTTTTAAATGGCCCTGACGATCCAAATTCTGACGATCCAAGCTGAGTTGCCTGCTAACCGTTAGCAAAAATCTTCCCCAAGCCTCCAGCTTGCTTACTTTAGCTGCTGGTTGCAACGCCTACCTTGCTTCGCTTGCTGTAATACCTGCAATCCGTTGCATCAGCAAGCAACTGAATCTCCCTGCTTGCAATCAAGCTCATCAGTGAGCAGCTCTATCTGCCTGCCTTCCTGCCTGCCTTGTACCTTCTTATTGCAGGGGTCTCCAACCTTGACAACTTTAAGACTTGTGGACTTCAACTCCCAGCAAAGCTGGCTGAGGAATTCTGGGAGTTGAAGTCCACAAGTCTTAAAGTTGCCAAGGTTGGAGACCCCTGTTCTATTGGGTAAGTTTTTCCCCCCCTTTGGGAGCTTTAAAAAAAATAGTTAATTGGGTTTTTTTAAGTTGTTCTTTTTTTAGACCTAGCCATTTAAAGTTTAGGAAGTTTTAAATTTAGCTGCTTTTATATAAAAATAAAAATAAATTAAAATAAAATAATATTTGTGCAGTTTTCTGAGATTTAGTGTGTTTCTGTAGTGTTTCACTCTAACTACAGAAACACACAAAATCTCACAAAGCTGTATGAGGAATTTTGTGTGTGTAAAGTGTGAAAGTTGTTTTTTTGGGCTTTTTGTGGCTGTGTGAGGTTCCTGCTTGTTGCAGGGGCCATTTTGGGTCTAGCACAGCTGCTTTTACATTGTGGGTGAACCAGTTATGTTGTGTTGTGTTGTGTTGTGACAAAGGATCAATTAGGATCAACCACATTTCCTGGCAAAACATAGAACAGAATAACAGAGTTGGAAGGGACCTTGTAGGTCATCTAGTCCAACCCCCCTGCCCAAGCAGGAAACTTTATACCATTTCTGACAGATGGCAGTCCAGTCTCTTCTTGAAAACTTCCAGTGATGAAGCACCCACAACTTCTGAAGGCAATTCTATTCTATTGATCGATTGTTCTCACTATCAGAAAAATGCTCCTTATTTCTAGGTTGAATCTCTCCATCCATTATACCTTGTGTGGCCTTCAGGTGCTTTGGAAATTAGGTTGACCCCCTCCTCTCTGTGACAGTCCTTCAAATATTAGAACACTGCTATCATGTCTCCCTTGGTTCTTCTCTTCACTAGAGTAGCCCTGCTCAGTTCCTGTAACCGTTCTTCATATGTTTTAGGCTCTAGTCCCCTAGTCATTTTTGTTGCTCTTCTCTGCACTCTTTCTAGAGTCTCAACATCTTTTTTATAGCATGGTGACTAAAATTGGGTTCAGTATTCATCCAATACTACACTAGGTGTGGTCTTACTAAGGCATTAAAGAGTGGTATTAGTACTTCACATAATCTTGATTGAATCCCTCTTGATGCAATTTAAGATTACACTGACTGCTGTCACACACTGTTGGCTCATATTTAACTGGTTGTCCACCAGGGCTCCAAGATCCCTTTCACAGTTACTGCTATTAAGCCTGGCTTCTCCCAATCTGTATGTGTACTGTTGTTTTTTCTTGCCTAAGTATAAGACTTTATTATCAAAAAATCTATTATCTAAACCACGGTCACTAAGCCTGAAGCCCAATCCTGCCCAAAAGATACCTATAGTGAAAGCCTATATCAATTGTAAAAGAGAAGAATACTCTCTTATAGTCAATCTTTAATTATAAATAAGCAACATGTTTATTATTGTCACTGAGACACAAGAACAGATTCCAAGATAGAAAAGGAGATAGTCCTCAAATGGAAGGAATCCCTGGAAAGTAGCAGGAATTGAAAGCAAACAGCAACAGACTCAAGTAAAGGGTTTGATGTTACAACAGATAACTATAAAGAAGAAGCATTTCCTTTCATTTCTATACTGCAACAATCTCAACTCATAATTAGGGAACTATTGAGAAAAAGGCTTAATTCTCTAAAGAACCCTTAAAGAAAGATGAAAGAAAGATCACAGAGCAAAGAGAAAAGACGAATTCCTGCTAGCCTGTTCAGTGTTCAGCTGGAACAAGCACATAGATAAATATGTGGAATGTTAAAACCTAAAATTTGTCAGCAGCAAGAACAAAATTCTTGTTGGAGCATTCTTGCACTCTATCAACTGAAATGGACTTCCGTGGACAAATCAATGCGCCAATAAAAAAAAGGGAGGGGGACAATTGAAGAAAGTGTTGAAAACTAACTGGAATGATAACACTCTCATTCCTTCTCTCTCACCCACATACAGTATAGAAAGAGGAGTATCTCATATACTATTCCATGGGAGAGTTGCGTTTATAAAGCTAAAAACTCTTAATTTGGCTTTAAAAACTGTATTAGTTTGTTTATTAACCCTTGTTTCAGAATAGTTTAATTTTTCTCACACTAGAGTTTTGCAAAGAAGTGGTTGTAAAGATACACTTATGGTTGCCCAAGGTCCAAGGAGAGCACTTTGTTTGGTTTCTATAAACACTAGTACAACCAGTGGTATTATTACACTTTAGCAAGTGGAAATTTCTCCATTAATTTTATGCTACTGTGAAAGTAATGAATAGATAGAAATGAAAACAAAAATCTGGATAGTAATACTGTAGGTGGCCAACATAGTTCTACAAGGAAAGCCTTGAGGAGGCTTCTTAATAACACTATGATTAGTTTCATTTTCTTCTAAAACTTCAGAAATACTTAAACCTGGAACTAAGGAGAACCCCATCAGCAAATGATTTAATTCATCTCACTTATAATTTCCCTTCAAGTTTGATAGTTTTGCTGTCAATTCTGGTACTTGGTATAGAACAAAAGTAAGAACTGGGACACCACAATTTTCTCTTATATTTAGAATGGGAAAAATGTAAAGTCTTTATTTTTTTCTCTCTTATATAAATCTAACCTACAATTGCTTCCTCAACACTATTTTATGTTGTACTTGGTTAGTCAGTACTAGGTAATGTTAATTTCTCCATGATTAACTCTTAAACAGGGCTATTATAATTGCATTTGTTTTTCTTGTTTCTCATCTCTCTCTGGAAAAAATCTATACATGTACATACATGTTCATCAATGGTCTATGTTTTATTTAGTTCACACTTTTACTTGTAGTTAATATCTGAAGTACTTTATGTCTGTTTTATTGTATTATTTGCTGGTTTAAGGATCACTTTCCTAATTTTATTTTACAAAACATTGTTGATCTTTATCAACATAGAAGCTTGGCAGCCTTCAAAACAAGGTGCCTAGGAGTCCAAGTTAATTCTTTTAAAATGATGTCATTGTGGGATAATGTGAGCACTTATTTATTTATATATTTGCACTTCTTGCGCTAAGAATATACCAAGAAGTTACAAGCAATCCTCACTTAACAACCACAACTGGGACAGGCAACTCTATTGTTAACCATGCCAGGCTTATGATGACACTTTTTCTATATTAAATGAATATTCATTTAATAAATTAGCCATGTCATTAAGTGAAACATGTCAATAGATTTTGCTCAATTGAAGAAAGTGGGATGCTATGACAGTTGTAAGTGTGAGGATCACTTGTAAAATTATTTTTTTAGTGTTGTCATAACCTTGAACAGTTGCTAAACAGGACAGTTGTCATCTGAGGACTTCCTGTATTTGAACTGGAAGTGAAAAGCAGCAAGTAAATGCATCATAAAGGAAGGAAAATGCTTCTTTCTAGCACACATGTTAGAACTGTGAAATTCTTTTGAAATTGTTGCATCCCTCTCTCTCTTCAAATTATTAAAATTCTGGCAGACTTTTCCAGACTGGCATGCCTGCATTTATTTATTTATTTACTAAAACAGAGTGAATTGCTTCATAAACTGCTCCTTGATGAAGGAACTGCATGGGAATTAAAAGTGTCTGTTCATGTATATGCATGTGGAAACAGCTGAAAGCAACTTACAAAGTATCTGGGTGAATGTAGAAAAAGATACAGCTGCTTTAATAATTTGAAAGAAGCTGCTTTCTTTGCTCGGTCACAGCAACTGGATGGGAAGTAATGAATCGTTCATGCATTGTTTCCCCATTCAATGTATTTCCCAGCTTCTTACCTCTTTTGATCCTCTTAGAGCACAATGAGCACAAAAGCTTAGAATAAGAGGTAAAATATTTGAATCTGGCTGCTGCGTACAGCACTGGGACATGTTACTCTAATTACAAAAGCCTGCTATTTCAAGTATAACTAGTAAGGTTTTGAACAGCAAAAGTAGTGATTAGATTTGGAGAGATTTGCCAAATGAAAAGCACAGAGCTCTATCAATATATAACATGTCATTCATCACCATCATTAAAGGGGAAAAAATAGAGAAAATGTAAGATATGGACCATAGCAGTCATCATTCAGTGTAACTATATGCAAGTGCCTGATTGCAAATCTTTTCTACAGTGGAAAAAAACTCTGAGATGTCACACAACAGCTTTCGATTTTTCTGGTATCTGGTGGCTGTTACCTAGGGGAATGTAGTTGCTTCCGGTTTAAGAATTCTGTACCTTGACAAGATTATGTAGCAATCCAAAGCTACATCAGCATGCAACTAAAGAGTTCCAAATATGAAGGAAGGAGAAGGAAAAATCGTTGACCTTTGAGGAAGCTGTCCAGTATGTGTAATATACAGTATTACGATTGCCTTAATACAAACAGCAAAGCAGGCATGAGGGTACTACGATTTGTATGTATTAAAGAGTTTGGGCTCATTCAAGTTTCCCACACCCTTTATAAATGGATGTTTGAAATATTGGTCAAATGTTCCTTATATGTTTCTGTAAGAAATACTAATTTAATCCACTTTATTTATATAGGCTGCCCTCATCTCATGAACACAATTGACTCATAAATAGAGTTATCACATGACTGGATTCAATTTTACGACCATTTTTACAGAAAAAAGGCCTCATAGGCATCACATGGCTGCCACTGGTCATAAATATCAGCCAGATGACCGAAATGTGTTCATGTGACTGCAGGGGAAGAGCAGCAGTCACAATACAGAGCCTGTAGTACAGTGGTTTAAAGCACCCTGTTATTAACATCTATTAACATCTGCTGCTTGCAATTACTGCAAGTTCGAATCCCACCAGGCTCAAGGTTGACTCAGCCTTCCATCCTTTCTAAGGTGGGTAAAATGAGGACCCAGATTGTGGGGGCAATAAGCTGACTTTGTATAAATATACAAAAGTATGAAGGCTATTGCTTAACGCATTGTAAGCCGCCCTGAGTCTCCGGAGAAGGGCGGCATATAAATCAAATAAAAAAAAAATTCAAAGATGGGTTGTATGTAACTATCTTTTGAGTTCACTGTAATAATCAGTAAGCAAGTAGTCACATGTCAAGGACTACCCGTAACATAAAATAAAGTGTTATTTTGAGTAAATAATCATCATAGTCATTTATCAAACCTATATGCTGTCTGATTCAAAACACTCTGGGTGGCTCACAATAATTAAATAAAGAAATTACAATACAATCAATGAAAAATAAAAGAAAGATAAAAGATGGCACATGCAACAGACCAGATGGGATAAAGTAAAGAGTCGTACTATCTCTTGCCAAAGTGAATATTCTTTTATTAAATGTTCATAGGCCTAGGCTTGCCTGCACAAGTGCATGAAAGTTTTGAATTTGAAACATTTCAAATTCAAAACACCTTGTTTTAAGCATGAAATAATTGTTTTATATATGAAACAGGTTGTTCTGACCTACCAGAAGGGCCTTGATATTCTGGAAATATTCTGAACTGAAAATCACCCTATTATGAGTTTGGAGCAAATGTTTCAAGCTTGGAATACTTCAAGCTTAGAAAAAGCATCCAGTATATTTCTTAAACAATAATCAAAATTCATGAGTAATAGATGTGTTCTGTTCTGAGGGAATTCTAATAAATGTATATTATCTTTGTTAGTACCTGTCAGCCAGTGGTGGGTTTCAACTGGTGTTACAACCAATTCGCTCCGCGCAAGTGCATTGCATTTCAGAACAGCTGAGGTGCAGCAATCCGCTCTGCAGCGCCTATCAGCTGGGCTAAAAATATATAGGTAGGTATAGCGCAGGGATGGGCAGGAGGGCCCAGTTGACAGTTGGAGTGAACCAGTTCGCTCTCAGCTCACCATCGCTGCTACCGGCTTGCCTGAACTGGGGCGAACCGGTAGAAACCCACCACTGCTGTCAGCCCAATTGTGTGCACCAGACACCCCCCCCCCAAATGTAAAAATACTTGGCTAGTAACCGAATCTTGCAAATGTGACTGTGCTGTACTCCCTACTGCTCCTTCTTATTCTATTAAGAATATGTAGAGGGAGGTGGTCTGTCTGAGTTGTTTCCTCCTCCCCACAGACTATTTTGGTTTTGAGTCACACTTTTCTCCTTTTTGCTCTCACAATGTATCTGGTCTATGAAGGCCATCTTCTTTATTCTCTACAGTACCTTTTTCCTCTTGATAAATTTATTAATGAAATATATGACATATTATTATAGGTGTAAATAAATATAATAGGTGATTAGAAACTGGAAAAGTCAACAGATGGATAGTTAAACTGACAAATCTAAACCAAAACTGTACTTGAATCTGCTGCTTCAATGTAGATTTATAAGCAAGTCAACATACATGCAAATTTTACCAACTTTTAATGTGTAATATGGGTATTTGAATTACTACCGCAATGGAATAGTAGTACCTAAAGATCAGTTATGGAGGGGAGATGTCAGATGATGGCTGGACAGAGGACCAATCCCAAATATGGAACCAATCTCAATATTTGTTTATTTATTTATTTTATCTCCAACTCACTCACAGATAAGGCTGTTACGAAAGTGTTTAAGGGTAACTGGAAGACAAATGTATTGGACCATTAGAAATAAGCAGAGGGACTGGTTAACTAATCGAGAAGGAAACAGATAGGCTCACACACAGACACCTAGAAAAAGAACTATCAAAATTCTGACATTGACTGGATCAACCCTGGCAAGAAATGAAAATATGCTGGGACCTATGGTGCCCTGATTCATAACCATAAGAAGATCATTCTGTTGTGTTAAAATATAATTCCCCTGTCATAATAACATGACTCCTAATTGAAATAAATATCACCATATACTGCACGTACGTTTATGTTGAGCATCAGTCCTTGGTTTCAATTTTAATCTGCCTTCTCCATATCATACATACAGAATCCTTACACACATCTGTCATCCCTGATGCAACAAGATGAGCTTTGTAGTTGACATATTTTTTGGGGGGACTCACCAAGCAATTCAGGAATAACTACCAACATCACTTAATATCTTAGCTAGCTATTTTCACAATGTGAAGAAACAAAACATTCAATTTTTGCAATTTATGAAAGACATTTACTAAAATTCATTGGCAGATACTAATGGAAACCTGGAGGAGAAAATATATGCCGCAAATGGCTGAGAAGTCAGATAGGGCAAGATAGAGCGAGATTATGTTTCCCTCAGCAAATTGGTGGAATTATGCTCTTCCAAAAATAATCAGGACAGCAAAATTTTAAACTATTATCAAAGGATTAAAGAGCAAAGTAAATTATCAAAGGCATTTTAAATTTTAATTTAAAACTTGCAAGTATTTTATATGCTGCCCAATTCCTAAATAATTCTGGGTGCTTACTAGGAGATAGAAATATAGCTATACAACCAGCTGGAATAGCAAAAATACCAAAACAAAAACAAAACAAAATGAGACTCACTATCAGCCTGTTGTGAGGTCCCTGAAAATAAACAGGTCTTCAGTGATTTCCTGAACGATGTAAGGATGGGAGACACTGAAATCTCTGGGAAGGAATCATTCCAGAGGACAGGGATTGTGAAAGAGTTGGCATGCTTTTTAATTCCTGCAAGCCGATGTCCATTATGCTATGATGGGATCTGTAGCAGTGCACCTAGTCTGCTGGGTCAAAAGGGTCACACCCTGCTACCTGACCCCACCTGACTAGGAAACAATGTTTTCATTCCCATCTAAAGTACATAGTAAAGATGGTCTGTAGTGAATTAACTATGTGGATGGAGAAATTTTGGAAAAAAAGAGACACCCCCTCCCAGAAGTTTAAAATACAATTGTCTATATATAATAGCACAAAAGGTTTATTATCAATTAATTCTACAGCATAGCTTCCTTCCCTTTCTTCCAAAGCTTTTTTTTGGGGGGCTTGAAAAAGGATGCCAACAAATTGAGTGATTTAGAGCTCTTGAATCTTACCTGATGCCCTATTGTTTTCCAGTCTCTAATTACTATAAATCATCATATACTTTAAGAAGCTGTCCAGTGTGACAAGCAAGGGATGAAAAGTCAAACGTTTGCAATGAAATACATCAGCTCAAAAGTGGTTTAAGTACAAGAAAAAATGTCTTAGATTTGAATATTTGACTAAGCAGTATTTGAAGTTGTTAGTTTTGCAAATGATGGAATGTATATGTTTAGCTGGAATTGGGAACGTGGCTCAGTGGAGGTATTTTGGCATGTATGGCAGTGGCATTATAACAGAGTGAATGAGAATTATTGCAAATCAATTCTATGCGTATAATCTATCCTTTTGGTAACTGTTACTGTTCTCGTTTTGGAAACTGGACACCTGACATGTTATGTAGTCAGCATAAAATAAAGCTACGACCTTGACTTGACAGCCCCATTTAGCATCCCCCACCCAAACTGCACATATCATAACTATCCTATGATCTAATAAGTATCTAAAAGTAATTAACTGGATTAAAAAATGCCAGTGCTTCAATCAAATATGTATTCTTATCAGAGTTCTGAGACAGGAGTAAATTGGGACGTTTAAAAACCTGGGACCTCATCCAAGCTGTGATCTGATCAGGGTTCAATGGTTATAATAAATTGGAACTATTAAAACTGGGATCTGATCCAACATTTTATTTTGTCTAAACCACAGTACCGAGTGCTGCTAAGTCAGGAATATTCAGGGAACGGAAGGAATTAACTCTTACCAGATATGAAGCAAAATATGTAGGGGTGCAAGTTAGAGAACATTATTCTGAAGGTAAGATTATGAATTAAATAATGAAGATATTTCAATCTTGTAATAATGTAGGATTATTTGTAGTGATTCAGCCATGCAGTGGTTCTGACAATCCATAATGCCATAAATATCTGCAACTTTCTTTTTTAAAGATTTTTTTAAATCTTGCCTTTATTACAATATAAGTAATTCAAGGCAGTGAACATACCTAATGCTCATTTCTCCATCTATTTTCCACATAACTACAACCCTGTGTGAGTTGGGTTGGGTTAAGACAGTGTGACCGGCCCAAAGTCACCCCGTGGCTTTCATGCCTAAGGCAAGACTAGAACTCACAATCTCCTGGTTTCTAATCTACTTTAGCCACTAAACCAAACTTGCTTTCCTAAGGAATATGGCCTTTCTCAATACAGAGAATAAAGGCACAGGTCTCCATGAGATACGTTGCTTCAGTTTTTAAATGATATAATATTCTTTGAAAATTAAACAAACAAGAATTTGTTTTTTGCTGTATCTTTCAGTTTTTTTTTAAATTGTCAAAGTCCAGGGAAGTACAAATTAAAATAAAAAAAACCCAAAAAAGCACACAACAGCAGCGTGAAATACAATAACAGCACAAATAGACCAGCCAGTTAAAATTTACAAATATAAGAGGAAAACAACAGAGAAGAAAATAAGAGAAAACAAAAAAATATCAATAAAATAAAAATAAAATCAGGATAAAAGGACATCACTGTGACATCATTCCAAGTTTATGATATCTTGAGTCTGTTTATGACAATAGCTGATGATAAAAATTTGGCAACTCTGTCCATAATATCAGGCTTAAACCAGCTCTCCCTCACTGAAAACATGATCGCTATTAGGGGGTGGTACAGGCAAATCAAGGCCTAAATTCTCATAAAAAGGACAGTGACGAAATACCTATACTAAGGTTTTGGGATTTTTTCTTTTTTTTAATTTGATTTATATGCCGCCCTTCTCCGGAGACTCAGGGAGGCTTACAATGCGCTAAGCAATAGCCTTCATACTTTTGTATATTTATACAAAGTCAGCTTATTGCCCCCACAAACTGGGTCCTCAATTTACCTACCTTAGAAAGGATGGAAGGCTGAGTCAACCTTGAGCCTGGTGAGATTCGAACCTGCAATAATTGCAGGCAGCTGGTGTTAATAACAGGGTGCTTTAGACCGCTGAACTACCAAGGATTTAATCTGACTACAGGGGCAAGTACATCTCATTAAATGGGATTTTATTAAATTTCCCATCCAGTACTGCCCAGGATAGAACATTAAAGTTGACCAAAAAGAAAGTTCTATAATGGGCTGAGCAAATTAGATTGAACCGATAGTTCGCAGGTCTAAAAGGTTTTCAGAAAGGAACCCATCCTTGTAGATGTCTCATGCTATAATTCAAAGGGAGATTTGCACTAATATTAATTTTCATATCACATTTTTGGGTGGAGGGGAGAAATACAATAAAGCATTGTAAACATTAGCAGATTAAAATTAGATTTCTGAGTTACTCTAAGTTTTTTCAAAATGGAACTGAATTTAGCTTATGCCAAGCATCCACAGCTGCAATATTAAAGTTCATTTTCTCAAATATCAAACAGATACATATTGATTTAAAGTGTATTAGCATGCAGCAATGCTCAAGGCTGAAAAGACAATGCAGGATATCTCTTGAGCTTTGCAAGGCTTTGTGGAATTCAAGGAAACCACAAACTTGAAATAATTTATTAGACTCCCAAGACTAACATTCATTTCTTCTGATATACAGCTACAGAAAACAAGGACTAGCTTTATATTTTTCTTCTTTATATTCTGTACGTAAGCCTACTTTCTGTAAGACAATAGGATGTCCATTAATATGGCAAGATCTTTCCAATTCATAAAAAAGCCAGTTTGGTCTAGTGGTTAAGGCACCAGGCAAGAAGCCAGGATACTGAGTTCTAGTCCCACTTTAGGCATGAAAGCCAGCAGAGTGATGTGGGCCAGTCACTCTCTCTCAGCCCAACCCATCTCACAGGATTGTTGTTGTGGGGAAAATAGAAGGAAGGAGTATTTTGTGTGTTCACCACCTTATAAAAAAATAATTAAAGCTGGATAAAGATCTTGAGAAGGATTGCAACATATGTTTCCTCCGGGAGGTCACTGCAATCTTTCATTTAGCAAGTAGAAGTGCTTCAAAGCAAATCTGCAGGTTCTGAGCACTCTGACTCTGAAATCAAGCACAATGTTTGTAAAATAGTGTCCAACATTTAAAGAATTCTTATTTTAAGGAAGGCATCCTAATTTATTTCTTTTAAAATTGTTAATTTTGATGTGGGGTTGCTCAGTTGGTGCCTTAAAAGACAGACATATTCAGGGGTGGGCTGCTGGGGGTTTGCAGGGGTTCGGGAGAACCTCTAGCTAAAATTCTGTGTAGTTTGGAGAACCCACAAATCCCACTCCTGGCTAGCCCCACCCACCCTGCACTGCCCCTCCCAGGAGTCCCCATGCGGCCCGTTTTGGATGCAGGTAAGTGCAGGGCGTGCGCAGAGGCTCGGGGAGGGTGAAAAACGGGCCTACTGGAAGTTCGGGAAGGCTGGAAACAGGTCCGTTTCTGGCCTCCAGAGCTTGGGGAGGCCATTTTTGCCCTTCCAGAGGCTTGATGAAAGCCTCTGGAGCCCAGGGAGGGCAAAAACATTCCCCTGCCGTAGTGCAGGAAGCCAACTAGGCCATACCGACCATGGCCAAATCTACCCAGCAACCAGGAAGAGAACCCCTTGCCAAAATTTTTGAAGTTCATCCCTGAACATATTACTTGTTTATCACAGGTGTCTGAAAATGCCGGTGCTATCTCTTGATGGGGAAGCATTGCCCATAAAGATACAGATCTGTGACTGAAGGATTCTTCTGAATTCATGGCCCCTACTAAGGCAGCATGATGGCGGTTGGGTGCTGTGCCCAGGGTGTTCCTTTGTATAATGTTGCCTTCTGTGCCAGTAGTGGCTTTACTTAATGCAAGGCAACCCGGCAACAGTATTTCACGTTCTCATTACTACCTGGTAATGAGGTACCAGATTACACAATGCTGCTACATAGGGCTGCTTTTAAAGAACATAGCAATGTTATGTCCAGAATACTAACAGACACCTATTGTTGGGATCATATCACACTTGTGTCTCAGACCTTGCACTAGCTTCTGAGTATAGCTTAAAGTGTTGGTTTTGACCTATAAAGTCCTTTATGGCTTGGCACCTACTTATTCCCAGAACATTTATTTCAACTGGAATGAGCCCAACTTATAGGTCATATTGGAAGGAACAGTTAATAGCTGTCCAGGAAGTTAAAAAAAAAAGGGGGGGAGGTTGAAACCAAAGATTCCTGTTTTTCAGTAGCTGCTTTACCGTTTGAAACAGTCTTCTGATGGAACTCAGACTGGGCCTTTCTTTGGATGCCTCTAGGAAAATTTTTAAAAACCAAGTTCTTTGTAAATCATTTACATTCTAGAATGAGCTGCCACTATAACATAATGATTCAGCATTATTATCTATGTGTTGTTCTATTGTTTGATTAGGCCATGGTTTATTGATTGTATGTTTGTAATAAACTTACTGTGAATATTTAAATCAGTTTTAATATAGCTTGTAAACCACTGTGAATTGGACTTGACTGTAGTGGCATATAAATGTAATAAGTAAAGAAATAATCTGGCCAGGGAGACCTACTCTTTCTCACATACATTTCTAGGCGACTCTGAGATCTGCAGTGGAATTAACAAGACATCAGTAGGAAAACCACAATGGAGATAAATTTCTCTTTATAAGCATCCCCATAACAACTGTTAAAGTTGGGGTTGATAGTATTTGAGGAAGAGTGGAGACAAACTGAATTCTAGTCAAAGCACCAACTACTGTACTAAACATATACATATAACTTGCATATGCAAAATGACTTCTTGGAATACAATGCTGTACCAATGGAAACGTGTATATCTAAAGAACATGTAAGAATTTGCATACACATGATGAAAAGAACCCCACACACATGATGAGCAAACGGACAACAAATTTAGCAAGGCTAGTCTTATTCTGGGACACATTTGTTCCACAGTAAGATCTGCAGCTATTGATATTTAGCTGACTGAATTAAAAAGTGGCTACTAAATATTAATAACATCCCACTGAATGGTGTGAAGACATCACTTAGTTTGTTAGCCATTCTGTGAAAAGATGTTTCCTTCATTATAATTTTATTGACACACTTAAGGAGTTCAAGACTTTGTGAGTAACAATCTTCTGGAGCCATTTATCACGAAATTTTTCTGAACTTGAATCCAGAACAACTTTGACTTGAGTCCCAGAACAACTTTCCTGACTGTGCTTCAGAAAAGAACTTCTGTGGCTAGAATGAAAGAACTTCTGTGGCTAGAATGAAAGAACTTCTGTGGTTAGAATAAAAGAGTACTTTTTGAAGAGGCACTTTTCTTGAAATTAGGAAAGTCCCTGCTCTTTGGATAAGGATCCCCCCCCCAACCTCTCTTCAGGAAAATGATTGGGATGGAAATCAAAGTACCAAGACAAGGAAAAAATCTTTTTCTACATCTCCACCATATAAACATAGGAACAGCATCAAACTATCATGTTAGCAAACATGGAACATTCGTAGTAGATGGCTAACAAACTTTTACCAATATCAGTAATTAGGAAAGCAGTTAAAATCTGTAAAACCCAGATGAGTGGTCAGACTCATAATATCATTTTTCTGCTATCTCTAGGCACTGCAATTATTAAGATTTACAATAAATTAATCTCTCCCCTAATGAGGAATGTGCAAGAAGAGCCTACATTCTTGTAAATCATTTCTGAGGCTTTCTGAGTTCAGAAGGTAAGACAAAGTATGCAGCTTGTGAAGTCATAGTGGCAGCAAGATCTACAGCACAAGATCACTGCATGATGGTGGTTGCCAATACATCCATTAAAATCTCACTCCTGAACTACTTTATACATTATAGGATTAGTGAATCTTGGGGCAGAGTTATAAAATTCAGCCTTATTCTCTGAGTAAATCCTCATTATGTTAACAGAATAGCAACAGAAAGCATTAAAGTTTCACTCATCTTCATAACGTAGATAGTATCTTAGATGTGCATTTTTTTTACACTAGTATGTCATAGGAAAGCTAGCTTTTTATTGTTCATAAAATCAGCTGCCATGTTTTCAAGACCTTGGTAAAACCGTCTTTTTTTTTGTCAGTATCACTCATTACACTAAGCTCTTGAGCTACCTCCCACATGGATGTTCATAGTTTGGTAACTGAAGCATCATGTTAGTGCAAATGAATTACCTCAAGCATGCTAAAGACACATGTTCCACAGCATGAATGTCTTTAGAGTCTTGTAGCTTTCCTACTGCACACCAACCAACTGCCAGAGCTGCTAAATCTGGCCAGGTTGGTAGTGATGTTCTCCAGGCTTATGGTCTTTGGTGTTCCCCATACTTACGGTTCTGGGGGACTTTAATCTGCCATTCATGGCCACCATTGAGCTAACTGATGTAATCTCTGGTTGACTTACAAGGGAGGCCACACATTAGACAATAGTTTTTAATCACATGACAGTGGAGACATGATTAAAAAAAGTAATTTCCCAGGTTATTTAAAAAGCAGTAAAAAAAAAGTATGTGCATGCACATACAGGAACCTGAAAACATATACACAAATATCTACAGTACTTTAAGAATAAGAAGGATCAATGTGGATGACATTTTGTAGTCATCAACTCATTCTTCCCCCATACAGACTGAAGATGCATTTTAAATGCACAAGTACCATATGAGCAGGCACTCTAATATATCTGTTGTAAACAAGGAAAAGGCAATCTTATATCCTTCAGATATTTCTACTTTTAGCCAGCATGGCAAAAACAAGGTGTTGTGAAAATAATAGTCCAGGGGTGTCAAATTCAAGGCCTGAGGACCAGATCCAGCCCACGAGGTACTTAGATCTGACCCGTGGGGCCACCCTGGAAACAGCAACGGACCAGCCCGCAGTGCCTCTGCCAGGGAAAATGGAGCTCAGGAGAGCTGCATGCAGCCCTCCCGAGCTCCATTTTCCCTGGCAGACAGTTGCAAGAAGCCATCACAGCTGAAAACGGAGCTCGCAAGGGCTGCATGTGGCACTCCCAGGTCCCATTTTCTCTGGCAGAGAGTTGCAGGAGGCCATCAGAGCCGGAAACAAAGCTCACGAGGGCTGAGTATGGCCCTCCTGGGCTCCGTTTTCACTGGCAGAGGGTTGCAGGAGGCCGTCGCAGCTAGAAACAGAGCTTGGGAGCCCGCTTTCACTGGCAGAGCACTTGGGCCACCAAAGGCGTCCCTGACATGAGTGATGATGAGCTGGACACACCCATCCCAGCCCCCTGAGGTCAAACACAACCCTGATATGGCCCTCAATGAAATAAAGTTTGACACCCCTGTAATAGTCAAAACAACTGGATGCACCAATCATCCCATCCCTGTGGTAAACCATGGGAATTAATTTATGGTGTACATGGCTGAAGTAGGATGGCTTTAAAAGTCATCTGAATGGGACACTAGACAGTCTACTGGTGTGACCATAACTGATAAGATCTGCATTTTTGCTGCCTTTCCTGAGGAGTCATGTCACTCAATAAAATATTAGTAAAAGAGTAGAGCTATATTTATATTACCAGCTGCAGCTAAAGGTTGTTATGCAATTAGAGCTTACTTATGTGACATGCTTGTTAAAACAAAAGCCTTTTTCTAGGCAACATTGACCAGCACTGTCTTCAGAAAGATGACACATTAATATGTTATATAAAAATGACAGAGAAAATAGGAATAATCTCCTTGTCTATATGGTATAAATTAAGCCCTCCTTTGGGATTCATGTTGTACATTTTTTCTTTAAAGGAGAAATAAATGATAGAAAACTATCCAGGGAAAAATGGTATTTCTTTTCTTGTTTAATTGTAGAATAAAAATCAAATATGTGAGTTAAAAATATCATATAGGTTCATCAGCTTCTAAGCACACCTGCTGTTCCCCATTTCTGTCTCAAATGATTCCAGGTCAAAAGGTGAATAATTATTAGACAAGATAAACCAGAATTATAAAGGCATGGAACCGAGTGTTTTTAATAGGTTCTTACCAATTAACTGTCACTCCAGGGAATATATTCTATTTTGAAAGAAATTTTACCACTACAAGAAATATTAACAACAATTACTCCACGTCTGTCCAATTGGAACATTAACCTAGAAACAGACGGGATCATTCCCAGAAGTCTGCCAACATTTTAACAAATGGCAGTGGCCCTTTAACAGATGGGATGCATGCTCTGTAGTTTGCCAGGATCCCAACAATGAACATGAGCTTCCATAAAAATGAAAGACATGTACCTTACAATTGCCAGCGATAGAGTTTCAGTGTCATCAATGCAAGTGCTGGTTAAGCATATAGACCGACCACCATTTTGGCTATAAGATGATGGCGATTCATATGAGAACAATTATTGGTTGGATAAACTTTAAAACTAATTTTAGCATTTGCGTAATATTATGTATATTTTTATAAACACTTTATAAATAATAATAAAAAACAAAATGCCGAATTTAGCAAATGATCTCAGGATTTTTTGTGTTTCTAACTAAACCAAGTCCAAGGCACAAACTAGGCATGACAGACAAGAGATCACTGGAAATGTGGCCTGTATCACAGCCAGAGGGACTTATATATTATTTAATTTCTTCACATATTTATTGACACAGAATATGCAATCATTACATATAATTTTTTGGATGTACGGTTTCTCAATATATGATTCTGTGTGCAACTTACCCTATAACCTGGTATTTGTGGCTTTTTCTACATGACTTTTCCAATATAGCCTTAAGTAAACGATTTCTTCTATATTCAATTTTTAAAATTGAAAGTAATCCTCATGTACATTTTAAAACTCAATTTACCCAATACACACTGACAGTTTTTACATATAGATACCGTTTTGTAATAATCTTTCCATTCAGAATTATAGACATTCTTGAGTACTTTCCCCAGACTTTGTTGGCCAGCGCTCAGCTTTCCTTTCCACTGAAGACCAGCAAATAATAACAACACACACATCCACACACACACACAAACACTGAGCTCACCTTTCCCGTTCCTCCTTCATCTTTTCTAGGTCAACTTCTTTCAGTGTACTTTGCTTGGAGTTTCCCTTCTGATCACTTTTTACACCTTTATCCTCTTTTTTCTTGCCAAACCTGATTTAAAAAATGAGATTTCATATTAAAATAAGCCAAAAATACTATGAAAATCTTCAGAGCTGATTTAAACAGACTGATTTAAGCAAACAATGTATAGTATGGTTTGCTTCAGCTTAAATAAAGCTGACTCAAGGAACTCAAATTTTTTAGAGTATAAATTAACTTATTTTCCACAAACTTTTCCATAAATTTTTCATTATAATTTCCATTTTTATTGTTTTAGAAATATTTCTCTTTTATGATTTTAATGCTTTCAGTGTTGTAAGACACTCAGAGTCACTTCAAAAGGAGATGGGTGGCAAATAAATTTAATAAACAAACAAACATGGCATGTAAGAAAATCTATAGGGACAGTCCAAGGGAAGCAATTATGTGGTAGAAAATATGGGAAACTCTGTTTCTGTCAAATTCATAAAAGATGAAAAATCCTGGCCAACCTAGTACCAAAGTTACTCTAAAAACATGAGTAAAGAGAATGAAAACTCTAAATAATTTAGCCCAAAGTCAGTAATTTCCAATCCAAGCATAAAACAAGGTGATGAAAACATATGAAGTAAACTCAACTTCAAAGAAAACAACCATTTAATGAGATTTTCTTAATTTCTTTTATTAAATTATGTGGAGGAGAGCCTTGAAAGGCCAAGCCAGTTCTGTCTCCCCAACAGTTTAATGTGATTGTTTTGACAATCAAAAGACTGAGAAGATCCTGTAAAGACTGAGAAGATCCCTCCTCAGATAATCTGGAAGGAGTTTAATCGCTGCATAGAATCTTCAGGAGAATGTGGCTATCCTGACATCGAGCAGTTACGGTCCTGAGTTATTTTTTTAAGCCCGATTTTTTACTAATCATTACCTATGTAACAAATGTATGCATGTATACCATTTTCTTAATTGATTCACCATTTATTTCTAATGTTATATTATTATTAATAAGTATATTATTCTTTCTAATTTTTATAAAATTAGCATTTGTAAAAAAATGCTAACCATTATCTCTTTTCTGGTGATAACAGGCCTTTGTAAAAGGTATTCAATAGGTATGTTTCATACATGTGCATACATAGCGGTATGAATGTGTATGTATGAATTATATTTACAGATATCTTGAAATATATATATGTGTGTGTTTGTGCATATATGTATATATGCATATATCTCTATAAAAATAAAAGGTTCAGGACATTTTTCAGTTATTTTGTGTGTCTCTACAAAATACTGTTTTATTCATTAAGCATCTCTCCTGTGGCATGTTGGATGAATTATGTTTTCCCAAAAAGTTGGCATTTTTTCAGTGAGCGAAATTGAATTCCTGACTTTCATTTCATTATTATATAGCTCACAATACTACTGAATTCAAATAATGAGTCTCCAGCATAGTACAGTACAAAGCGAGTCTCTAAAAGGAAACCACATAATACTGCTTGGAGACTCCACATATTAATTGCCAATTAAAAATATCTTGTTCCGTGTAAATTCAACATTTGCATAAGGTTAAGTTTATGCACATATGTTATGTACATTTCTTGGGTATATGAAGTGGTATGTACAGAGGTCAATCTTTTTGGTTCAGTGTGCATGCTAGATGCTTATGCAAAATAGCAGGGGTTATGGATATGGATCTCCCTTCACATATTTTCATTGGAGCAGACAAAGCACCAATTTATGATAATACCAGTACCGTTATTTCTAAATTTTCTCTTTCTGAGTTCTTTCTAGTATTAGAAAGAACTAATCCCTTTCCTAGACTGACAATCCCTGCTCACAGTCATTCATATCTAAGAGCCTTGGATAGTACAGTGGTCTAAAGCACCCTGTTATTAACATCAGCTGCCTGCAATTATTGCAGGTTCGAATCTCACCAAGGCTCAAGGTTGACTCAGCCTTCCATCCTTTCTAAGGTAGGTAAATTGAGGACCCAGTTTGTGGGGGCAATAAGCTGACTTTGTAAATATACAAAAGTATGAAGGCTATTGCTTAGCGCATTGTAAGCCACCCTGAGTCTCCGGAGAAGGGCGGCATATAAATCAAATTAAAATAAAAAATAAAATAAAAATAAAATAAATTCATGCCCTAGTCACTTCCCGTCTTGACTATTGCAATGTGCTCTACATGGGGCTGCCCTTAAAGAGCATCCGGAAGCATTTTGGTGCAAAATGCAGTGGCCCACATGGTTTTGGGCGGAACTCAGTGTGCACACATATCACCTCTCCTGTGGGAGCTGCATTGGTTGCCGATTTGCTTCTGGGTGCAATTCAAGTGCTGGTTGTCACCTTTAAAGCTCTTCATGGCTTGGGGCCAGGTTATCTGAGGGACCATCTCTTGCCAGTCACATCTACCCAACCCACCAGAGTGGGGAGGCAAGGAATGTTGTGGGTCCCATCCCCTAGGGAGATACCCCTGGTGGGACCCAGAAGAAGGGCCTTTTCCATGGTGGCTCCCTCTCTCTGGAACATCATTCCCCCAGAGATTAGAATCTCTTCTCTAGCACTCTTATGGAAGGCACTGAAGATCTGGTTCTGCCAGTAGGCCTGGGGAATGGAAGAGTGGGATGGAGCCCATTAAATGACTTGTGGATGTGTTGTTGCCAGGGTGGAGGGTTATTATATTATTTTAATATCTGATTGGTTTTATTGTTTTATATATAAGGTTTTTATATTCCTGTAAGTAGCCTTGAGTCACCATGTGCGAATAGGAGGCAATATAAATTTCCTAAAATAAATAATTGCTCATCTCAACATAAAAGTTATATACCGCTTCACAGTGCTTTACAGTGCTCTCTAAGTGGTTTACAGAGTCAGCATATTGCCCCCAACAATCTGGCTCCTCATTTTACTGACCTTGGAAGGATGGAAGTCAACTTTGAGCCTGGTGCAATTTGAACTGCCAAACTGCTGGCAATTGGCAGTCAGTAGAAGTAGCCTGCAGTACTGCATTCTAACCACTGCACCACCACAGTGCAGTGGTTAGAATGTACTAGGAATGGGGCATGTATGAATTATCTACAGTAAAAATGAAGTAATACAGTCAACAATTAATAGGTGTTGAATGAATGTGGGTACAATGCAAAAGCGAGTGATCAGTTCAAAGGACAAATATTTGAAGAAGGATTAAATGGATCAAGGAGACGGAAGGAAGGAAAGATCATTAACACTGTTGAGAGCCAGTTTGGTGTAGTGGCTAAGGCACCATGCTAGAAACTATGAATTCTAATTCTTACTTTGTGCTATGGAAACAAAACCAGCTGGTCACCTTGGGCCAGTCACTCTCTCCTAACCCTAGGAAGACAGCAAGGGCAAACCACTTCTGAAACTCTTGCCATGAAAACTGCAGGGCCTAGTCTAGGCAGTTGCCAGTAGTCAAGAAAGATGTTTAGGAAATAAAAGTGCCTATACCAGAGAGCCTGTTTTTTTTTTTCTTATAGTATGCTGTAATATTTTTATTATTAGTTTGTTTTTTAAAAAAGATGTATAGGTTCTATTATATATTATAAAACAATTGCTACCCTATTTACTAGCAGGAAGAAGAAAGTATTTGATCTTAAAACAAGTAATTCTGTTTCAGAATTCATGACTGATTTTGCTCAGGCAAAAAATAGTATTCCTTTTTTCCATACCCATCATGGAGCACATTGCTTATGGGCCAAAAGGAACGAGGGGAAAGAAGTAGGAAATAATCAACAACTCAAAACAAACAGAATGCTTTAGTGGAAGGCAAGCACCTGCCTAGGGATAAGCATCAGCAAAAGTTTCACTGAATAAAAAATATTTCTTCTCTCTAGTGAATTCAGATAGGAAGACTAAATACTGTTCTGTAGAGAAATCTCTACTTCCTTGAATTTTTAGCAGGCAGAAATATCATCAAAAAGGGTTGAGTATTTGAGATCATCAATTATTCTATCACATAATAACTTTACAAGCTTAATCAGATAGTGTAAAATAGCCCTCAAGCTAATTCTGGAAAGATCTGAATCTAATAGCAGCCCAGAAGAGAGCTTTCTTGTCTAATACATACATATTAAATGGATAACACACTGCTTTTAGAGACGCTGCGTTCTAACCACACCATGTTTTATTGTTTCTGCTCTCCTTCGTAGTTTCATTTAAGCAGACCAGAGATTTAATATTTGATTTTGCCTGGGCTAAAGTTTTTACCAAGTAATACTGCCCCAATCTTTCTATGGCTATAGGAACAATGCAGAATGTGGACCAAAATAGAAAGAAATTAAAGTTGCTTCTCTTCCCTCTTTAGACAGGAATGCTGTCTTTTTTACAAAGAAAAAATCACACACACACACACACACACACACACACACACACCCCAAAGTTCATTGTAACACCTGGCAATTATAACACATAGATACTGCAACAAGAAGAGTGCTATTAGCTAGTGATGTATTATTATTGTCAAAATCTGAATAAACTGAAGTAAGATTATATACTAATGGACTGTAAGTAAGTCCAGATGAAAATAGCTCTCTTTGCTATTTTTGGCTTTATACCAAAACTGTGTGAAGTTCCACAGTACACCTGCCATACTAAATATACTGCCTTTTTGTAACCTTGGTTGGCTTTTAAAACAAAAAAACCAAAAAACACCCCCTTTTTTGCCATTTACAAAATTTTTAGAAAGTTCTTCCTGCTGGTTTTATATCAAAGCTGAAACCTGTTAAGATACCTGGTTTCCAAACATCCAGGTGTCAAAGCTATGGCAGAAAACATGATAGAGTCCTCAGGGGACATCCTCATCTTTAAGGTGCAACAAGACTTAACTAGGCAAGAAATGATGCAAATGCAGCTTCTAATATGACAAAGCAACAAACTAGCTTTAATTGCCAAAGATAAGGAAGTTTTAGTTATTTATTCATTCAACTTTCTTCCATGAGCTTAAGCGTTCAGCACTCTCTCCTCCAATTTCCCCCCACAACAACCCTGTGTGCTTGCTTGGCTCCTTCCTCCCTCTTCTCGAGGCCTTGGTTTTACTCTGCAATTTAGTTTGTTAGATCTGGGCTGCTATTAGATTCAGATATTTCTAACATTTGCAATTATAAGAAAGGAATGGAGATGTTAGCAGCCTTTGATGTAAGAGAGAGATAAAATGATACAGTAACAGAAGATCCCTAAAAGGCTTGTATCTGAAAGAGTTCAGTGGAACTAATAATTCTCACCTACTTTATATCTTAAGAAAAATCCTGGCTATTAAATGAAAAATTGCACTTATTCAAAAAAAGGGGGGGAAATTTACATGAGTTCAAAAAGTCTATTTGAAACCAAAAAAAGCACAAAAGTCACCTTCCCTAAGCAAGTTGTTGCAGTTATTTTTAAAAAACAACATTCTCATACAATCCAGAAATATACAGTAGATGCTTCTTGATAAATAGTGATACTGTTAGACTGATAGCTCAATTAGGAGAGAAAAGTCTCCTGTGATGAATAAAACCACTGGGGATTTAATATATTAGGCCTTTCAAAATGGTTTCCTCAAACTATATGAAAAGGAGACAGAAAATAAAATTAAGAACATTCTGGCCTTCGGCCACTCTGCGTAATATTATGGGAGCATCAGCTGAAGTTTGCAATAAGCTATGAAAGCAGTTACGGCTATAATCCATTAGTATGCAGTTTGCAATGGAATGGCAATATCCAAATGCACTAGGTGTATTAGCTGTGCATACAAAAGCAGGAAAGGATTCTTTTTTCTGCAATTCCCAATCAAAAGAGCAAAAATAGGTGAGTCATCCCAACGGGAAAAATCTAAAGTACTGTAGCCAAGGACAGTTTGTGCAGTCACAATGGATTCCCCTCTCCTGATTTTACCTTTAATAGATTACCTTTAATACTTTTAAATACTTGCATCTGGTTGCAAGAACACTAATAAATTGTTGGTGCCCAGACAGCTTTGTTGCCATCTTACACAAATCATCTCAAATAAGGTATAGAAACAGAGGTGTAGAATGGTTCTGATAGAGCTGGATAGTCTATCAATTCAACCACCCTGCTTGACTCAACCTGGCAAGATGGAGTAGCTTTGGAGCTTGGACACCCCCCCCCTTGGGTCTGAAGATTTATCATCTTAGTTCTCGCGACTGAGCTGGTGTGCAAATTGAGGGTCCTCATCAACTCACAGCTCCTGCTTGAGCAGCAGGTCGGTGGCTGTGGCTGGGGGAGGGGTGTGTTTGCAATGAATTGTCTTTGCAAAGTTGCATCCTTTCCTGGACAAAGAGGTCTTGGTCATGGTCACCCATGCTTTAGTCATCAGCTGGCTGGAGTATTGCTATGTGGTGCCTTTGAAGATACTGAGAAGTTACAACTGGCCTAGAACACAATGGTGCATACAGCTTTCAGAGTCCATAAGTTTGCCCATGTTACACTTTTGTTATCCAAGCTGCATTGGCTTCCATTTTTCTTTGGGGTGCTATTCAAGGGAAGTGGTTATTTGTGGTACTACCTTTCCCTAAGAATATCTGCTTGTCCCTCTAGGTCAGACAGGGTGGGCAGGCTCCAGGTCCCTTCCCTGAAATCCTGGCATCTAGACGGATCTTGGAAGTGTAACTTTTCCATGGCTGACCCTACCTTGTGGAAAACCCCACTGCTTGTGATTCTACAGTCCTCCATCTGTCCCCCCCGACCCCCAGCCTTTGGAAGGCCATTAAGCTTTGATTTTTTACTGAGGTGCTAGGATTGTGTGGGTAGACCTCATGAAAAAAGGTAACTGAGCCTGCTGTGGATCATCCCAAGGGGGACAATTACAATGCAGGGATTTTGTTTATTGTTTTTATGACTGTTTTATTTATTGGTTTTCTGGTTCTTATAAGCTGCCCAGAGTTGCTTAAGATAGGCAGCCATATACATTTTTTAAATAAATAACTAAACAAATACAGAGAACCAAACTTGAATACTTTAATTTTCCATTTCAAAAAACTGTATCCATCATTTAAATATCAAATGTACTATAAAACTATCTGTTGTTATATTTTATCATCTCTCTTATCAAAGTTGATAACAGAGAAGCAATATTTCTCTGATGCTGTCTCAGGCAACCCTAAGTGCTGATTGCTACTTGGCCCATTGACACCATATTTTCTTTGTTTCATTTTTTAATTTTGAGGCAGGCTAAAAATGAACTTGCTGTTCTGCAAACCTACTTTGTTGCTCCTGTGATGAATTTCTTACACACAAGACTGAAAAGCGGTGACCATGGTAACATTTCATTTCTGTGCTGAAGAACTCGTTTCCACATCTCAAATGTGTTGATATTTACTTTGAGGATTAAAGAGCAGGGAGGTCTGCAAAGTCCCTAGACTTCTAATGTAGAGAAAACATCTGCTGGACAGAGTCCTAAGCAGATTGCTAGCTAAATTCAGCAACTGGGAATTCTTTCGGTTAATTAGGTCTTCCATATCAGTAGATGTCACTGGAGCTAACTGAGAACACAATGTTATTTGAAGCATTTTGTGAGAAAAGAGCATTAACTCTAAAGGTCAGTAACAGGAGAAAAACAACGTAATTCATACTAAGAGGTTGTCATCTGTAGAAACAATGGTTTCGAAACATTCAAAAAGTTGTTTGTAAATTCCACAGACCAGCCTCTCCCCCTCCAGCCCCAAACCTGGAGGGTGGTGGTGAGGAGAGACTGAGATCTATGAATATATATATACAAAACCAGAAACAAAGGGAATGACAAAAGAGAAAAAGTAGTCCAACATTTGGCTGTGTTCCTCTAACTGCTGGTTTAAGCCACAATGATATATGCCAGATGATTTCCAAAAACTGTGGTCTCATCAGAATTTCTTCCCCATTTCTGCATTTTCAGATGAAGTTGTCAACAGAAGGATTTCTTTCTTAAATATTAATGGGTCTAATGCATAAACAGAAGAAGTTGCTTATAGAAGGAACAGAAACATAAGAACTTAAAAATAGTCTGTAGACATTCCTTTTTTAGTGTGCTTCTATCTAGGAGCCATGGTGGCGCAGTGATTAGAATGCATTATTGCAGGCTAGCTCTACTCACAGCCAGGAGTTTGATCTTGGCCAACTCAAGGTTGACTCAGCCTTCCATCCTTCCAAGGTTGATAAAATGAGGACCCAGATTGTTGGGGGCAATATGCTGACATTGTAAACTGCTCAGAGAGTGCTATAAAGCACAATGGAGCGATATACAAGTCTAAGTGCTATTGCTATTGCTGGCAGAAGGTACTATTTTTGCATGGAGCTGAAAAGGCATCAACGTGGGTATCAGATGTGTCTTTCTTTCACTTGCAACCACTTATCTGATTTTATTTGGCAAGGTCATATAGAAAGTCTAGGTAGATACAGGAGGCGATACTCCTGTGACACAACTACTATAAACCATTGTTATACCATGTTTCCCCAAAAATAAGACATCCCCTGATAATAAGCCCAATCAGGGTTTTGAGCACATGTGCTAAAATAAATCCCCTCCGAAAATAAGCCCTCTCCGAAAATATTTAACCGCATGTACAGCTGGTCCCTGCCATTTCCTCTGGTTAGGGAGACAGAGCTGGAAATTACGTAAGATGGCAAGAGGAACCCCATCTTGCTCCACGTGCCCCAAAATAATAAGACCTCCCCAAAAATAAGGCCAAGCGCTTATTTCAGGGTTCAGAAAGATATAAGACAGGGTCTTATTTTCGGGGAAACACGGTAATATCTTAGCACCATCAATGTAACATGATCAATCAAGGAACAATGGGACCATAATAAGACACTCTCCAAACTTTTAATAGTAGACAGCCAAACAGATGCCCCAGAAAACCAGAAATTGAAATTTTATGCATTGATTATGCCTGGTGCTAGGAAACCACTACTATTCACAAATTCAGCATTTCTGTCCTGGTAAATTCTACCTCCTGATATATCTCCACAAAGCCTGACCTGAAGATGGGCTGAAATGGACTAGAATAAATTCAAATGTGTTAGAAATTGGTCAGGAACATTAACTTTGCATAAAAAAGCATACACATGCATGAATAATGACTTGTGTAGGGCTAAGTAAGGTGGCCATGTGTCAAACTGTACACAACTGGAAACTGTATACAACTAAAACCAAGGAAACAGGAACAAGATGGATTTCAGTAAGGGATAGTTAATATACTCTGGGATAAATACAGAAGCTTGCAAACTGTAATATAGGAATTTATAAAGTGTTAATTGAGGCAGTGTTTTTCTTCAGATCTCTCGTATCTTTCAACTGATTTTTCCACAACTTTTCCACAGTCTCTCAATGGAAGAGGTATTTAATAAATAGGACATAGTCACTTGAGAGAATATTGAATAAACTACAGTCTATATAGAAAAGGACAGCTTGCTGGGACATGTAGCCAATCCTGGTCTAGAATTGATTTGGCCTGGATGACTGCGGATAGTAGGACAGGCATAGAAACAATAGAGATAGGAGTAAACGAATGGGCAGATCACAACCCAATACTTATAAATTGGAAGGGAAAAAAAAGATTTAGGAGATGGACAATGAACCAAAATATGTGTAAAGAAAAAGGGTTTAAGCAAATGCTGGAAAAGGAATTAGAATCGTTTTTTAAGATTAACAAAAGAGAGGATACTTCTTTACAAAATACTTGGGATACAACAAAAGCATATATACGCGGATTGACGATATATAGCGAAGAAAAATAAAAAGACAAAGAAAGAAGACAACAGCAAGATAAATTATATGAAGAATTAAAAAACTCAGAAAACAAATTACAAAAAGTTCACCAAAACAAAAAAAGTCAGAGAGGAATGGAATATAATCAAACATATAATAAATCTGATAAATCAAAAAGAAATAGCCCAGAAAATAAAGATGTCAAAACAAAACTATTTTGAATTTGCGAACAAAACAGGCAGATGGTTGGCATATAAACTGAAAATAGAAAAAGATAAAAGAATGATATACCAACTCAAAGACAAAAAAGGGGTAATTCAATATAGTAGAGAAGCTAAAAACAAAATTATTCAGACATTCTTTTCAAACTTATACAAACAAGAAATAGAGGAGGAAAAAGTAAAACAATATATAGAAAGATCAGAAATGGCAATAATCACAGAAGAACAAAGAGAAATATTAAACGGACCGATAACTAAACTTGAATTTGAATTGGCACTAAAAAAACAAAAAAAACCAAGAAAACACTGGGGCCAGACAGGCTACTGGTGGAACTATATAAAAGTCTACAGGAAATATTGGGAGAAACCATGTTAGAATTATATAATGAGGCTTTGGAAAAGGCAAAAATCCCGACAACCTGGACAGAGGCAATAATTACTATTATACCCAAAGAAGATATGGACCATCAGTTAATACAAAACTATAGACCAATCTCATTGCTAAATACAGATTACAAGATATTTGTAGTAATTATAGCTGAAAGAATTAAAAAAGTATTAAATAACCATATACACTTGGACCAAAATGGATTTCTGCCAGGCCAACAAATCAAGAATAACATGAGAATAATAATAAATACGTTTTACAAATCACACCTGGAAAAACAAGCTTCACTGGTTTTCCTTGATGCCCAAAAAGCATTCGATAATCTAAATTGGAAATTTTTAATGGGACAATTAAAATTTATGCAATTCAGGACAAAATTTGAAAAAAAATAGGGGAAATCTATACAAAACAAATGGCAAGAGTAATTATGAATGATAACACTACAGATTAATTTGACATAACAAAAGGGGTTAGGCAGGGATGTCCACTCTCTCCACTATTGTATATCTTAACATTGGAGATCCTTTTAAAAAAGGTCAGGGAAGACCAAGAAATTAAAGGGTTAAGGATAAGGAAAGAAGAATATAAGGTTCAGGCCTTTGCCAACAATCTTGTGTTTATAGTAGAAGAACCGCTAGAGTCAGCACCAAAACTGTTTAAGAAATTGGAAGAATTCAGAGAAGTGGCGGGATTTAAGATTAATAAAAACAAATCAAAATTAATAACAAAAAATCTCACAAAGGAACAGGAAAAAGAGTTGGAAAACAGCAGGGGTAAAATGGTCCCAGTTCGGACCGGATCCCCCGATCCGGTAGCAATGGAGGCAGGTGGTTCAGAGAACCGGTAGCAAAAATCCCTGCCCCCCTTCATGCCCAGCGGAGCTGCACAATCATCAGAGGCTTTTTTTTTTACTTTAAAAAGCATTTTTTCTACAACCTCTTTGGCCGAAAAAATGCTTTTAAAAGTAAAAAAAAAAAGCCTCTGATGATCGCGTGGCTCAGCTGGGATCATCAAAGGCTTTTAAAAGAAAAAAACCCTTTTTTTCTTTTAAATGCCTCTGATGATCCAAGCTGAGTTGCCTGATCGTTAGAGGCATTTAAAAGAAAAAAAAGTCTCTGCCAATCAGGCAACTCAGTTGGGATCGTCAGAGGCATTTAAAAGAAAAAAAGGGTTTTTTTCTTTTAAAAGCCTTTGATGATCCCAGCTGAGCCACGCGATCACCAGAGGCTTTTTTTGAGGTTGTAGAAAAAATGGTTTTAAAAGTTAAAAAAAAAATTGGCCATGCCCACCCACATTACCCCCCCCCACACACACACATACACTAAGCCCACCCACAGAACCAGTAGTAACAAATTTTAGATTTCACCACTGGAAAACAGTAAACAAATTCAAACAACTAAGTAAATAAAATATCTAAGGATTTGGTTATCGGCAAGAGGTTCATCAATTAAAGAAGACAATTACGATAAATTAATAACACAGATAAAGAAAGATTTGATAATTGGAGAAATTTAAAGATATCACTAATGGGAAGGATCTCCACTATTAAAATGAATATTTTACCAAAACTTTTATTTTTTTTTTAGGTCATACCAATAAAATTGGAAAAAAAGTTTTTTGAAACATTGAATAAAATAACATCCAAATTTAGATGGCAGGGGAAGCGCCAATGAATTAAACTTAAATTATTACAGGACACAAAAGACAGAGGACGAACAGCACTCCCAGAATGGGAAATATATTATCAAGCGCTGGCTTAACTTGGTTAAAAGAATGGATGGAACTAAAAAATAATAGAATTAACAATTGAAGGGCATGAAATACAAGTGGATTGGCACGCATTCCTCTGGGATGGAAAATACAAAACACACAGTTATTTTAAAAGACATATAATAAGGAATGTGCTACTACAAATTTGGTTGAAAATTAAAAAGCAGCACTATACAAAAATACCGATCTGGGTCTCACCATTAGAAGCAGTAAGACACACAAATTTAACAGAGTTAAATAAAGTAATAAGGTATAAAGATCTAATAGAACAACAAGGAAAATTGAAACCAAAACAAGAATTGGAATCGGACCTACATAGAGAAATTGATTGGTGGACGTACGCACAAATCCAATCTAAATATAAGGAAGACACAAAAACATACGAAACACAAAGAGATAAACACGAATTAGACAAAATTATATTAGGATCAGAAGAGAAGCTAATTAGCAAAATTTATAAATTTCTATTACAATATAAAATGGAGGAAGAGATAGTGAAGAATACAATGATTAAATGGGCGCAAAACTTTTAATTATACAATAGATCTGGAGAGATGGGAAACAATGTGGCAAGTAAATGCAAAACTAACATTATTGGTGGCATACAAGGAAAACCAGCTGAAGATGTTTTATAGATGGCATTTGCCATTGACAAGACTTGCAAAGATGTACCCGAACAATAGCTCAACAGGTTGGAAATGCAAGAAATCCCAAGGAAAATATTACCACCTATGATGGACGTGTCCGGCAGCAAAAAAAATTGGGCAAATATTAAGAAGTGGATAGAACAAATAACAGACCAACAAATAGAAAGAAAACCAGAAACATTCCTGTTAGGAATTTTTACAAGACCATATTCCAAGGAAATAAAATATTTGATGCTACATATCTTAACAGCAAAACGAATAGTATATGCAAAAAACTCAAAACAGGAAAGAACAGGAGGAATTGATAGATAAGATTTTAGAATGTGCTGAGATGGACAGATTAACAAAAGAAATTAAAGAAGAGACAGATTATTACAGAATATGGAATAAATAGTATAAATGGCTTAAGGCGAGAAATAAAGAATAATAACTATCAGGGGAGAAAATTAGAAGTATAAAATATATACATAACAAATGTATGGAATGGATTAAAAATGTATTGGAACGGACAAAAACAAGTAGTATAAATAAAAAAAGAATTTTTTTTGTATAACAAGAATATAGAAATGTATAATATTAAAGATATAATTAAAATATGTATATAATAATTGTAGAGAAATGTATAAAGTTAAGCTTGTTAAAGCTAAAAAACATATTTTTGGCGGGGGGGAGGACAATGGGGGCGGGAGAAGAAGAAAGAAATGAAGACATAGAGGAAGAAAGATAAAATAACAGAAATAAGACCACGAAGAAACAATGTTTAAAAGATATAAGATATCTAAATGTTGAATGTTATGTGAATGTCATATATACGTTATAATAAAATTACAATTTTTTTTTCTTAAAAAAAGAAAAGGACAGCTTGCAGGGGCATGTGGCTTAATAGGTATGATTACATGGATTGAAACAGCCATTTGACAGCACATGGACCACAGTTTCCAAGATATAAAACTACAGCTCATATTTCATAAAAATGTTTGCTGTAAACATTTCCTCTGTGTGCAAAAATTAGGCCTCAGTAAAAGTTCTGTATATCATATTGTTTCTTTCAAGGTACAATTGATTATAGACAGAAAAAATAATAAGGGTTTGGTTCCTCCTACTCAATTCAAGCAAAATAAAATATTCTGAAGCCATTCCCAATATTCAGAAAAATATATAGCAACAAACCACAGCGTTAAATTTAAATGTAAGCAAAAAAATGAGTACGAAAGATAAAGATACTAATAAGGTATGATTTTCAGGTCCGCACAGGGACTATAAAAAGCTTAACTGCCACGACTGCCTTGTGTTTTAAGTTATTTTATCACTCCGCCTTACAGCAGGAGAAATACTTTCTCAGAACAGCACTGTACTTTGATTAATTACTTTCATACAGAGGCTTTTACAGGATATTAGCGCTGGAGTGAGTCAGACAGGCTGCCTATGATTATCAGCCCAGACTCATTTTACATTTATGTTAATAGGGGTGTTAATGAAAGAAATCTTTTACATTTTTAGTGTTTCTCTAACTATGTAAAAGCTTTCTGGTTATATTCTTATTTATTGGGCAGAAATTATGGGTGCCATATACAGCAATTCTATGCATCTTGTTGAAATTATTGCATGAGTTGGGAGGAAAATATGCACAGTAAATCACAATGAAGCTCTTACTCTGTGAATAGTTAAACAGACCTTCATCCCTACCCTGTGGGTGAGAATTACAACACATTAAGCAGGAATTTATTCCAGAGAAAGCATATCTAGATAACTCTTCAGTTATGTCAATCAGAACCCATCATGTTCATCTTCATTTATAATACTAATATTCATTATTGTTTCTCTGAAGTAAAAGCAGTTAGAAAGCTAAATGCATATTCTTAATTTAGTTCAGTGGATTCTAGAGACCAGTCAATAACTAACTGAGACTCAGCCTGGCATCACACTTGAAAGCAGCTACTCCTGTAAGTTTGGTCACAAGAAAAATTGGAATAGCATCAACCCAACTACAAGTTCTCTCAAGCTGTCTGCAGACGTAGAATAGAGAAAAGATAGGGAGCACTAGGCAAAAACGAGCTCATTGTTTTGACATCTGTTTGATTTAAGTAATCCTTCTACCACAATGAACATTGCTTGAATGAGAATCAGGTGCAATGCGATGGGCGTTTTTGCCAATATTCCCCTCCCAGAGCTCCTAGAAACACCATCTCTTTTTTTGTTTTGGAGATTTCTGAGGCCATAGGAGAAGATGGAAAAGATAGAATGGAACAGCAGCGTTTTTTTGTGAATGTGAACGGGTAAAAGAAACACTTTCCATCTGCAGAAGGCAGATTCTGCCTCAAAGCCAAACGTTCTAACCTGAGTAGTCTGAGCTCAATTTCAGTTCTAAAAAACGGGACGACACAATGGTTAACATTTCCATGAACAGCAATGGAGACAGAGAAAAGAGAAGCGCAAACTATTTTTGTCTTGTACAAAGAAAGATAAAAATATTGAAGTGGTTTGGCAGTTGAAAAAGAAAGTTTTAAGTCATAAATCATAAAGGAATGGTTCAGAAACCTGTATTTAAAGCCTCTCTACCACTTTAGGATACAAGATAAAAGAAACATTTGAAGATGCAGCTGGGAGCCTCCTGGTAGATATGAATGGGCTGCCTGCAGTACTTAAAATGGCAGGCAGCCAACCAGCAACAAGATCTGACTCAAAAAAAAAAAGAAAGAAAGAAAGAAAGAAAAAAGAAAGAAAAAAAGAAAGAAAGAAAAAAAAGGCAGGTTTGTGCCAGCAAGGAGAGCCTCAGTGCTGCAGGTGGGAAGCTATGGCTGAGCAGCACAGCACCATCTACTGCTCTGCTGCAGCATTGTCCCCACTCCTCGGCTCCCACTTGCATGCCTTCTTGATTGCACATGACCGCGCAATCCCCTCCCTGGACCAGGGTCTGTGTGCGATCTGTGTTGCTTTCAGTAATTCATAGTAAGACAAATATTTAATTTACTATCCTGATTCATATTAGATACAAATTGGGCTTAAAGACAGAACAGAACTTGTTCTTAACCTGGGGACTTGCTTTTTCCAATAAACTTTTTTTCCTTTTCATCCCCTCCTTTTTCTAGAACTCATAAATAATAATAAAAAAATAATACAGTGCAGGTATTAATATGAATTTCAAAGTTTTAAAACTTTTTTTCATATTACAAAATAATTCAATGCACTTTGCAACTTCTTATCAATGTCAAATTAAGCATCAACATATAAGCAACTATGCTCATCATATATTAGAAATTATTTAACACTGATAGAAATTTGCTATTTGAATGGTTTAATTTACTTTAATCATTAGAGCATTAACAACTTCCAGTTTCTATTGTATAGACTACACTTTTTATTTGTTTCATACAATGAACTATTTATATTCTATAATAAAACAATTGGTTTGGAAAAAAGAAGAGAAATTTCTCTAAGTTAAAAACGAATGCTAAACGCACATGTAGCACATGTAGTAGAAATAGTGTACATGCACTAGAAAGTGCTATGCAAATAAAAGTACAAGGATGTGTGAAAATTGCTTTGAAGAAAGTGAAAGACCGCTTAGCTTGAAAGGGAACCATTGATAGATAGAAAGCAAAAGTAGGTTTGTATTTCATACAGTAATTAGAACAATGCAAAGTGAGACCTGAAACACATTTAATTTTCAGTGTTTAACCCCAAGGAATGATGGCCATTCCTTGCAAAGCAAAGCAAAGAATGTGAGCCATCACTACTCTGTTCCTCTGTTCAGCACTCGCAGTTGAATCTTATTTCAACATTGGCAATGGGATGTCATCATTCTCTACACTTGACACAACGGGCTGGTGGCACTAGACAGGCTTGTGCAGGACACACATCACTGCCCTGCAACAAAATGGAATAGATGGTGCTTAGGAATTTAAATGGTGCTCCCCAGTATCTGGTGTGTGAGACAATCATTTCCCTCTATCAAATGGTAGGGCTGGTTCTGCCGTAGATCAAAGTTGCTGTTCAGGGTCCAATTCTGACTAAAACAAAAGCCTAGAGTTCAGTGGGGCACAGATAAGATTCAACAGAATAAGAAAGTAGAGGATTTCCACCCCCACTTCCCCCGATACTTGGTGAACACTCATTTGTGTCTCTCTGAATGAGGGGTCCTTGATGCTCTCTGAGCTTGGTTGTTTTCTTGCAGACGTTTCATTACCCAAACATCCTCAGTGCTAGACTAGCAAGCTCAGAGAGCACCAGGGACCCCTCATTTCAACCCTGAGCTACAAATATTGTCCTTTATTGTCTGTCTGTGAGTCTTAGTGTTCTAACAACAAGTGAAGTGGCATCAATTTGATTTTAATAAACTATTTTATCTGCAGTCATCGATGCAATGCACTTCAAGGTGGAATCTTGACATAGACTAACAAAGTTTTTTGTCACAAGCTCTAATTCAAAAGTGTTGCAGGGGAGGGAGTTTATTGCATAAAACAGAAATATATTCTGCATATGAACACACATATACAGAAGACTATTGAAAGCAGGCCAAGACACTGATTTCTCAAAAAGTAGAAGCACTACCGTACTGAGGCTGCAATCAAAGAAGCTGTTCTTCTCAGCATTACAAATTTTTACTTAATATTCATGATATTAAGTAACAAATTGAGTGGAGGTAACAAATTGATATTAAGTAACAAATTGATTAGAAAAAGAACCAAAAGTTCAAGCGCTAACTTCTGTTTTGTAAACTCTTTAAAGGAAGAATTATTTTTAAAAACACTAGTTAAAAGAAATATATATTTCCACGAAGGTATGTAGAATTATTTACAAACTCATTGCTTAGCCAGATATTGAAAACAGGCTGTGGGGACCTTTGCACAGGTTCGCCTGGTGCACCAATTGCAACCCTACTTGGATCGGGAGGCTCTCCTCACGGTCACTCATGCCCTTGTCACCTCACGGTTAGATTATTGCAACGCGCTCTACATGGGGCTACCCTTGAAAAGTGTTCGGAAACTACAGTTGGTCCAGAACGCAGTTGCGCGAGCTGTCGTGGGTGCACCTAGGTAAACCCATGTTACACCAATTCTCAGCAAACTGCACTGGCTCCCTATTGCTCTCCGGTCACAATTCAAGGTGTTGGTTATAACCTTTAAAGCCCTACATGGCTCAGGGCCAGGTTATCTTTGAGACCGCCTTCTACTGCATAACTCCCAATGACCAGTAAGATCCCACAGAGTTGGTCTCCTCCGGGTCCCGTCAGTTAAACAATGCTGGCTGGCAGGCCCGCGGGGGAGGGCTTTCTCTGTGGCTCCCCCAGCTCTCTGGAACCAGTTACCTCCTGAGGTCCGGACCATCCCCACCCTATTGGCCTTCCGAAAAGCGGTGAAGACCTGGCTTTTCCAGCAGGCCTGGGGCCGTTGATCTCGCTCTTGCAATCTGCCAAGATCCAGCCATGAATGGTATGAATGAGTTCTAATGTTTTTAATGTTTTTAATTTTTAAATGTTTTTTATTAGGATTTTAAATGTATTGTGAGCCGCCCTGAGTCTTCGGAGAGGGGCGGCATATAAATTGAATTAAATTGAAATTGAAAAATTACAATTTTTTAACCTATCATATCAGTCTTCTATTCTTGTGAAATATTAAGATGACAAATATAAAGTGAATTAAAATATCAAAGCATACTAATGTAGATTTAAGAAGTAAAACAAAAATAAATTAAATTATTTATTCTCACAGCTACTGGCAACATCTTATCATTAAAATATAATTATGAAAGAATTCAGATGCTGTGATATATTATAACAATGTGGAATCAAAAACTCTCCAAACCTGCCATCAAATATTATTTTCTAAGAGAACAGATGACAATTAGACTAAATGTATATAACTTGCTTGAAATCTACATCCATACACTGTTATTTAATCCATTCATCAATCAAATAGGAATTAAAAGATATGTACTTTGATATCAGAGTGCCTTCCTGACCAGGTTTTATTTTTGCAGGCTCTTACTTAGTTATTTTTATAATTGTTGTACCAATTTAAAACAAGAATTGCAATTGATTAGTTAGTTTTCTAAAAACTCAAGCGTACATCTGCTGAAGGCCACTCTAACAGGGCACACAGGGCCTAGAGAGAAAGTGAACTCCAAACCTCTATCATTCAAAGCTGTAGGGAAAAAGAGAATAGCACAAAAATACTAAATAATCAAGGGGAGGGAAAGTAAAGAAGGACTTTCATTAGCATAATATGATCATTTTGAATGGCTTAAATGGCTAAAAATCATATCCAAGCTTCTGTTGAAATACTAAGAAAGTTGTAGCCTGGTTTGCATGTACAAATATTAGATTAATATGCAGAGCTTTTTGTTAATCCCAACCTTTTGTCCTTTACAGTGTTCAGCTATCATATGATTTAGCAAGACCTTGAAACCCACCTATTACAATGCAACGTAACTACAAGACCACTTGATAGTTTAAAAGTTACATAGTTAGCTGATGAGAAAAAAAGTAAAAGAACTTTCAGAATCATTCTCTTCCCTTCAAACCACCATGTGAAATTTCTAGAGATACTGATGTTCACCATCCTGACTTAAAATGGACTCTGTATAAAAGCATAAGAGCTTTATAGAAGGAGGAAGACTACATAACCCAAAAAAGTTTTGGAGCTACATTGCTTAATTACTCATTTTGTTCAAAAGGGTACTTGGAAACAATTCATTTAGAAAAGTGAGAAATAGAGTGGCATTTGGATAAACCAAACTTACACATTTTCAAATAAATTTTGGAAAGAAACCTGGTTGCTGTGATCTTGATACATAGCAATTACTTGTCTTTACAAGCAATTCAAAAAATGATCGGAAGTGTTATAATGAAATATGGAAGAGTATCATTAAAATAAATAAATGAAACATATCATCAATATTGTCTGGTGCATAATCTTATTTTTTTTTCTTATATATTTCTTAATTTTTCCTGTTTTGGAGAATAAGACCAAAATAGCTACAGTCCAAGAGAGTCCAATGGGAGTTAAACTATCTTTTTCAGCAACTCTGATTAAACAAAAAGAAAGTGCTACTTTGATGCTTGAATTAGCATCTTTTCTCCAGAAGCTGAATTAATTATTAAGAGTGACAAAAGAATTAGTCCAGATAGGATCAAAGCTGAAACTATATGTACTGGGAATTTTAAATGAAAAACACAGAACTGTAACTCTCTACATGCCACTATTACCCTTTTGTTTAACATGCAGATTACACTACATGTATGTACAGACATCTGATTGTTGAGGGTGGCATGGATGTATTATAAATTGAACACAGAATTCTTGCAACCAGAATGGGCTGGTTCCTCTTGATTAGGTCATTTTAGGGACAACATCATTGAATACTGAAATCCTATATAAAATAGTTAATTTGAATGATCTGTCAGATTGTACATGTAATTATATCTTCATATTAGTACTAGGCTCCTGTCTCTTATAATATTTATAATCATTTTTTTTAAAAAAAACAATAGTTGATAAAATATATACAAAGCAAGAGATATATCCAGGCTGGAATAATAACCTGCCAGTACTATTTTTTTTAATTCTGTAACTGAAGAATTACAGAATTTAACATGTATAAACATGTATAACATGTATAAACATGTTAAAACCAGGAAAAAGAACCAGCTATAGTAGTTTAGAATTAATGGAACACCCTGGATGCTGTCTCAATCGACACTTCACAGGGACTAATCCAGGGGTGCTATTCAGCAGGTTCTGATGGGTTTTGGAGAACCGGTAGCGGAAATTTTGAGTAGTTTGGAGAACCGGCAAATACCACCTCTGGCTGACCCCAGAGTGGGGTGGGAATGGAGATTTTGCAGTATCCTTCCTCTGCCACCACCAAGCCACGCCCACCAAGCCACACCATGCCCACCAAGCACACCCACAGAACCGGTAGTAAAAAAAATTTGAATTCCACCACTGGACTAATCTGTCTGCTGAAGCAAAGCAATGAGCCTCTTTCCATTTTGTTTATAGGAATATGCTTCTGTAATTCTGCAATATTTGAAGATAATTAGAAAATTTTGCATATGAGGACCAGGGCAGTCCTGGGATAGGTTCTTGGACCTACATTCCCATTGTTCTCTCCAGGGAAGTAAAATAAAGTATGGCATACAGCCAAGATAGTAAGCATTTATATTTAAACCAGAAAGTTTATTTACATGAGCTGTTAAGTGGTTGCTATTTCATTCTGGGTAAGCTTCCTGCTGCTAGCATTCCCTCCACTCTTTTTTTGTGTTCCTTCCCAACTCTTCTCTCTTCTCTCACTTGCAACTGAGAAAGAAAGATGTACCATCCACATCTCTCAAGGCTTCTCTAGCACTAGTAAATACCTCTGTTTCAAGTATTGCTTCCTCAGCCTTTGGAAGACTGGATCATTAGGATACTGTAATACATCTGTGAAGGTACTATCTTTTTGCACAACACTGTTTGAATATGGACATAGAACACATTCATATTCTAGTACAATGCAAATATTTGCCATTTTGGAGGGAAGGGGAGACAGTAACCATTGCCATCAATGGTTGATGGCTGTGGGCAAATCAATAATTACAAAATATTACAGTAGTGCACTATGGCAGTGATGTACAGCTTTACCAGAGAAATGATGAATTGATTTATAAGCTGTCCAATGCACACAGTTCCATTTGCTTGTCCACTAGACTGTATAACTACCATTTTGCCATATATTTTCTTTTTTCCTGATACTCTTTTTGTAGCCTGACAGTAGAGTAATTTATTTTGAAATACACACTACTAATCTTTTTTGGCTACTGGCCTGCATTGCTAATATTGCCCATTAGACAGGAACTGTTATGAATTAAAATCCCAGTTAAGGGCTATTTCATGTATTATAAAGAAATGGTAAAAGAATATATATTACACATGTGATGATGAACAATATGAAGAGAAAACTGGGAGGGTAGTAGATTAATTCATTCTTCTTTATTATCCAGCTTTATTATCTTTACAGTCCAAGACTAGAGGACAATTTATAAATTCATAAAAGACACAAATGGTTTACATTTCAAGAGAAGAAGAAATCTTCTCAGACCCACAGACATTGAGAGATTTTTGGCCTCTGTCTTATTCAGATATGATTGTTCACTAAGGATGGCCAGGGCCTCATGGTCTTGCAAATGAGTAAAGGATCTAATGGAGGCTGCTCTTTGCTCCATAGGCCTTTGAATGTCAACAAGAGAGTGAAGCAGAACATGTAAGGGAGATTCAGTTTTGGAATCTGAACATTCTCATGAACAGCATTCACAGGGGAGATCAGAGTAAATCTACTATATTCAGATTTATTTTTCAATATAATATCCTTGTTTGTCCAATTCTGAACCAAGATTGGAAATAATGCAATATACTGAATAACAACACTTATTTACTCTTTAAAAAAAATTAATTACCAAATAGATATGGATATATCCCTGTATATATGTGTATATTTGAGTGTGTGTGTGTATAAGAGCAGGCAAACCCAATGAAGCTGGTTTCCTCTCAAAAGGGTTAATGGTTGCCAAACCTTCCTTTCTTTTTGAGGTTTGTGTTCTGCTCTGAAATCTGTTGAATAGGTTATATTATAAATATTTGAATAAATATATAGTAGGAAGAACAGCAAAAAGGTTGTGCAGCACTTTAGGTCTGAAAGCCAGAAAGTGCTTCAGTGCACATGGAATTATTCATATAGGATATTTTGCAACTCCTTAAAACTATACTAAATGTGTTAGAATTTTGATGCAGTAGCAGAGGGAAAGCTGCAGGATCTTGGAGAAAGGTGTAGCATCCACAGGCCTTACATCTAAGCCTCTGCTTTCTCTAAAGGACACTATGCCTTGAGGTTGGATGCTTTGTGCAACCCAAAAGCAGTATTGACAAAAGTAAAGGGGAATTTTGACCTAGAAATATGATGGGAAGCCTTGATTTACTGTACCTTAACAGCAACCTCTACCTAATTTACTTCAATGCATTGTAATTGCCCAGAAAATATTGACATTGCTATTTATATTTGGGATCCAAAAGAACTTTTTAAAATATTTAAATACTTTTAAATGTGCCACTTTTCTAGCCCAAGTAAGATACTTCAACCAATGTTGTGTTCCCTTATGTTCTTAATACAACAATGATATCTATCCTAGAATTGCCATTTGATTTGTTTCAAAATTCTTTCTCTTCTATTTCCCACCTTGTGTATAAAACATTTTATATTCCTTTAGTTAATATTAACTAACCAAAGAATACATTATTATTCTAATCCTGCTTTAGTTTCTGAGCATATAGTAGGAAAAGGCAGGTAAGATGTAAAATGCTCTTCTGATATCTAAACAATTTTCAAGTTAAGGTCTATAGAATTCAGATTATGACTTCATTACAACATATTGAGTGAAGTTGTCTAATCTGCATAACAAAGATGGCTGCACTTTAGTTAACTAGTGTGACATACTTTCTCCTCATGAAAACAAATGCATGGCAGATTATAAGGTTCTCAAAACAACTAATAACCAATTCCGTACATCATAGCTAAGCTCAGTAAATAAGTAATAAAAATCAAAACATCACCAGAGATCACACCTAGAACTTTATACATATCATGTAAAACATGTGTGCTGTTTAGAGCTTGTTCACCCTGGCACTTTAAATTCAACCCACAAAAAATTAATGCACTTCTATTTCAGATTGGTGATCTTTATTTCTAGGTAGTATCCTAACAACTATATTACTTCCGGGTCAGTTTAAAAACTGTCTTATTTGCATAACAGTAATTGAAGTGAAATTTGCTAATTCAAAAGTCACCAAGGTCTTAAACAGTAATATAATTATTAGGACCTAAAAACATGCTATCTTCTATAATTATTAAGGTGAAAATTATTAAAAGACATTTTTAAAAGAAATTAGCAATATATTGAGTTCGAAATCCTGCATCATTCATTATTTCATTCATCCATATCAGAGACAACATTCCATTTTTAATATTGTAATACTGGCTATACAAATTTCTATATTCTTTAGGCATGATTAGGGTAGGCAATCTCTACCCTTCACCTGTTGCTATGATAGCTGGGGCTGTTAGAAGTCATTCAGTAGCAACTGGAAAACTGCACTTTCCCTCCCCTGCTGATGCAAACGCATGGCAAACCTAACTGAAAGAGTCAATGGGGGTGAAATGAGACTTTCAACATAATTATCCAGTCCATTATCAAAATTTCCTCTAATTGCTAAATCTTCAATACTGTGGCTGGGTGTTTTGATTGGCTAAAATGAAGCAATCTCACTCAAAAGTTTTTTTTTTGTTTGAGTTTGGGAAATACATATTTACATACAACCATGTAAAGAGATTTATAAGAGATGCAGCAAGTGTGTTTGTAAATATGATCATAGGGGTCAGTAGTGGGTTTCAATTTTGTTTGCTACTAGTTTGCTCGCGGGTGTGCTCTCAATGCTTCTGCACATCCACAGAAGCTTCTGCGCATGCACAGAGAAGTCCGGGCAGGTGGGCGGAGCCTCCCACCGCCGCCACTGCTACTGGTTCACCAATCTGGGGCGAACCAGTAGCAACCCACCACTGATAGGGGTGCTATGATAAAAGTTATGTATAAAAAGACAATCCTATATCTACATGAATGATATGATATTTCACAACACAATTGCCTTTATTTATATATCTGAGAGGCATTTCTAATGCCTAATGTGAATGCAATATCTAAACCAAGTAGAAACACACTTCCAATGCAACATCTGTAAAGACTGTTTGCATCTTTATACTGCAAATTCCTGTCACCTGTTTAGAAAGTCTCAATCTCTGGTCTACATTCTGCAAAGAAGAACCCAGGGAAAAGGACTCTTATAAAAAGAAAGCCAATGCAGAGTGGTAATGCAAAATTGTAAGCCTGGGGCTGCACTGTTTCCCCAACACAGAAGAAATCTGTATCTCTATCTCTAGCTATATCCTTAATACTCAATAAGAGAGTATAAGGGGATACACTCAATAATTCTTTGAACAGTGATGAATTATGTTTGGCCTATATCTTTCAAAAGTATACTAGAACCTTTAAATTGTCCTAATTTTTATAACACCCCATTAAGATTTATGTATATTAACCAACATAGGGCAATAGTGGGATAAGCCTGTATTGTAACAGTAAATGTCCTCTCACCTGATTACATGCCAGTAAACACACACGCACAATATTTTGTTGAATATTTCTTAGGATTTAATATTTTTTAAGATCCTAGAACATTCAGTTGTTAACATGGGATATTACAAAACTTTATTTCAGAATTTTTGCAAATAACTACTGTATGTCTTACCAATGTTCTTTAAAAGTATTACAGGTAGTCCTTGACTTACGACCACAATTGAGCCCAAAATTTCTGTTGCTAACCAGTTGTTAAATGAGTTTTGCCCCATTTTATGACTTTCTTGCTACAGTGGCTAAGAGAATAACTGCAGTTAAGTTAGCAATATGGTTGTTAAGTGAATCTGGTTTCCTCACTGACTTTGCTTGTAAGAAGTTTGAAAAAGGTGATCACATGATCCCTGTAACCATCATACATATGAATCAGTTATTAAGTGTCCGAATTTTGATCAGGTGGCCATAGGAATGCTGCAACAGTCATAACTATGAAAAACAGTAATAAGTCACTTTTTTCAGTGCTGTCACTCAATGAACTGTTGTAAATCGAGGGCTACCTATATAGACATAAAATAAAGTACATTTTAATCCTGATATAAATTTATATTTATATTCAAAAATGAAAAAAGCTTCCTTCAAATAACTATTCCCAGATATTTAAAAGAATTCAAGCAAGAACTGCAACCTCAATTATTAAAAATAATTATTTGTAAGACCTAATGAAATTATTACATTGTAAAGACCTTATGAAATTATTACAAATCTCATTAGGTCTTTAGGAAGTATATGGAATTTACTCCAATGAACTGAATACATTCATAATACCAAACTACTGCACAATATCAGCACTTTATTGAAAATACATATTTATTAATGAGATGTAATATATGATTAGCACACAATAACAGTTCTCTAATAAACTAATAAATAAACCAAATTGTGGTTCCAATATCAAAGTAAAGTCGAGAAACCACAATACCAGCATAACATAGCAAACAGACTGGTTCCAGGTTAGTAAAGGAGTGAGATAAGGTTATATGTTCTTACCTTATTCATTCAACCTATATGCTGAATATATATTAAGGGAAGGTGGATTGGGGGAAAATGAGAATGATTTTAAACATGAAGAAGAAACATCAAATCTGCTCATATACTGAAGACACTACTCTGACAACTAAAAACACAAAGGATTCCCAAGCTCTAGTCTAGTAATGAAAGTCAAGGAATTTGGTGAAACAAATGGGACTAAATAAAGAAGACCAAACTAATGATAACAGGCACAACAACTAAATTTTGAACTGGTATTAAAATAGTGGATAGCTTTTGCCTTTAAGACCAATCATCAACAGTAAAGGAACAAGCAATTAAGAAATATGGGGCAGACTAGCACATTATTCAGACATTATAATATGTCTATATTTATAAAGATCTGAATCGTGCAGGGGAATATATTCCCTGTTACACTCCGTGGAAGCAAAAGACGGACTCTGAAGAAGCAGAAGAGTAGTAATGCTTTTGAAATTTAGTGTTGGAGAAGACTCTGGAGAATATGGTGGGTAGCCAAGAAAATAAACCTATAAATGATCCAACAAATCAACCCAGAATTCTCACTCAAGGCACAAGGGACTGGGTTTAATTTGTGCTACTTCAGACATATTATGTAAATCCCTTGCTCTTTGGAGAAGGCTCTAATGCTAGGAAAGATAAAAGGAAAGAGAAGAATAGAATGACCAGCAGCAAGATGGACAGACTCTGTTACAATGCTGATGGGTGCAGTGTTGGAAAACTGGAAAGATTAGGCTAAAGACAGATTGTCATGGAGAAAATCTATGTGTTTACTAACAGTTCACATTGACCTGATGGTAGATAATCAATCAAAAGATTAAGTAATATTATTCCAGATTATCACAGTTTAATGATGTGGTTTTTTTTAAAAAAATAAACATTTTCTTTATGAATCATAGCATATTTTGTTGTTTCTGTAGTGGCTCCGACCCCCGAGGCCATCGCATTGGAGGAAGAAGGCTCCGAACATGAAGGAGAGGAGCCAGCCAGGCCTCCCTCCCCCGGCCCCTCCTCTCTGGCAATTCCTCAGCTGCCGGCCGAAGGAGAGGAGATTAGCCAGGAGCCAGGTGTCTCCGATCGGTCGGAAAGTGATGAGGGAGACAGGCTGTGGCTGGACCCACGTCAGCGTCGGCGTGCTAAAAGATCCCAGCAAATGAGGAGGCGTGCCAGGGATTAGCTGAGTCACTGGACCACACCCCACAGGCTATATAAAGGAGTGGGGTGGCAGTTTGAAGTCTGTGACGGACAAAGTTTCATTCTTGTTAGTTTCTTGGTGTCAACCCTCAGTCGGCTTCAAGGATTGGAATTTGGACTGTGTTTTTCCCAGCTGGTGTGTATGTGTTTGTTATCTGGTGAAGGAATACCCCCCCCCCCCGTGTTTAGTAAAGAACTTGGCAGCCGGTTCCCATAGGGCTGCCCAAGCCTTGATAACGAAACCTCCATGTGTGCCAGTCATTTAACCCTCGTCTGTCTGTGTGGGTTTGTGCGTGTGGGGGTCGGGGACAGAACAGTTTCTTTTTCCTCTCCATTCTTTCCTCACTTACATTGAATTTTAGAGCAATATAAAATTAAGTTTCTTAAAAAGCTATGCATACTTTTCTAACGAAGGTGACAAGTTTCAATATGGCATCATTAAATATTTATTATTTAGGCAGTTTAAAGGATCAAAAGCAAGCTACATAAGTATCTTTCTTCACTGCTTATAACTGATAGCCAGCATACACCAGACATGGAAGAATATGATTTAACTATGCGAGTCTTATTATTAGTCTGCTGGGTTTTTTTCCAAATGAATTTAATTAATGCTAAAAACCATTGGAGTCCAGACACTTGAAAAGCATCTGCTTGTTAAAAGAGTGGCCATCAATTCTTAAGTTCATTTATTTTTGCTAGATTTTGTTTTGTTGGTAGCAGTATTTTTAAGTGATGAATTTTTTATTAAGCAAGGGAACCTAAAAGACTGAGAGAAAACCACTGTATCAATAAGAGGAAAAAGTTGCCATGGATAAAAAAAACCAACAATCTATGCCCAGAATAGTCATACTGGAAACATTATCCCCTTAGGGTACTTTATATATGCAACTAAATTAATTTTAAAAGTATGCAGAATGGGACATCTTAAGAAATCTGGGTCAGACTCATTCTTTTTAGGCGGTTTAGCAAAACTGAAAACAGCTGCTAAATAGGAACAAGAAATTATGAAATTGTTGAAAAATACAGTACATAAAAGGGAGCAGAAGGATGCAATTATACTGCTCAAAAGAAGAATCTAATTTAGGGGGGAAATCAGGAGCAAAGGTAGTTGTTTTTCTTTGATACAAGTGCACAAGTCTCATTAGTGTTAATAAGACTTATGTGCAAGTATCAAGGGGAGCATCCTTTTGTGGAGATTAACACTACCTTGTTATGGGGACTAAAGGAGATTCTGTCACTCAAAGACTCTCTCTCTCTCTCTCTCTCTCTGCTGGTTAATTAAGCAGAAGCCTCTGTTGTCAATCTTGGGAGAACTCACTTCCCCTTCCACTGCCAGCCAGGTTGACACAAAGCCAATTGTCAAATGTCAAGAGCAACAAAATGGATGATAGCAATGTTAAATGAAAAGTACTGAAGACAAGTTCCAACCTTCCAGTGCCCCGGGCTGAATTGAAATGGGCTTTGACATAGTTGCTAGAATTCAAAATGATAGCTTACAGAGAGGTTTGGGCACTTCCTCCATAAACAAACAAACAATCAAAAAGGTTAAATATAATTTTCTTGACTTAAGAACATGCCAAGATAAAGGAATATGAACAAGGCAGTAAATCAACAAGATCCTCACCCTCCTTAATGTTTTGTACAATAGATTATGCAAGTAGAAAAAATGAATAAATAAAAAGTAGAAGACCCAAGACAACAATAGAAACAACAAGCAGCTTTTCTTTTGCAATGCAATGCTGAGAGCCTGGGCAATTTTGTTCACGTGTTATACATAGGATAGACTTTTTCAGAATGTCAATGAATCAAGCAAATGACCAGCTTTGAGTATTGGATAAATAGAAAGACCAGATAAATGTATATACCTTATGCTGTATCACAATTAAGTTACACATGTTGAAAAATATGAATCTCAAAACAATGAAATCTTGCAAGAATAATTATTCTTCCTACAGTCAGATGTTTGTCAGGTACTGAGGGTTCACAGGAGAGAGACTGGCAGAGCCGGGGAGGAGTCAAGCAGGTAATAAGTTTAGAGTCCTTGTGTGGACACAAGAGGGTGAAGTCTTAACTCCCTTGAATGCCGTTTCAGGTGCAAACCATCAGTTTGAGAAAATTCCTGTGTACAAGCATGAGAAATAAATGAGCTGACTGAATTCTTCTCATGTGGACCTGGGTGTTCCCTCTTAATGAGCAGAATTTCTCCATCCTCACCAGATATATGAATGGTGGAGGCTGAAGTAGTGTGAAGAATTTGTTTCTCTGGCAGAATGGCATCTTAATTACATACAAATACTATGTAATAAGTCATGTTATTGTCAGAGGGTTTAGCTGAATAAATATTATTTTTAGAATAATAACAACAGCAGTTACAACAACAGAAAACAAATACCCATGGAGCTAATGTATCAGCTTGTTTCATACTAAAAAAACCCACTCACTCTATATTTAGATAAAATTGATAAAATTACCAAGAACTTACTATGAGCCATATATTATAAGCACCTTATATTAGCTTATGGGGAAAAAATGACATTAGCAATACAAACAATAGGTTTTATGGTTAACCTGAAAAGGTTTGATATTTGTTAAGTCCCACTAGAAGTGGGTTGTAGTAGTCAGTAAACTAGGGGCAAACTATGCTGAAACAATGATTATTATAAGGCGCATCAGAATTCTATTTCATGTTTTTTATCATGCCATTTGGCAGATTTCTTAAAAACTGCCTGACAGTAGTTTATTTTGTGTAATGTGTAGTTAGTGTTGTTTTTGATTGCTGACTGCACACCCAGAAATATTTACCTGCAATATGAAGTAATTCTATTGGTATCTCTGTGTCCTAATAGATTTCACCCTTCACATTTGTTTATTCAGTAGATAGCGAGACAGAACAGGTTTTTAAATTATTTTTAAAAATATTTTGTGGATGTTTCCACAGAGAAGACCTTGCAGGTCTTCTGGATTGGTAATGGTGGAGTGGCGATATGACAGGGGGGAAGAAAGCTGTCTGCTATTAATGGAGTACCTGGGATTGTTTGTTTAGTTACCATAAGCTGAATATAGTCTTGTTTTGTGGGGGAAAAGTATATAGATAGTAAGAGGGAAAGAGAGGGAAATGATTGGAAAGTTTATTTCTTTCTCCTTGGCATGCATACTGCCATACACCATACATGGCTCATAGGTGGAGAGATTCTTCCTATGAGCTGTGGTTATTTAAGGGAGAAGAAGGAATGTCTAACTTCCTAGACCAGCCATCCTGGGGAGAGGAAGGATGATGCAAGGTAAACACAGCGTACACGAGTTGTTCCTCCTTTCTACTCATGTTCCCAAAAGGGCATGATATCTCAAGACAGCCCTCCTGGCCTCCAATGCCTTGTGAGGAAAAACAAGGGGCAAGCTCCACGCTTCCATGCTCAGCTGGAGAAACTGGCTGCTGCCTATGATGGTCTCCCCATTGCCTCCATGTGGTTGTTGCTGCAAACTGTGACTTCTGGAGAACACTGCTGGCAACATTTACCTTTGTCAGGGGAATATTTCAGCTATCTCACCAGCATCTTTTCCCACCCACTAGCCTATGCCCCATTCTTCAGTAGGAGAATGCTATAGTGGCAGGACAGGGCTTTTTCTCTCAGAATGATGTTGTAAGTGGCTGTCTGAGAGTTTTCCTGTTCCCTACATAATCCATTGTAGGCAGTAAAGAAATGAAATCTTACCACAACTTTATTAAGGCTTGATTCATATATAACATTTCTTATCCAATAATCCCTCTTCAATCTTCTCTTTCTATTTACACATCTAATTTCTTAAGCCAGTTTCCAATTCATCCAAATCAGGGAACTGTGGTTTCATGTCCTATATCCTAGATTATATGCTGTTCTGTACTGTGCTCTTAAGCTACATTTGCTTAGTTTTAAATTAACTGGAAACTATGGTTTATGAAACCAAGAAACTTGGCAGAAGTGCAGTGGAGGGAGAAGGGAGAAGGGAGAAAAAGTACAGGAAAGAAGTCACTGAGCGCATGAATTATTACTAATGCAACGAATACCAAAGCAAAGCACAATGGGATTCTTGGGAAAGAATGGAAGAGCAAAGTCCAAGGAGATGTTTTAAACAATTATAGTATGCTACTGTAACTGACAGAAAAATCAATGCTTGAGTTGAATGAAAATGTGTTGATAAATGCCACACATCTGTAACCAATTTGTATGTAATTTAGACCCTGAAAGGATCTCTATTCTCAGTTTATACAATAACCATTAATGTTATAAATCTGTTCAGGATTAGTATTTGTACATCAAATCTATAACAGGATGACAATGTTCTCAAGTGAACCATCTTTCTTCCACTCTGACATTTGCTGTAGAAGAAGTTTCAATGATATAATGATACAAAATGCTTGAGATCAGGCAGGCCACCACTACACAGAATTTCTAGCAAACTGTAATCAACATAATCTAAGTTAAAACATGCAAATCAGAATATTATTATTCTGAAATTGCAAGCCATTTTCTTGAAATTTACAATGCTTTTTTGTCATCTACTAAACATTCTTTCATGAACCATTAGAGCTTTCAGTTCTACACACCAGAGTTCTGTGTTATTAAAGCATTTGAATGCATTTATGTCAACCATCCAAAAATATCCCAACTCAAACAATCTTTTTGTGCCAAACATCTATTGAAAACTTTAAAAATGTATTTCTTTGTGTTTCATTACTAAACAGAAGAACGCCGGCTTTAATACAAGAAAACCATGATGCAATGCAAATAAAATACGCATGAGCAAAAATGTCTCAGGACTTGAATTAAAAATGAGCTGAGAGCACTGAAGGCTGAAAACAAATACAGAAATAGGTCATGAAAAGTTTGGCAGAGCTTGCTACACAGGACCATGAAAATGTAATTGGCTACATAGTTTTCCTGTTGATTTTCTACTTCTCTAGAGCAGCTGACAGAGAACGTCTACTTGAGGCTGCTATTCCTAAAACTACTTACTGCAGAGTAAGCTCTGCTGAAAGAAATGGGAATCACAGTTGAATAGATGTGCGTACGATGGTGTCACATTGATGTCTGTGCTGCAGTGAAGAAATAAACTAATTTATCTTTGATTCTGAAAACATTCCAAAATCCAAGAATCTATTGCGTATTGCTTCATAATTTTATATAAGGCTTCCTTGCTACTGATTCTTACTAATCTCAATAGCATCATTTTAATGACCTGCACTATATGAACTAAGATGCAGAAATTTTTCCAATGAAACCACATACTAATCAAATACTGTATTTTTTGGAGTATAAGACTCACCCCCCCCAAAAAAGGCTAAAAATTGGGGTGCATCTTATACTCCGAATGTAGGTTTTTCGGCACTAACGAGGCACTAGCAAGCGATCTTCCCAGCTTTGCCTGCTCCTGCGACTCTCCACTGTGCTTTAACGAGGTGCTAGCGAGTGAAGCGATCTCCATGCTTTGCTCCAACTCAGCTGTTCTTTAGAAGCTTTTTTTCAGCCCTAACTAGGTGCTAGCCTAGTGAAGCGATCTCCCCCCCACCCCTGCTTTGCCTGCTTTTCTCATTGCTGCTTCCCCTCAAAGCTGTTTTTTATCCCCAAGCTGGGGATAAAAAACCCACAAACTAATGTGCTGAAGCTAACCAGACTAAGGACGCTAGCCAAATGAATACCTGGTAGGCAGATTTCCCCCCCCCCATTTTCCTCCCCAAAAACTAAGCTGCGTCTTATACTCCAGTGCATCATATACTCCCAAAAATACGGTAGTTGTTTTTAAAAAGTTCAAAATTATTTTTTCCATCGATAAATCAGATCATCTATTAAAGACAGAAATGAAAAAAAAATCTTATCTTTCCTATAACTGACCAATTTCCTGTCACCATAAAATTCAAATTCTGTAATTTTATTGATGAGATGAGAAATATGAATATGATCACTGATATTTAGAAATCTAGAAAAACAGGATATAAATGTGTAAAGGTAACATCATGATAAAATCCATAGGACAGAAAAACAGCAAATAGATGCTTTGTGACCCACAATGCCAGAAAATTAGTAAATGTCTCCACAATTCCAGGATTTACCCCCCTCTCCATTGGTTTCCCATATACTGGAAAACAAACAAACAAACCAAAAACTACGTTTCATACTTCCTTGCCTTTTTTGGCTTTGCAAGCTAATTTTCCAGAAGTTTGGGAAAATTTCACAATTAAAACCTAAATAAGTACTAGTGCACCTTCTGAAACTTTGAAGCTTCATTTACAGTAGTATCAGTAATCACCAGATAATATTCCAGAAGGGCAGCACATCTCGACCTCAGGAACTTTTAAGATGTCTGGATCAACTTCCAGAATCAACAGCCAGCATGCTGTGTGTGTGTGTGTGTGTGTGTGTGTGTGTGTGTGTATAAACATTATCCAGCCTGATTCACCAAATAACAGATTTGTCCATTGCTGGACATAAAACCCATTATTTTGATTTTCCTGAAAGTGTATCATGGTTTCCATGGTTTCAAAAATCTTTCAAAATTACCCATACCTTGGATCATATTCTTGACTGGCTTTTGTCCTGGAGGACAGGGACTCATCTATGGCGCACTCAGAAAGATGCTCATGCCATGGATAGAATACTGAAATATCCGATAAAAACTTATGTGGTTTTCCAAAATACTTTGAACTGCTGAAGATATATAGTAGATGATGAACATCTCTGTTTAGCAGTCACTGTTCTTTGTCACCTTAAAGGAGGCAATAGTTGCTTAGGAAATCATTTTTCTATTCAAAATATGGAGGAAATTAATTACTTTTCATCTGTTTATGCTCTGTGCACCCAAGGAAAAAAAATCTGCCCCCAAATGTCCAGGGTTCATTGGAGTAGCTTTTGAGATGGCACTCGCAGTTTGGTGGTCAGATGGAACTGAAAGATCTTCCAGTCCTTAAACTGCTGGACACAAATACCCCCTTTCCTGGTCTCAAATATAGTCATTACAGGTATTCCTCAACTTACGATCACAATTGAGCCCAACATTTCTATTGTTAAGTCAGACGTTTGTTAAGTGAGTTTTGCCCCATTTTATGACCTTTCTTGCCACAGTTGTTAAATGAAACACTGCAGTTGATAAGTCACTTTTTTCAGTGCCCTTGTCACTAAATGAACGGTCACTAAATGAACTGTTATAAGCCAAGGACTACTTGTATCCTCACAAAAGAACCAGATGCTGTTGTCTTACATAAGAGCTTTGCAGCAGAAATTGCAAACTGGATCCTTGACTTACAAAAAACAATTACAAATTGCTCCATTACCTCCATTCCTAAATTACCCCTAGTTTAACAGCCACCTCTTCTAGGAGAAAAGAGTTCTCCTGTTCTGCCTGCTAGCTGGTGAGAGACAGAAGAGAAAGAATGGCTCACACACTTATCAAGAGAGCCGCTGCTGGCCTGCCACAAATGTCTGACTTAACAATAGAAATGTTGGGCTCAATTGTGGTCGTAATTTTTTTTTTAGTTTGATTTATATGCCGCCCTTCTCCGGAGACTCAGGGTGGCTTACAATGCGTTAAGCAATAGCTTTCATACTTTTGTATATTTATACAAAGTCAGTTTATTGCCCCCACAATCTGGGTCCTCATTTTACCTACCTTAGAAAGGATGGAAGGCTGAGTCAACCTTGAACCTGGTGAGATTTGAACTTGCAGTAATTGCAGGCAGCTGAATGTTAATCGCAGTGCATTATTCTACTGTGCCACCAGGTGCAGTAGATTGAGGACTATCTGTAATGGCTTTATTTGAGACCAGGAAAGGGGGTATTTGTGTCCAGTAGTTTAAGGACTGGAAGGTCTCTCAGTTCTATCTGATCCCCAGAAGTTTGCAGAGGTCTCATTTTTAGAAGAAAAAAACAGACTGACTTGCTTGGTAGTGCTTTCCAAGAGACTAGGAGATTCCATTCGACAAATTCATTACATTATACCAAAGTACAGAGTTTTATTAAAGAAAGACTAGGTTTATAAATATATATATAAAATCTTCTTCTGTTACATTGTTTTAACTCCAGTTGGATCTCATTCTGTACTTGGAAGTTTTATTGTTGCCCTCAAACAATGCCAAAACAAAAATACAAATAGCCCTGCAGAATTGTAGATCAAATTCCCGTGCTTTTGAAAGGGTTGAGAACCCCGAGAAACCAACCATCTGGGAGGCAAAGCTGGTGTGTAGGTCTCTGGAGCAAAGAAAGGGTTTATTGATTTACAGTCTTATTTGGACTCAGAAAAGCACAAGAAAGCAAGTTTGAAGAGAGTTCATCAGGAAAATTGACAGATTATTTTGTAAAACCCAACAGCAGATCAAAGGATGCTGTTACTGCTGAAAAGGGTGCTTTTATATTTCAGACCATTAAGCATCAAAATAGTTTCAAAAAAAAGGACTACATACCTGTCTTATCGAAGACAAAGATAGTTTGAAAATGTTCAAGTGCACAAAGACTTAGCAGATGCTCCTGGCAGGCACAACAAGGACCTTAGGGAAGATTGCTCCCATAGATTACATTACAATAATTACATTACATTATATCAAAGTACAGAGTTTTATGAAAGATTTTTTTTTTGGTTTGAAAGACTGTTTTCAGCCACTGGTATAGTGCTAAAATATTACTGAAGTATATATATAGTATTTTGGTTGTTGCTTCTACAGTGGCCAGCCCTGCCTGCTTGACACCACTGGAAGTAACCAGTGCTATCAGTCATGCCCACTCATTGTCAGCACAACTGTTAAGTTATTTATTGGCTAGGAAATGCACATTAATGCACTCATGAGAAAGACCCCATAGAAAGAAACTGAAGAACCAGGAGGGTCATTCTGTGAATAAGTTGTGTTTCAATATTCAGAGGTCAGATCAGAAATCACCCAAGGGATAATAACAAGAACAACACTGAGGTGACAATATATCATATCCTGTAAAGAGTTCTACTGATATTTCAGATCAAAGGAACTCAAAAGCAAAATGCAGAGTACTGATGAAATTTAACAAAACATTTAGATTGTACCAGGAACATGTATGTAGGTAGTCCTTTAAGTTTAAAGAAAGCATCCCACAGTGTAGTTCATCGCTGGACAAGGAGGGGAGTCTGCATTCCCAGTCAGGAAGTGCAGAGTCTAGCAACATGGGGACATAGGACACTGTAGTCACTGGAAGTGTTATTCTGTGATGCTGCTCATGTTTTTCTATCAGTTTTTGGTGATGTCTTTCGTCAAAGCTAGTGGAGGCTTCACAGTACAAGGCTCACCAGTGGGTTCTGCCAATAGCTGCAGCTTCTAGTTCTCTTGAATAGATGTCACAGTGATTTTGACTTTCTTTCTCAGTATTTTTGTAGCACTTGTGTGGTTGACCTCATGCTCTCTCTTCTCAGACTCCAGTACACTACAGAGCAACTCAAAAGAACAAATCTCTTCCCACCTTCAAACTGGGCATGTCAAAGTGTGTAATAGGCATTAGAGGACAGGCATTATAGCTTCAACTAAGTCCAACTTGAACTCTACTGACGGTTCCTTAACGTAGCTTATTCCCATGACTTTGAGCAATGTACCAGGTAGCAAATATAAACTTAGTTTAATTAGGAAACATAACAAAACATGACAATCTTAACCATAACCATGTAACATTGTTTAATTATGAGTCAGTGAGCTTGTAAGAAGGCTCAGAATAAGGGAAAGAGAAGTTGAGTAGCTTCCCAATTTTAACTTTCAACCTTAAACAATAGATGAAAGGAAATAATATTTATTTTGTTTGTAGGCCTGTGTCTCATTATACGCCCTCCAGCATCAGGCATAAGCCCTCCATTCATAACAGTTTCATAGCTCACAAATAAGAGAAGGAGAGCTGGGAGATGTCTGGAAGGAAGAATATCAAATACAAAGATGTGAGATATTGAGTAGGAAATTAAAAGTTCGGCAGAAGTTCTTATGTGCTCTAGTATAACTTTGTTGTCCTTCTTTCTGTCCAAGCTTTTGGCTTTCTCCTCAATCCTCAATTTCTTCATTTGTCACATTAAGACTCCTGCCTTCTTCCCATGAATATGTAGGTCCTATTTACATTACCCAGTTAAATGTGTTATTAAGGCAGGATTAACATGTTCTGTGGATAGCCTCTTCTGGCTAATTGAGCTAGAATTAAATAACCATGCAAAGAGTATTGTTTTAGCTCTAATTAGGCCTTATTTTATTACAAAATGGAATCTTTCTAGGATTCTGTCATTAACTGTCAAAACTGTTCTGGTTTTTACACTTTCTCATCCGCAGCAATACAGAGAGAAAGGGGATGGAAATGCAAATGGTGGATACAATCTGGATTGCACAGTCAGTTTTATTCTTTTTTGCTCTTTCTCTCTCTCCCCTTTCTGCATCTTTACGTTTCTGTGTATATGTAAAACGGTAGGAAAGAAAGCTCCAGCCTCCTCTGCAGAAGCTAGAAAGACTGTATCAAACAACTCATTGGCATATCACTAATTTTGTGCTAGCAGTACATAGCTGAAATTAGTAATGGGAGGAGAGGATGATTGTATCAGCCATATTGTGCTAACATGGCCAAAGAAAGCCAAGCTAGTGGGAATTTTGATATTTGGACTCTAGTATACTTCTGTAATACTTAAGTAATTAGAAAATAACAGTTTGGGGGCTAAATTGCCTATAGAAAAGCTAATAGCAATAGCAATAGCGCTTCATAGTGCTTCACAGTCCTCTCTAAGCGGTTTACAGAGTTAGCATATTGCCCCCAACAATCTGAGTCCTCATTTTGCCCATCTCGGAAGGATGGAAGCCTGAGTCAACCTTGAGCCAATGAGATTTGATCTGCTGAACTGAAGCTAGCAGTCAGCTGAAGTAGCCTGTGGTACTGCACTCTAACCACTGTGCCACCTCGGCTCTTGCTAATCTTAAATCTCTCTCCTGTAAAAATGTTGTTCACCTTTTCCTCTCTCTCTCTGTCTTTCTCTGTCTCTGTTTCTCTCTCTCTCTCTCCCTCCTAAATTATATTACTGCTAACAACATACTCTTTGATTAGAAACCATATTTCTTCAAATTTATTGATACCAAACAGAATTACTGCTTTTGGGGAGAATATACTTAATAAATAACTGCCCCTCTTTGATGTACAAATATGGGCAGATTGAAAAACTATTTCTAACATCGCACTGCTATTTCCAAAGCTTATTGGGTAGCCAAAGCAATCAATTATACCTGTTCAATGCAAATGTTCATGTCCCCATCCTGATATACAATCAAAGCTATTCCCAGAGAAGAATCGATTTGCTGAATTAATTTTTGATAGTTCAGTAGTGATGGGCTGAAAGAACAAATTTGAAGTTGAGGGCAAAATAGCTTGTCCTCTCTAGCATTATGAGCATTAGCAGATTATACCATACTGTATGGTGAAGCCAGGAAGCTTATACATTACTAAGAACATGAACTAGAATCGGGTAATTAGTAATTGGATATCAGGCAAGACCAAAGTGAGATATCCATGGCTGATATGTAAAACTTCTTAATTATATCATTTTCTTATACTAAAATTATCACTGATAATTAAAGTCTGCTGACTAAATAAACACTGCTATTAGAAAATAACTACTCAAAAAATCCATGAGTTAACAGGGCCTTTTTGGTAATTACATCTTAATCTCACCATCTATTTGATAAGCATATCTGTTATCATTTAGATATGTTAATCATTCAGTAATGCACATTTCCTAAGTGATTAATAGTATGCTTAGGAAGTCAAAGGAGGATTTATAATTTTCACAGACAATGCAGGCAGGAATACTAAACTATATTACTGATTATTGATATAAGGCACATTGTGGAACATTTAGCTAAGCATCTGTAAGCATTTTACTGTCTCAATTTAACTCTGAAGCCCTACTTTGTTGAAGTTATAGTTATTTGGATAATATAAATATAATGGTAATAAATTCCGTCTTTGTAATAATGAAGAAATCTTGTTGTTAGAAAAGGTGAATTCACTTTTGTGATACTGAGGATGTGTTCATAAAAAAATCTGAAACAAGGAAGTTTACCAACCAACTTGGTCATAATGCTACCCTAAGCTACCAGAATGTCTCTAAAATCATTTTTAATAATACAGTATAAATTACACAAAGCAGTATTATGAAACTAAACTGAAAGAAAGGACTACAAAGCATCAAATGTATAATTTTACCGTCATTTAAATTCTCTTCAAAATATAACCACTTTCAAAGTGTAGGTAAAATTAATACATAACAAGCAATGATAATGTTTAACAATAGGCAATTGTTCAACATTTTTCTTGCATTTGATGAATTATCACATTAGAATTTTATGGTATCTCATTGTAGTTACTCTGAGAATAAGAAATCCCCCCCCCCCCATGTTCAATCAGGTCTGGTTCTTGGAGATTTCCTGGACAAGTCCTTGAAGTTTTCTTGGCAAGGTTTTTCAGAAGTTGTTTGCCATTGTCTGCTTCTAAATTCCATACAGTATTTTACCTTTGCCAGTGAATTATAGAATTTGAAGCCTGTTTTGTCTATTCATCTTTAAGTTCCAGAGTCGACCATAATTAAAATCGGAAAAATATTAGCCGTTACCTCTGCCACATGAAAACAATTTCATGCCATAGGAGTAATGTTTATTAAAGGAACCATAATCATGACAAGTGTCAGTTTTTAAACTGGCATCTCAGCTACAGGGCTAACTGATTTTCTAGGGAAGAACTACCAAAATAGAACTTTCCTAAGTGACAAATTCAGCTAAACAGTACCTCAGTTCAAGAACAGTGACCCACTGAAGAGCAGATAACAGGTAAGGGGAGATTTGCAAATAAGCCAAGAAGCATTCTTAATTAAAACTTTACTTCATTTCATCAGAAAATATATTTAATTCTGCTAGGAGCGTAATAGCTTGCTGACTACAAAAACGGTTGCTTTGTCAGCTCACGTAGCCACCTCCACAAAACCTTGCTGCCTGCAATGCTAAATGGCAGGAGAGAGATTGGAGAAGTAGCAGGAGGTGATTAGGATGGAAATAAAATACACATTCAGAAAAAGAGACAAATACTCATTCTTTACCCTCTTATAAACTCTATTTCAACTATGAGGAAAATCTACTCCAAAGAGGGGATTTCAAGGATTAGAAGTTTGAATGCTATTGACAGGATTCTTTTTGTTCCATTGTGTAAGAAATTAAAAGACTGTAACCATGAAAAGTAAATCATATTTGTGCAATGAAAACTAATAAAACCATCTTTCATTTTGCTTTGACACATATGGTTTAAATTCCAAGTTCTACATACATGTTGACTTCATATTGTAGTAACTTTTTTTGAGCTCAGTTAACTGCACTATTTTGTTACTAGCATTTGCAAGTCTCACTTCAGCTCTTCTACTACATATAGTAGAACTTTTTATCCTGTTAAAGATTTCTTGTGACCTACCTGACAAGTTACAATCACATATCTATATTCACAGTCCTACTGTGAATGGAATATGTTTAGAGTCTTACATGCAGAATGGCCTATCCTATTGTTTGAGTAAGTAAGTAACTGTAAATGGACCTTGAAAAACAATATAGGCAAAATCTTGGAAAAATGTATTTGAAATTGAATTGAATTCGCCTTGAAAACTTCAACTGAAATGTATTCACAATTTAATATAATTTTTTTTATCATGTTATTGAAATATCTCATGTACCGTTCCAATCCTGGAGCAATCAATTTTTGTGGGGTCCCTGGTCTTATTACTAGGCCAGGAAACATCATTAGCACTGATGATGTTACCTAATGACATAATAAAATGTCTGTAAGCAAATAATGTTTTATGTCAGAGAGCACCAAGGACTCCACAGTTAAACGCTACATATAGTCTTTTCTGTTGGAATAAACCATTTCTCCAATTGGCATGTACCATGTTCTGATTATTATTAGTTTCTTTTTTTTAAGAAAATAGATTTTTTTTAATAGGTTTAAGTAACCTATTTGACCAACTGACCAATAAGTGATAGTCAAACACTGGGAGTTTTTTTAAAAAAATCTCTTGGCTGCCATCTGGGGTTGTCCTGAAACATGTAGTCCTTGGCAAAGTGCTGTTGAACTAAAGTCTGAAAACAGGTTTACATGCCTTAAGCCAGAGACATGCTCATCCATTTCAAGACTTTACACTTTCTAAATCTACTCATCCAAAGATGTATCAATTTACTAAAAAAAACATAGGTTGGTGTTCCAGATTAAATCACAGCCAAGAGGACTGAGGGAATGAGGACAGGTCAGGAATAAGATGAAGGGGGAAGTCCTACAGAAAACCTGAAGCAACAGATTTGCCAACATAAAACATGTTATTTCAGATAGTCTCACCTATATGCATCAGTACTGCCAAGAGATGATGTCTGGAGATAGGTTAAGAAGGAAAACACACATCCTGAGCAGAGACTTAAAGTCCTCCTCAGGGCATATATGATGATTTCAATCTATGACATGAAGAACTCCCTTCTGGAAACAGTCAGTGACCTATCCTCATACCAGAGCAAGAAGGTTGTGTGAATTTGGCCCATTAATACTTTAATTCTATATGCCAATCACAAACTCACTTTCTGAGATTAGATTTTTTAGGCATACAAAGTGGCAACAGGAGATTCCAGCAGGTTTGAGGCAATCCTGAGATTTGCAGAAATAACAAAACAAAACAAAGAAACAGCAAGAAAAATATGAAACAAAAATCCCCCAGTCCAATGAGAACTGGGCATGTTCAGTGAATATAGATTTTCAATTGACTACTGGAGACAGTAAGAATAAGAATACAGGTAGTCCTTGACTTACAATCATTTGTTCAAAGTTATAGCAGAATAACAGAACTGGAAGGGACCTTGGAGGTCTTCTAGACCAACCTCCTGCTCAAGCAGGAAACCTTATACCATTTAAGGCAAATTACTATCCACTCGCTTCTTTAAAAACTCCAGTGATGAAGCACCTACAACTTCTGGAGGCAAGCTGTTCCACTGATTAATTATACCCTCTGTCAGGAAATTGTTCATGTTATTATATTGTTGAATGCATGGTGATTATGATTGGCTTTTGAAGTTATAGCTGTCCAGCAGCCCCGTGATGTGGTGAAATCTGGTGCTGAGTTGCAGAAGAGAGGGGGTCTTTCACAAGCAGCTAAAAGGCAAATCAGCCATTAGTCCTTGGTATGTAGAAAGAGGCCCAGGTGGGATCCTTCCTAAATCTTTGTTGGATTTATCTGATAGTTATGCTCTAGTCTGGCATGATTTCTGTCTATAGGTGAACAGCAATAAACTAACTACTCAGAACAACAGAGTTGGAAGGGACCTTGAAGGTCTTCTAGTCCAATCCCTTGCTCAAGTAAAAGACCTTATACCATTCCTGATAAATTGTTGTCCAATCTCTTCTTAAAATGTCTTTCTTAGTTCTCTGCTTCTGACACATGGCCACAAAGTTGCTCTACCATGCACTATTCCCAGAACCTCTGAGCTCATGCGGTGTTTGCCACTTGTCTACTCCCATGCAATCTTTCTAACCTGCATGCCCCTCCCATGCCCCCTGGCCTGCTGAAACCTCCCTGACTATTCAACACTTCTTGTGCGCCTCCATGCACTCTTCAGGATCTTTCCCCACACCCCGAAGCACCTCTAACTCATTTGGCAGCAGTCACTTACTTGCCTGCTAGCCTGGGATTAACAATTTCCTGCCAGCTTCCTCCCTGAGTTTGGTTGTGGGAAACTGGTAAGAAGTTGTCTCATGTAATGACCACAGGATTCAGTTAATGACAGTAACTGGGACTACAGGGATTTAAGCAATGTTTTTGTGCTTTATGATGGCATTGCTTAGTGATGTAAATTCTGCCCCCAGTTGTGGTCATAACACAAGGACTTCCTGTAAGAATAAAAATCAGCGCTGAGAAAGAATTTAATGAAATACCCTGAAACAGGGTTTATTGGCTGCCAGTTTGAATAGACAGTTGTCCCAAGGGCAATACTTTTACAGAGAGAAGATTACTAGATATGCAATATGTGATGTGGATAAAGAAGCAGGGAAATAAAATATAAATGTATTTGATCTTTGGAAGGAGATGTTTAAACAAAAGTACATTAAAAAAACAATTTTTCCCCAAAGGCCTGGCTTTTTCAGCATGCTTTCAGGATTGGATATATTATTTTACTTTTCCTTGCTGGGTAATGTCTAGATGTGTGTGAGTTGTGCTCCTGGTGCCAGCAGTATTTTGGATTACGTACTTTTACACATTTATTTTAATCCAATTGTTATATGAGATATGTATACCACTCAAGAGTCTAATATGATTGTACAGTAGTCACCTATAAACCAGTAAACAAACAAATAATAAAAAAAGGTTTGATTTTAATTCTCACAAACTCAACCAATATGGCAATGATCATGTTACTATAGCAGCTGTAGTCCAGAATATATGAAAGTGGCAAGTCATCTACTCCTGATTATATATTCTGATCAGGAATGCAGGGGAGACACCTTCCTGCTGCTCTGCATTCAAAAAATAGAACAATCAAAATATTAAAAGTTTCTCATAAAAGCCATTATGTTTCCTCTGTCTCAGAGCGGCTGATGCTGTCCATAAGGGCTTACCTCCATTACAGGAGCATGTGTGAGATGAAACGAAAGGTAAAATATCAAAGAAAGCAAGGTCAAGCAGCCTCTACAAAGAGTGGCTTTTTTTTTTTCTTCAGGAGAACAAAACATTCTCTACCCTTTGACTCCAGAGAGGTGATAAGTTCAGTCCGGGCTGGGTTGGGGAGAAAAGTTAACCTTTAGACACCACACAATTCCCCCAAGGCACACTATTTCACATGTTTCTCTCCCCCCACCCCCAACACACAATTCTGTCTGAGATGGTATTAGAACTGACCATTAGATTTACATGTTCCCTTCTCATTCTCCACCACAGGTAGAGGAGTGTCAGCAAGCAAACAAGAACATAAATATTTATCTTAACAGGAGATCTCCCTGATCACAAGACCCAGATGCTGCTGGAAAACATTCACAGCTACAAGACTGCACAGCTACAAGAAGCTGCAATGTGTCTATAATCACCACACACACAGCTCACTCCCTTGTGAATAAGGAAATATTCAGAGTTTTTAATTTGAAGAATATTAGTAGCAGTACTACTGAACAAATGACAGTATAAACTAAAATTGTATTAGCCAAAATTAAAAAATGCAGGGAGTTTTTAAAGAAATTGGCTTCTTGAATTGAGACAACAGAATTGTTACTTAGGAACAATATTCAGCATGTTGCAGTTGATCTGCTCTCCAACCTACCAGGAAAGCCTTGGCATGTGCAGAACCCAGAAGGAAAGACCAAGTGACTCAGATCAGTGCTCCCCTGGGCACTGCTAGAAGTGTGTGTGTGTGTGTGGGGGGGGGTATTATCTGAGATTCAGTCAGCTTCCAGGTGGACCAAAGATTCTCAGAGTCATCCAACTCCTTCCATCTTCAGGCTAAGAGTTTCTTTGGGCATTGTACAGAGTAGAGTAGAGTAGAGTAGAGTAGAGTAGAGTAGAGTAGAGTAGAGTAGAGTAGAGTAGAGTAGAATAGAATAGAATAGAATAGAATAGAATAGAATAGAATAGAATAGAATAGAATAGAATAGAATAGAATAGAATA
>WNWU01000006.1:47840060-47923322 GCA_012654045.1 Ptyas mucosa | reverse complement strand
TAGAATAGAATAGAATAGAATAGAATAGAATAGAATAGAATAGAATAACAGAGTTGGAAGGGACCTTGGAGGTCTTTTAGTCCAACCTCCTGCTTAGGCAGGAAACCCTACACCACTTCAGACAAATGGTCATCCAACATCTTAAAAACTTCCAGTGTTGGAGCATTCACAACTTCTGGAGGCAAGTTGTTCCACTGATTAATTGTTCTAACTTTCAGGAAATTTCTCCTTAGTTCTAAGTTGCTTCTCTTCTTGATTAGTTTCTACCCATTGCTTCTTATCCTGCTCTCAGGTGCTTTGGAGAATAGCTTGACTCCCTCTTCTTTGTGGCAGCCCCTGAGATATTAGAACACTGCTATCATGTCTCCCCATCCTTCTTTTCAGTAAACTAGACATACCCAGTTCCTGCAACCGTTCTTCATATGTTTTAGCCTCCAATCCCCTAATCATCTTTGTTGCTCTTCTCTGCACTTTTTCTAAAGTCTCCACATCTTTTTTACATCATGGTGACCAAAACTGAATGCCATATTCCAAGTGTGGCCTTACCAAGTGTGGTATTAACACTTTATGTGATCTTGATTTTATCCCTCTGTCTACGCAGCCTAGAACTGTGTTGGCTTTTTTTTTTGCACACTGCTGGCTTATATTTAAATGGTTGTCCACTAGGACTCCAAGATCCCTCTCACAGTTACTACTATTGAGCAAGGTACCACATATACTGTACCTGTGCATTTTGTTTTTCTTGCCTAAATATAGAACCTTACTTTTTTCACCATTGAATTTCATTTTGTTAGATAGCGCCCAATGTTCAAGTCTGTCAAGAGCTTTGCTTAGTTGGATATACCAATAAAGGATAATATTTGTAGTTCAAACATGAAATAAGGGGTCTCTGAAATTGGTGCTCTCTGAAATTGCTCGTTTTCTTGCAAATGGTTCATTACCCAAACTAGGTAATGCTAATAATCCATGCTAGTAAGGAGTGCAGTTTGCTGTCAGTTTGTATTTTAGTGGCTTGCCCTGTTTAGTGGGGTGATCTTAGAGATTCTTCAGTTGGGAAAGGGAACAAAAAGATTCAAGCACCTCTCTACCAGCAATTAGCACCCAGAGCAGCATAGATTAACTCCAGGATGAACATCAGACCAACAGTCAAGAAAACAATACCCCAATCAAGAAACTGCCAAAGAAGTCAACAGTAAACAGCCCAACCAAAGAATCTCTAAGAACACCCTCACCAACACTGATAGGGAAAGCCACTAAAACATAAACTGACAGCAAACCACACTCCTTACTAGCACCAATGATGTTACCTACTTTGGGTAATGAAATGTCTGCAAGAAAGCAAGCAAGCTCGAAGAGCACCAAGGCCTCCTTAATTGGATATGTACTTTTTAAAGACATGATAAGGATGATCTACGGAGGCCTGTATGGCCAAATGCAGTACCCAGTTTACATAGCAGATATCTGCCTGAATGTCTTCATTACCAGCCAGGCTTCAAATTTGACAACCATTAGCACGTAAATAAGTCTATCTGTAGTGTCTGCCATTATAGGAAGATTTCTGGAAAAGGCCATCAGGGCTCAGCATTTCTCACTCCTTACTTTAATAACTCTCATTTTTTTTCTGGGGGGAGGGAGTAGTCAAGATACACAATTTTACAGAGATATGAATATTCTTTTCCCCCTATGACCCCCTTTCCTTTTGTATTGTGCTTCCTCTGTTCAGCAATTGCAAATGTTCATTCTGATAGAAATTTAAAGGATTATTACAGTTCCTGATAATTTGTTTAGATCCTAACAAACCTATTTTTCCTTAAAATTTTCCTTTACTGCCAGTGTAACCCTTAAGCATAGTTATATGAAGAGAGATGACTAGAAAGCAGGCAATCTTACATTCTAGCCCCAGATGCTAAGCCATGGTGAAGCGATCAACAGCAAGATGTGTCTTATAACAAAGAAGAATTTATTTTAAATGCAAGACGATATACCTTGAATTTAATCTACATTAAATAAACAACACATTTCTTTTCCTTCATTGTATTTTATTAAAATGTAGTACTCTGAAAGTGGAAAATTATTTCATGCATTGAATAATATCCCTGCCAATTCTACATCCACTGGGAAGCAAACTACAACTCTGTCACCTACTGGCGGGACAGTATAATGGCAGAGTCACATCTGGTAAGATCAGGTCATAGAGGGTAAATAATATTATTGTAGGTGCAGTCAGGTCTTAGAAATCAGAATCTGTCCAGGCCTTGTATGAATGTTATGGCATATCTGGATGGAAGATTATTACTCATTAAAGGAAAGCTGTTGCTTCAGGAAAATGTAAAAGCCTAGACAGACCAGTCTTACTCCTGGCTTCGTTCTCTTTGGGGAACCATCTCTGCTCTTACAGCATTCTACTTTTGATAATGGAGGCACACCAGAAGTTAGTCTTCTGAATCTGGTCTTGAATGGTTTAAAGAATGATGAAGATCCCTTGAGAGACCTTTCTCTTGTACAACTTACAATTGTACATGAATGGCTTGTGACTGCAGAATGTGACAAATAACTGCATGATATCTTTCATTCAAATGTATCTATCCTCATCATCTTACATTTTCCCGAGACAAGGTAAAGTAATGACCGGAATCCATTTTTAGTGATTGCATAAGACTATTAACATTTAAGCAATTCTAAAAGGGGTCTACCAATGTAAATCACATAATAGAAAAATACTATTAATCAGGGATTGAACATATTCAGATCTTCTAAGATTGTCTGCTTATTAGAAAATGTAAAAAGTGTAGGTATTTAAAGCCTAAGTTAAATAAAAGGGTGGCTAAAATTCTTGTTCTTTCATTGAAATTCAGAATGCATAAACATACTTTAAATCCTCCAAAATGATCTTTTTCAGAATTCTCAGGTGATGGGGCATTATAAACCAGAAGATAAATTTGCAGAGAGGCAGCATAAAGATATTACGAAGCTTCAATATTGATATTTTGAAGGCCATTTCCAGATACTCTCTCTGGGTAGAAAGTGGAGGCTTGCTCTTTAAAGGGATGTAGAGAGAAGAGGAGGATTTTCAGCATAGGCAGCTTGTGTAAGAAATAGCTATCATTTGGCAAATGGCACAGCATACACTTTACATTCTTTGATGCAACTGATAATGACCTAGACTGCAATTCTCTAGCCAGTTGCACTAAAACAAATTGATTTCAACACATAAGAAATTGGAACTTGCATGCTGCCATAGACAGACAGGTATAAGTATGGGCATTTATCTATATGTACTTATTTTCCATTAGCCCTATGGACTTTGTTTTTCTATTTGCATTCACTAAATAACTTTTTCTTCTATCAATTACACTAATGCTGTTTCATTTCCCTTCCATTTTTACCACTAGTCTTTTGTGTGCTTTTTATACTACCCCTGCTGTATTCTGAAGAATTATGGATCCAAAAGTAAATGCGGACTCCCAGAAAATCAACCTCATCAATGCTACATCACAAAGAAGAAGGCCATTTAAATCCCCAATCTTTTCTGCCTGCTATCATGGGAAATAATGAAAGCCCAAAATTGACATAACATTTCCCATTCATAGCGCAGATGATAGGGTAATGAATTATAGCGATAATTATGTTACCCACCATTAAAAGATTACTTTAGCAGAAATTGAAAAGCTTGGTAGATGCACAGGGAGCAGAGAGATAGATCACAAATTATGACGCTTCACTATGCAGCTCTGAACAACAGCATTTTTAAAGCATGAATCAATTCTATTTCACATTGCCTACTTCAAACATAATGTATATATTTATGCTGTATCTGCTTAGTAGAAACAGATGTCAATAGCTAGTTTCGACAATACATGCATAAGGAGTTCAGGTTCACAGGCAATCTGGCAGATGCATACTGAGACTTCTTGGGTCTTCTCTGGCTGAGAAGGTTTGGTCCATATCTTCCATGGAAGCCAGGAAGCACAGAGGAGAAAATTTAAAAAAGGCATTTTCTTCTAATATGGGACAACTGAAGTTCAAAGGATTACTTTTTTTCCACAGTCTTAAGAATTGCATCCTGGACATAAATTGTTTCAACTCCTACCCTCAAAATAACGCTATAGAGCACTGCACACCAAAACAACTAGATACAAGAACAGTTTTTTCTCGAATGCCATCACTCTGATAAACAAATAATTCCCTCAACACTGTCAAACTATCCACTAATTCTGCATTACTATTACTATTAGTCTTCTCATCATTCCTATCACCCATCTCCTCCTACTTATGACTACATGACTGTAACTTTGTTGCTTGTATCCTTACGATTTATATTGATATTGTTTCCTAGTATGATTTGATTGCTTATTTGTATCCTATGACTATCATTAAGTGTTGTACCTTATGATTCTTGATGAATGTACCTTGTCTTTTATCTGAGAGCATATGCACCAAAGACAAATTCCTCGTGTGTCCAATCACACTTGGCCAATAAAGAATTCTATTCTATTCTATTTTATTCTATTCTATTCTAAATAGGCAATTCTGATACTGAAAATTCGATACTGTACCCAACCATGCAAACTTCTCTCTTCTCCATACTGTCATCCACATAAGCAGCAATGCAGGAAATGGTTAAAGGATGGGGTTTTGTAGCTAAAACATGCTTTTATTTAACTTCATACATTTCGCACTTCAATACCAAAATTCTTCAGTTGGGTAATTCTTTTTATAATGGCATAGCAATGAAATCACTTCCCTGGGATCTGGTAACTGCCATTACATTGAAATTATGGTTGTTCATACAATATATATTTTTCTCCAAAATGTTTTTTAATTAAAATTCCATTGAATGAGTTTGTATATAAGAGAACTTATTTATTATTTATTTATTTTGTCGCATTTCTATGCCACCCAACTCCCAAGGGACTCTGGGCAGCTTACAACAGAGAATAAAACAATGCAACAATATCCCATACAAAAGTTAAAAAACATAAAGACATTAAAACATTAAAACGTTAAAACACATATACTCCAATTTGTGGCCGGGTCTCGCAAGATCACTATAACGAGATCAACGGCCCCAGGCCTGCTGGAAGAGCCAGGTCTTCACCGCTTTCCGGAAGGCCAATAGGGTGGGGGTGGTAATTCAGGAGATAATTGGTTCCAGAGAGCCGGGGCAGCCACAGAGAAGGCCCTCCCCCGCGGGCCCACCAGCCGACATTGTTTAGCTGACAGGATGCGGAGGAGACTGACTCTGTGGGATCTTACCGGTTGCTGGGAGCTATGTAGTAGAAGCCGGTCTCAAAGATAGCCTGGTCCTGAGCCATGTAGGGTTTTAAAGGTAATAACCAACACCTTAAATTGCGCCTGGAGACTGATAGGGAGCCAGTGCAGCTTGCGGAGAATTGGTGTAATGTGGGTGTATCTAGGTGCATCCACTATAACTTGCGCAGCTGCATTCTGGACCAACTGTAGTCTCCGAACACTTTTCAAGGGTAGCCCCATGTAGAGCATGTTGCAATAGTCCAACCGTGAAGTGACAAGGGCATGAGTGACTGTGAGGAGAGCCTCCTGATCCAAGTAGAGTTGCAATTGGTGCACCAGACGAACCTGTGCAAAGGTCCCCCTAGCTACAGCTGTCAGATGTTGTTTCAATCTCAGCTGTGAGTCTAGAAGGACACCCAAATTGCGAGCCCATTCTGAGGGGGGCACTTCCTCTCCCCCCAGAACCAAGAATGGACAATCGACATAGTCTTTAGGGGACAATACCCAGAGCCATTCGGTCTTGTCTGGGTTACGTCTGAGCCTGTTGACTCCCATCCAGATCCTCACAGCCTCCAGGCACCGGCACATCACATCTACCGCCTCACTGAACTGACGAGGGGTGGAGATATACAGCTGGGTATCATCAGCATATTGTTGATATCCCACCCCATGTCGTCAAATGATTTCACCCAGTGGTTTCATGTGAAACTACATTAAGAAGTGGCGCTTTAGTCTAATTTTAACAACTACTACTACTTCTTCTTCTTCTTCTTATTATTATTATTATTATTATTATTATTCTTATTATTGCAATTCTCAATACAAACACAGCATGAAAACTACATAAAAACTATATAAGAATAGCTTAAAAGAATTTAATAATGTTATATTGCTTTTACTTACTAATGATATGTATTCAGTGATTATATACTTTTTAGAGAATTCCTATTACTGGATGATACAAAAGTAGAATAAAGAAATAAATTATACTATTACAATGTAATAGAAAATACAAAGATCCATATAAAGAAAGGATCAAACTTCTCTTCAGAAGCTTCAGAAAATAGAGGCTCACTTCGGTATTTGTTAGTGGATAGAGAAAGAAAGGAAAAAAATAAATTACAGATGAGTAGTTAGAAACCAGCTGGGTGACTTTGGGCCAGTCATTCTCTCTAAGCCATAGGAAGAAGACTCTGACAAGCCACTTTAGAAATGTTACCAAGGAAACTGCATGGACTTGTCCCTGTAGTCAACCAGGAGTCAGGACCATAACAACAGCAATAGTTGTATAATACAATTCCTCTCCTGAAATATATGTGTCAGTAGATGAATGCTTGACTCTGTTTACATGTTGCTCTGACTATATAGTGGAGAGGGACAGACAATTTTTTGGGCACCTTATATCTATGACATATGTATTTTTACATACACTTTTGTGGCTCATATTCACTTCATCTGATCAATCAAGGAAAAAGAGTTAATCTCTAGCACATCATTTTATTCTCATACCACAAGGAATTAAAATGAGTGAACCTCCTAAACAAGATGTACACAGCCCATATCTAAGAAACATCTACCAAGGAGCTGGACAATCGCAGTACCTAAAAGATCTGGGTATATGGGCTCTATTGAACTGCCATCAAGCCTTCAGAAAATATGTCACTTGTATGAGAAAGTATAAACTATAAAGAAACTCATAGAAAATCCATACCAACTGCTATGGTTGTGGAAATCACAAATGACAATATACAACATCACCATTTTAAAAATATTTTATGAAATTTAAAAAAACATGAATAAAAGTAAACAAGCAAGAAAAAAATAGAAAAAAGAAACTGTACGGATATGAATAAAAATACATCCAACTCTTACTCTAAAATTAACACCAGTATACATTACTTCTATAATCTCATATAATTCTAATCATCAAATCCCAAAATCAAAATTACATTTCTCTACTTTCTCACAAAAAGACAAGAACGGAATTTCAAATATTTGTTGAAAATGTACTCAAACCAAGGGCATATTTTTTCATCTTTGGTGGACAGGTGAGAAAGTTAGAATATATCGTGATCAAACATCTATTTTAATTCAGAAGATTTTAAAATGAATGTACAATTGAAACCACATTTTTCTTTGGGGGGGGGTAATGGAAAACAACTTGAAAGATCTTGTGGAACTTTGTTTTTATATATGATAACAGTGGTGAGATTTCTATATGTACAAAGGTGGAAGGACTTGCAAATACTTAGAAAAGTGGTCTTTTACCACTTCGGCTGTTTAAGGAGAAAAAGAATGGATGGTGAAGCTAACAAAATTGGTGGAGATGGCAAAATTGACAGCTTTGACTAAAGAAAAGACTGACTAATTTTGTTTTTACTTGAAGTAAAAATAAAATTTTTACTTTTGGACTTTTTGTGAGAAACTGAAAGAAACATTTTTTTTTATTTTGAGATTTGATGATTAGAATTATATGGGATTATAGAAATAACATAAATTATTGTTAACTTTAGAGCGAGAGTTTGATATATTGTTTATCTACAAAGTCTCTTCTATTCTACTTTTTCTTTCTGCACTTTTATCTTGCTTTTTTCTTGATTCTTCCTTTCTTTCAAATTTTTTCCTTCTTGCTTGTTTTTCTTTTCTTGTTTTTTTTAATTTAATAAAGTTATATTTTTTTTAAAAAGATAGTTCACCAAATTCTGCCACATTTGAATAAAACAATCATACATTTTGAAAAGTAGAACCCCTTCTCAATGGAAGAAATCAAATTCAATGATGTTCAATAAATGGTTGATGGAGACTGACTACTATATGCCAAAGTTCCCAATTTACCATTTAAGCCCTCAGACTTTTTTTAAGGAATTTAGCTCTATACATGTACTGTACATGTACTGTACTGCCTTGATGGTGCAGCAGACTAAACTGCTGTTAAAGTAGCACTTAGCTGCCAGCTGCCTGCAATTACTGCAAGTTCAATTCTCACCAGGCTCAAGGTTGACTCAGCCTTCCATCCTTTCAAGGTAGGTAAAATGAGGACCCGGTTTGTGGGGGCAATAAGCTGACTTTGTATAAAATAGAACACTGCCCAAAAAGCCCTACTAAGCAGGTATATACAAAAGTATGAAGGCTATTGCTTTGTAAGCCGCCCTGAGTCTCCAGAGAAGGGCGGCATATAAATCGAACTAATAAAATAAATAAAATAAAACATAAGATGTGTTGATTAGTTTTGATTCAGTTAACATTTCTCTGCCATAAAAATTAAAAAATATGAAAGAAATAATGCAGGTTTCTCCATTATCAAGTTGAAGAAAAGTGTAGCTACGTATACATTTTGCTTATTAATGTAATGAATTATAAATGAACGTGGGGTGTTTCAAACTTCTTTGGCTGTTATTGAGCACAATTATTAACCATCTCAAATTGTTGATAAAGTAGAACCATCTTTATACTGAAAACCAGATTTATTTTTCCAAGGTTACAGGGTAGCGCTGGGGTTAATGAAAAATGTGTAGGACTGAAATACAGTGCCCCTGATGTGCCATAGAGAAACAGAGCTTTCCACAAGAGAGCGTTCAATCACTAAGCCCAGGAGTAGAAGAATTTTCAGCAGAAAGGGACTTGTTAAGGCATACCATCTGCAACATTTCCATCAATTTTAAAAGTTGAATGCCAAGTCAATTGAAAATAAAAGTCTAATTCACCTTCTTGTCTCTTCACCCAGGCATATCTAGGATAAATGGGGAGAGAAAATTACCCCTCCCCAAACCCTGTCAATTTAGAACATCTGTTTAAATTTGAACAAGCACATACTGGAAAGCTTTATTTAGCAGGTGTTTGTATAAATATATATAATCTACACAACACACAGGTGTGTCACTGTGGGTAAAATCTATACTGTATATCAAATCAGAGACTCAGATTCTGGATATAAATATTGAGGTCTATCTGTTTGAAAAATTAATCACTCCAAAAAGAGACAAAAAGAAAAAAGAAACAACAAATTATTGAAAGAGAAAAGGAGATTGAGAGAGACCTACAGAAGTCAAGACTAATCAAATGACTGATTTGTCTACTGACAATGTCTGGAAGCAAATTGTTGATGGACAATTTCAAGGACTTGTCTCTGTTCTACTTTATTCTGGTTCTTTATTTTTAAACAAACTCAGATTGAACACCTTTGACATTTATTTATTTAATCACATTTTTCTACTATTGAATTTTTAAATTCATGGCAGTTTACAATAAGAAAAATGATAATATAATAAAATACCAAATAATTAGAAATAAAATATAAAACAGAGGCACCCAATCAACATCAGGCTTCAAAAACTCTGTGGAATAGTTTCATTTTCATTGTCTTATAAAAAGGGATAATTCCACTTCAGAGAGAGAGTGTTTTGACAAGGACCAGGGAAATTGTGGATTATGTTATGTAGGAAGGGTTCATGGGTACCCATAATCAAAAAGGAATATTGATCTAGTAGGTGCATTTTGGATGGCTGTATTTCATTCAACTTCAACTTCTGTGGGAAAAATTGAAGGCAACATTTAAGGAACCATTGTAACTAAAAGTTCTGGGTACTCCAACACCGGGCGGGGGGGGTTAAGAAGAGATTGGACAGCCATTTATGTGGAATGGTACAGCATTTCCTGCTGAGCAGGGGGTTGGACTAGAAGACCTCCAAGGTCCCTGCAAAATTCTGCAAAATGTTCAGCCTGAGAGCGGGGCATGTGCAGGAGAGGAGGAATCTCAATGATATTTATTTAGGAAAGAGCCAGAAGACAGATTATTATTTTCATTTTGTGTGTCAGTTGACTTCTGAGATGTTATTTAAGCATACAAGGAGTTTTATGTTTGTTTGTAGGCAGTTGTTTCCTGTTCTTATATATATTTAGGAAGTACTACAGAAGTACTATATGATTGATGCTGCTTATGAAAGCGAGGTGTCTACACATTTACTTATGCTATGGGTCATTTGCTTCAGCTCGCATGACTTATAACCTAATGAGTCTACATGACAGAAAAGTCAGGGTATGGAACACTTTAAACTCCCCTGTATATTTGGGGCCATAAGTATAAAACATTCTTCTAATTTGTTCAACTTCAGTATAATTCTACGAGTCACAATTAATTTTCTTTTCTAAATATATGCCTGCATGTATTCTAGAATGGCACAGAACTCTACTGAAAGAATGCAGTTTTCATCCAAAATTGATTCACTATCAAAATAATAGCAATTATGTGTTGTTTTAGCATCTGTGAATAACTATTAACAATTTTGTTTTCTGCTTTATTATATTATATTCATAGAACAGGTTGGGACCATTACAGAACTCAGATCATACATTCATTAATATATCCCTGGTAAATAACAGTTTCATATTTTTGTATTAAATCAAAATAATTTTAGAGATTTTCATTTTCTTTTATTAGATCAATAATCTCAACCATCAGACGAATTATTTCTAATGTGAACAATTGACCTAGCATTTTAGTAGGATTCTGTAGCTAAGTTAGAAAAATAGTTTTTTTAAAAAAATCAGGCTCATTACCTTGCTGTGCACATTGTTATTACCTGTTCATGTTAAGCACGATGGATTTGCACTCAAACAAAAATATTCTGAAGGACTTGATTGTTAGGTTGTGTCATGTGGCTGAACCTTTCTTTGGTCTTTCCAAGCAATGGTTTATTTATTGACAATGTTTTATTTATAGCCTTCAAGTCAGTGTTAACTCCTGGCAACAGCCTAGACCACCATTCTCTATAGATTTTTGGAAATAGTTTGCCCTTGCCTCCTTCGCAGGGCTGAGAGAGTAACTGGTCCAAGGCCACCCAGCTGGATTTGTACCTAAGGTAACACTAGAACTTGTAGCCTGATGTCATAATCACTCTCTAAGCAATGGACTATTTATGAACCTATACACAATTCTGTTTAAATTCCTCAACTCAACTTTAATTTTCAAATGGGAAGACAGGAAGCTAAAGCAATGAATTACTAAAAAAAAATAATACATAGATTATGCATCAGCTTCATACCCAGTCCCTCAAGATTATGAAGGAGCAGCTCCTTGATGGCATGTTATTGCACACTATTACTGGATCATATCCAGAATTCATTTAAAACTCCCCTTGGCTCTGCTCAAGGTTCCAATAACATTGTCATAAGATAAAGTTCTTAGTATTAATAGTCATGATTTTATAAATGACATTTTAAAATGCATGCAGACTTTCTGAACTGTTCGTTTTAAGGCTTAAATATATACAATACCTGTGTTAGGTAAACTGGCTCTGTCTTTTCTAAAATTAGAAGTCTGATATTTGGAATGTGAAGGTCTTTTTAAATATGTTTGCATTATTTTTCTCAAATGCTCCTTTATTTATTATATAAAAGTATTAATTTGCAATTAGAAACTCTTATAAAATTCTTAACTATTTTGGCAGATTTGCTAGCAGTGCAATGCTGGTGTAATGACATATTTTATTAAATATATTTATATATACCCTAGGTCCGTGATGGCGAACCTATGGCACGGGTGCCACAGGTGGCACGCGGAGCCATATCGGTGGGCACGCAAGCCCAGCTCCGGCACGCATGCGTGTGCCAGCCAGCTGATTTTCAGGCCTTCTGGGCCCACCAGAAGTCAGGAAACACACAGTTTCCAGCCGCCGGAGGGGCTCTGGGGGGGCGTTTTTGCTCTCCCCAGGCTCCTAGAAAGACTCTGGAGCCTGGGGAGAGCAAAAAACGGGCCCACCGTGCCATCACATGCCAAAAGTGGGGGGAGCACGGGGGGCGGGGCACGTAGAATTATGGATGTGGGCACGCGTGTGTGTGACCCTACCGTGCTCCCCCCACTTTTGGCACGCGATGGCAAAAAGGTTAGCCATCACTGCCCTAGGTTGATAACTGGTTTGTTTTCAAAACAGTCACTGGATCCATCAAATTCTTATCTACATTCCACTGCTACATTCCATCTAGTAGAAACTAGTTTACTGTTGGAGTATGGTTGCCCAGATGAAAAACACAAAAAGGTACAAAAAATCTGGGCAGGAAAAGTTCTGTTCTCAAAGCAGTGTAATGTCAACTGTAGATGTCATTTGGAAAGAGAAAAATAGAAAATGGAACATAATTGACTGCTATGCTGAACAAAAATATTATACATTGAATTTTTTTGCTGTAGATTCCACTTGTACCCACTTAATTTTTTTTAAAGACAGAACAAATGTAATACAGGAGTTCTCTACAGGGTTCACATTTGAGCCACTTATTGATTTTGCTTAATATGTGCATATCAATGATCTGCAAGATGCAATATTCCAAGGTTGTGTACTATATTTACACTGAGCTAAAGGAGGATTTGAGATAAAAGAGACTTGGAATAAGCCTGAATTTGTGACAGTTTTTTTTTAAAAAAAACTAAACAGATTCCATGGCCTGCAAAAGTTCTAAAACTCTTGCTTTAGGAGATAGGCTTCCTGAAAAAAGCTCAGTTAGATCATCTGGAACATAGTTGGTTCAATCATACAATCATATGTGCAATTTACAGAATAATTTCAGTTCTACAATGAATTTTTTGCTAGTTGGGCAAATAGATTGTTCCTTATGTTGGTTCCAACTAATTCTTCTGAAACTGTAGTCAGTTTAGTTGATCATAGTATCATTCACAGTACACTGAAAATAATTTCTGACTGTTCTTATTGAACCATCTGAAATTTCCTTTGTATTCGCAATAAAACTAGCTCATTTGTTCTTATTTATATCCTTACAATCCCCATAAATATTCCACACACATCTACTTGAAGCAAGATCCTTTATTCTTGAAAACATCAGCTATTCTGTTGTTTTTAATTAAATCTCATAGCTTTAATTATCTATATGCAGATGTTGAATACATTTATATTTATTTTATTTTCTGTATTTTCTCTTTTATTTACAATTGAAGTTTTTAGGAATCTAAAAGTATATTTATAAAAGGAATATTGATAAGAAATGTATTTACAAAACAGGCGGGTACTTTACAGTTTTCAGCAGAGGTTAAAAGAATCATGTTGTTTCACCTTTGTGGAGAGGCATTACGACACAGGGAAAACGAATCTTTCTATTTCTCAAATATATTTGTTAAGTACAATGCATGCAGTTTCGTTTTTGTTGTACAGATATCTATTCTGATGCAGAATTCTGAAAAATTAACTGCTGCTTGTTTATTAAAATAACATTGAATAGTGCATGAAAAACAACCTTCACTTCAGGGTATTCTATTAGAACTATGAGTTTAAATGTCATAGAAACAGAATATTTTGTTTTGTTATCTCTTAAGAGGTAATGGTTTGCCTTCTTCTCAAGAAACCATCACTGGACCTCATCATATTGGACAATTTTTGTCCAATATCTAAACTCCTGTTTTTGGTTGAGAAAGTGGTTGCACAACTACTTCAGAGGACCCTGCATGAAGCAGAGTATCTGGATCTTTTTCAGTCGGAGTTCAGACCCAGGTATGGGATGGAAACGGCATTGGTCATGTTTTTGGATAATCTCTGGCATGGATGGAAAGGGTTCTTACTTCACTTGACCTCTTGGTGGCTTTTGATGCCATCAACCATAGCATCCTTCTGAATGGGTCAGAGGGCTGAGGGAAGGCAGCATGTTGTTATGCTGGTTTGCTTCCTTTTGTTGATATTGATTCCATTTGGTGGTGTTTGCGGGAGATATATCCTGCCCCTGGCATCTACTGTATGGGTGCCACTGGGATTGATGCTCCCTCCTCTACTATTCAACATCCACATGAGGTTTCTGAATGAGCTCATCCTCATCATGGGGTGAGCTATCATCTTTATCCCTGGCTAATTAAGTGATGCTATAGATGTCTTAAGGGGACGCAGTGGCTCAGTGGCTAAGACACTGAGCTTGTGGATCAGCAGGTTCAAATCCCTACTGCCGCATAATGAGGTGAGCTCCCGTTACTTGTCCCAGCTTCTGCCAAGTTTGAAAGCACGTAAAAAATGCAAGTAGAAAAATAGGGACCACCTTTGGTGGGAAGGTAACAGCGTTCCGTGCACCTTTGGCGTTTTAGTCATGCTGGCCACATGACCACGGAGACCTCTTTGGACAGTGCTGGCTCTTCGGCTTTGAAACAGAGATGAGCACTGCCCCTAGAGTTGGGAATGACTAGCACATATGTGCAAGGGGAACCTTTACCTTTACCTTACAGATGTCTTATTCTGGAGCCTGTGCGGGTCTGGATGGAGAATAACAGGCTTCATTTGAACCATGTGGAATTTGGGGGTTTGCCTAGACTCACAGTTCCTGCTCAAGGAGCAAGTGGAGGTCATGGCCAGGAGGGTCATTGCTAAACTTTGTACTGTGCATAAGTTGTGCCTGTCCTAGATAGAATAGAATAAATTCTTTATTGGCCAAGTGTGATTGGACACACAAGGAATTTGTCTTGGTGCATACTCTCTCGGTGTACATAAAAGAAAAGATACATTCATCAAGAATCATAAGGTACAGCACTTAATGATAGTCATAGGGAAACAGTCAATATAAATCTTAAGGATACCAGCAACAAGGTTACAGTCATAGAGTCATAAGTGGGAGGAGATGAGTGATAGGAACGATGAGAAGATTAATAGTAATGCAGAGTTAGATGGAGAGGCTCCACTCATAGTTGGTTGGACTATTGCAATATGATCTACAATGGGCTGCCCTTGAAGAATGCCCAGAAGCTTCAACTGGTACCAAATGCAGTGGTGCAAGTAGTCATGTGTGCTTCTAGAAGAACACATGTTACACGTCTGTTCTGCAAGCTGCATTGGTTACTAGTCTGTTTATGGGCCCAAATCACGATGCTTGTTTTGACCTTTAAAGCTATTTAAAGTTATTTGAGAGACTGCTTCTCCCAGATTACATCTTCCCATTCTATAAGATCTAGCAGAGAAGGCATGCTGCAGGTCCCATTTTATGGAACATTTCCCCCCCTCCAAAGAGTGGCCTCCTCCCTTTCAACTTTCAGAAGTCTCTCAAGACTTGGTTGTATCATCAGCTCTGGGGACTCCAGGGGCCTGGCAAAATATTGAAATAGCTTCAGCATAATTAATACCTGGTTTTTGCCCAATACACTGTAAAAATATATATATAGTTTTGTGCCTGTTATAATTTTAATCTTTCTAATAACATTAATATGATGCTAATGTTATTAAAAAGATATTAAAAAGATTGTTTTTAGCTTTGTTGTATGCTGCCCAGTCACTTGTCTGTGAGATGGGCAGCCATATAAATATGATGAAATAAACGTGTGTGTGTGTGTGTGTGTGTGTGTACTCTGTGTGTGTGTGTGTGTGTGTGTGTGTGTGTAAATAAATATTGAAGACAATATACTGTTTCAGCAGTAGCTGAACTGAATGTTCTATTTTGGCTTTAACAATGATTTCTCATTTTCTTATGAAATATATTGCTTTTAATAAAGAGTCACAAAACAGGGCCCATAACATATTTATAGCATAGACAGGCTTTTATTGAGTTTCTTTGCTTAACACTGCATGTAGGCTTCCAACAGTGATTAAGCTTCAGATGTAAGTGCTTCATTAAGCTAAACTTTAGTCTGTTGTATATCTAATTTTATAGCAGTTAAAATGCATTTCAATATTTTTTTCCTGGAATATACTTTAACTACAACAAAAAAAGCAATACAGAGTTCAAAGTTTAGTTGGCAAGAGAACAGGAAATCAACCATCAGAAAATCGAAAGACATATTACTTCTTCCCCAGTTTCTGTACTGTATGCACTTACCTGGATAGGGCAGGAAGAAAATGGCAGCATTGATTCTATGTTTAAATACCTTCTCTCCCCTTCCTAACATGATCTGTTATACTGTTTATGTGCGCTAACAGCTAGAGGTCCATCCGTACAGTATTTGAGTGGTTGTAGAAACTATTGTAATGTAGAAATAAAAAAATAAATGAAGTTTATATTGACTGCTACACCACAATGTTAGTTATTTACTGCTTTTGGTTTATAAATACTGAATTTAAGGATTCTGACTTATTCCTGTTTTCTTCCTTTCTTCCTTTCTTCTTTCCTTTCTTCCTTATCAGTAGCAATAAAGTTCATCTAGTCACCTAACCCAAAGGCCTGGGGAATCAGTCAGGTCTTTAATAACTTGCAAAATCTATCTAAATGTCTTGGGGGTGCTGTTCCACAGATCAGGCGCTACAACATACTTGATGCCACATCTTCAAAATTAAGAGAGAAATGTGCGGCAAATGCTAGATATTCCGCATAGCCTAAGCTGTGGAAACAGGTTATTTGGAAATCTGAACTGGCTGTAAGGAAGAAGTTTCCATATTTACAAAATGATCACAATAGCAGGTGTGATCAGTCATAAGGCATTCAATTATCAGAACAAAAACTGATAACTATTATTTTCCAACATCTTTTCTAGTTCCCATTTGAAAATGATTCTTACTATCTAGTTTTTTTCTTTTCTTTTTCCAGATGGCTTGGCATACTTTTAGATAGAACACTAGGTTGGAGCTACCATGTATATTTATTTAAAAAGTTTAGGGGACTTACATGGAGCTCAGAGACATTCTTAGAAATAAAAATGATGCCATAAGCTAATGTGCTCCATGCCATTCAAAAATTATGGCGTCTCTGGGCACATTAAATGCACGGGCATCAAGTTTCCTATTCTAGCTAAACAATTTTTGATGTTATTCCATCTGCTGGTTAGCGGAATACTTTTTTCCTTTACCTGAAATTGCCTTCCTTTTCAGTCCAGCTTAAATAAAATTCTTCTGCTTTGGAAGAAAAGAAATATTTGAAGGGACATTTCTTTATTTACTAACACCTTTGACTAGATGCTGAAAGCACAGTTTAAAACCTTGTTCAGTATCCTGGTTGCTATTTCTAAAATTATTATAACTTACCATGACTTAATTCTTTCACACTAGATCTGTTGCAAGAGAAATCTTTACTCATGATTAAAACGAATGTGTGCACACAGCATGAAAGAGAATGAAAAGGAGGAAGAACATCTGATTGAAAGCTATTGTATTATTTGCTTGCTCACATTGATTCCAATGAGGAGTTTCCTATCGATATGGGTAGCCACAATACAGAAATCACATACAACGCTCATGTATTAATATGCAGTACTGGTATCAGTGGAATATGGAGCCACAAAATAACCTGGCTCTATGTATGAGATTTATTATTTTATTTCTGACTTAATTTCAAAGTCTAGTGATAAAATAAGAATTATACAGATAAATGTAAAACACTTTTTTCCCAGTAAAAATCCATAATTACAAGTCTAGTATAAGCACTTTTTTCCACTGCCACTTTTTCAAAGCTTATTTTACACATATAAAAAATCTGATGTGATTCTCAATTGAGTAGACATCACAAAATGCCTAGCATTGCAATTCCGCCAACAGTTCTGTACAAATCTCTATAAAATAAGGAGTATCTCTACAAGACATATTTGGAATAGCAATTTCTAATCAGGATCTGTAAGAGAACAAATCCCATGCTATTATAGCAAGTAAGGACTAAAGGAAGTTATTCGCTCAAAACTGGTCAGCTGCATGTCAAATCGTTTTTCACATCCAGCAGGTAAAATATACTTCTCATATAAGTCAAGAAATTGAACAGCTTGCAAAGGCCTTGCTGCAAAATTGACAAGATTCCAAATAAGACTTAGACTACTCTCTTTCTCTCTCCCTCCCTTCACTGGCATTGTCCAGGATTACAATTTCATTACCGTAAATTTCATTTGAAATGAATACAATGAATGAAAGCAAATGAAAACAAATCCAATATTAATAGTAGAATGTTATATTAATGCCAACACTGCACTGAAAAGTGGCTAGGTGTTTTGAAGGATTTATCTCATAATTTAAGAATAAAATTTCAATACTGAATCTACAATTTCAATTCTAAACCATCTCTGATCATTCAACCTTTTCATGTGATTTATAGTAGCATTGGCACTGTTGAAGATTTAAAGTTACTGCAGTGCTTAAATTTGCTCAAATACCTGGTTTTCTTATACAAAATGGAATATCTACTTCATATTCCCTTAAGCACTCAAACAATTCAAAATAGCATCCATTTTTCCTATATTGAAAAAAATTAGGCAAATATACCTACATATGTTCAGAAACAATCAAAAGCATTCACAGAGCTAAATTCAGTGAAATTGATATTTATTTCATGTGTGGGATCATTTAGTTTTCTTAGGGTTTTTTTTTTATAATTAGACAGCTATAATATTAACAGATAAGCAGTAACAAAAAGGAAAAATCTACCTGTATTTACCTCTCCTCTCATTTTCCCTCCTTTATTTTAAATTTATTTTAAATTTAATTTTACAATTAAAGAAGAAGAACTCTTAAATTTAACTTATTAATACAGAATGAAGCAAAACATTTTAACACTGAACATAGAGGATATTTTTAAACAATTGACCCAGAAGTTAATTTTAAGAATGCCTTCCTCTATAGATACACTGGGTTTAAAAGGTGTTATGGAACAGGAACAAGTTTTATTGGACAAGACTAAGATTGCTCTCAAACTAGATTTAAAAATGACAGGCTAGTAAGAAAGATATTGGGGTGGGGGAGGAGGCTACACTGGATACCAGCTGATTAAAAAGGAATATACAAATGACAAACCAAAAAGAGTGACCTGGTTAAGTTTCCTAGATTGGTTTTACAAAAAAGGCCGGTTAATGCTTTGAAGAATTTTATAAACAGAGACAAAGAAAACAAAAACCAAAAAGAAATCAAGCTCTAGGATATTATTGGAAAGGATTAAAGCCAAAATTGTTAAAAAGTAAAAGGAAGTAATATAAAGTTTGTTGATTTGATCAAGATTAAAATAGATACATTGTTATTTCTAGTAACCTTGAATGGAATTATAATAAGTACTGTTTATCTTTTGGTAGCGGTGAATTTGTTCACACTGAAGCAATGTTAAAAAGACATTTGATATCCTTCCAATTTTTTTGGTGGTGTTGCCTTTCTGAAAATTTCAGTCTTTTTTAAAAAGCCGAAGAAGTTGAAAAAGATAATATGTCTGTTTCCCCTGGGATTGATTTTCAGTGGCATATTTCAGGCTAAACACTCTAATCTGAATTACTATTGACTCACAATGACTGTTTGGGAACTTTTAGGAAATAAAATTCCTTCTTTGTTTGCCTACTTTGTCCAAAAAAACCAAACAAAAGCAAGTTGAGAACCCTCCAGGGGGGAGACAACTGTGATAGAAAGGATACGGAGCAACTTCATTTCTGATCAGTTGTTGCTTTGCATTCTACATGAAATCAGTCATTTTCTTAACAGCCCTTTCTTTCATTATCAATTTTGCCTTAGTTAAATAAACCTCAGTGCATATGCTGTTTCCACATTACCTTTAAGAGTAACAAACCAGATTTCCAAAGGAGGAAATAGGTATCATAAAAGTTCCTTATGGATTTTTCTACATAGTATGAGAAATAACCTACATACACATTTTCCTATTAATTTTCTCATCTGTTTCTTAATCTGAACTCATAGTGAATACAAATACACATCAAAATGGTTTTAGATAAGATTACTTTCAAAATTCTTCTCCTTTGGTCAGTCAAGTTACTGACCCATTAAATAGGCAATATCAAAACACACTCTACCAACTCTTATTCTGGAATTTAAAAACTATAAACCAGCTAATTCCAGATGGTATTTGATTATTTCTCTTATAAGAGGCCTCCTTCTGTGGAAGACGGCAAGAAGAAATTTATTCTTTTTTTAAAAAATAAGTAGGGACTCTACCAATATATTGATCCTCAGGGAAAGGTTTAAGGAATTCATTTGTAGATCCACTATTACCATTGCCTCAACAAAATGATTTTTAAAAAAGATTTTGATTTCACACACCTGGAAAAAAAAAGAAATACTCAACTTTTCTTATGACAGAAAACCACAAATGAATTGTATCAAATATTTAAAGTAGGTGGGGTTAAATTAGGGCCATTACATTCAGAAAAAAATATTCTTTGAAATGCATTAATCAGATCTATTGGGAATCAGGAGAGAAAGCTGAACTATTAATGGTTCATTGGTTGAAACATCAAAATCAATAATATATGTATGTATGTATGTATATATGTATGTATATGTGTGTGTGTATGTATGTGTGTATGTATGTGTATATCTATCTATCTATCTATCTATCTATCTATCTATCTATCTATCTAATTGCAGCCATAGCTCAGTGAAATCACATCCACTATCCAAGCAAAATGTATGCTTGCTGTGTGAAAAAGCCTGGGATAGTGGATGTGATTTCACTGAGCTATGACTGCAATTTGAGAAACTTTGTTTATGTAGGAAAATACCCGGTTGAAGAAAAATACATACATACATACATACATATTTAATTCAGGACAACAATGATCAGTTATATATAAAATAAATCTATTATTTTCTGTTTTTATTCCTGTACACCACATAATTCCTTTAAATAAATAAATAAATAAATAAATCTCAAGATATTAAGGTATAGTGGCAGTTGAGATTGAAACTAGTTGTATACTAGCTGATGACATCATAAATATTTTAAATACGGAAGTCCTTTACTTACAATCAGTCATTTAACGGCCATTCAAAATAACTTTCAAAGTGACTTATGGCTGATTCTCACCCTAATGACTGTCATAGTGTCCCCATGGCCATATAAACAAAATTTGGACACTTGGAACCTGGCAGATATTTATGATGGTGGCAGTGTCCCGGGGCATGGTTGTGATTCTCAGGGAGCTTACTACAAGCAAAGTTAATGGAGAAAGCTGAATTTGCTTAATGACTGTGTGATTTGCTTAACAACCATGATAAAAAAGATAATAAAATCAGAGGTGACTCACTTAATAACAGCTTTACAGTCTCGTGTGAAAGACCAGGTCTATATGTGAAGGTCCAAATAACGGATTTATTGCTAAACAACCAATGCACATGAATGTTCTCAACTAACTGTTAGCACCTGCTTGCAGTTAGATAAGGACCGACTGAATTCGGGGGGGGGGGGGAGTTGACTAAACTTGTGGATACATAGATATTCTAGGCTGATCCCTCTTTTAACTTCACCCTCAGGTTCTGCCATTCCTTCTCCTACAATAGCTTATTAATGAATGTTCCAGTCCCAATTGTGGTTATAAATTGAGGAACACCTGTAATTATGTAGTGTTGTTACCAAATATTATGTAAGTTTTATAGCTGTATTTTATACTCTGCTTGCATTAACAATTGGAGAAAGCTGAATTTGCGGCTTTGGGAAACTATGGCAAGTTGAATTAAGAGGAATTCCAATGTTTATTTCTATCAGATACTTTACCTGGTTAAGCAAACTACTGAGATAAATATCCAGAGCACGCCAAAACCACTCAAATGTCTCTGGGCAAACTGAATTATGGTGAAGGGAAATTTAATCTACCAGATTTTCAGTTGTACCACTGGGGTTTCATTTTAACATCCATATAAATTCTGCAATATTTTTATTAATCTAGTTATACAACTGAGCTATATAAGAAAGAATTGTAATATATAATCTTGAAAAATCAATGGATTCAGAGTTTTAAAAAGGTAAAACATCATCAGATGTTTTTGTCTGTCTCTCAATGACTATTTAAAAAGGACTGGACAGTGTAAGAAATTTGAGAGTTCTTTAACTCATACAAGTTAGTTTTCTCTAGCCTTAACTTTGTTTTGGATTCAAATTATAGCATTCATATGCTATAATTTCAACTGAACAGGGACTCTAATTAGACCATATCATTGGAATTCTTGAAATTCTGATTGGTCCTTCCTCATAAAACTGGCTTTTCAAAATTCTAGTGACATGGCCCAAGTAAAGATTAGTACTGTTATAAATACAAGAGCTCAGTCCGTTCCTGCTCAGTTCCCTGAAGAGGTATATTATAGAGCAGACCATTTGGTCCTTTGAAGATAGGAGTCATAGTTGCTGGTGAAACGTCAGATACCAGATCATTAGGCCATTGCCTTTTAGACTAGAAGCTCATAACCACTGAATTAAATGAGTTTTATTGATAATTTACAGTAATTCTCTTTTTGCAGCAGCACTATAGACATTTATTTCTATACTTTTTCCCTCCTAAATTAAATAGTACTAAAAAGAATGACTAAGGAAGACCTAAGGTCCAGGAGAAAAAAAATTGTGTATACAGTATGCCTATATGTATACTCACATAACCAGGCCCTGGGGTCCTTTTCTAGAACCACAGTTGGTGGTAGATGGCTGTGGGTATAGTACCCAATACTAATTTCATAGGATGTATGAACTCTGAAATAGATAAGATACTGAATCTTGTGTGTAAGGGAAAAATAAGAGGATCTCCAAATAGTTTTGGATGATTTGCACTTTTAAACCTGATATCACTTGTGGCAGCTTGGTTAGGTATACCTGGTTACATTTAGAGCAGGGGTGTCAAACTCAAGACCCAGGAGCCGGATCCAGCCCGTGGGATGCTTAGATCTGGCTCGTGGGGCCACCCTGGAAATGGTGAACGACCGGCCCGCGATGCTTCTGCCAGCAAAAACGGAGCTCGGGGGGAGCTGGCAGAAGGCTGCAGGAGGCCATTATAACTGATAATGGGACCTAGGAGCTCCATTTTCACTGACAGAAGACTGAAGGAGGCTGTTGGGAGCCCATTTTCGCTAGCAGAGTGCTCAGGTCCTCACAAGTACCCCCAAGACTAGTGACAACAAGCTGGCCATGCCACCCCGGCCCCCTGATGCGGCCCTCAGTGAAATTGAGTTCAACACCCCTGATGTAGAGGGTATGAGTGGCTCATTACTAGCCTGCTTCTCTTGACTTAGGGTTGTAGAAACTAGGCAGAATGGTACTGCTCTTCAGCAAGATGATTATGCAGTCAATGTGGTTGGTCCCCCCAAAAAAGTACAGTTGCAAAGAATGTCTTCATTAAGTAATGAAAATATTTCTTGACTTGAGCTAAAATGAAAAATTAAAATAGCTGAGATGCTTAGCTCAAAGCAATATAGGCAAATTAGGAGACAAAATGGTTCATACTGTGAAAATGAGAGTAAATAGTCTAAGTTTAATTATTACTAAGAAAATATAGTATTTCTACAGGAAGAAAATAATGCTTAGCACTCAGGTACTTTATTAATTTTCCTGTGCTGCTGATATAAAACAACTTTTTATTGAAATACTACTCTGGAACTACCATATACTGGTAATATTTGACCATCAATGTAGCCATTACAACTTCCACCAACATAATTAAGCTCACTGGACTAGTGGAAAAAATATGGATCTGTTCCAACACTAACAGTTTTAAAATGTTCATATCCTGACTAAAGATGGAGTAAAGGACTTTATATTTCACATGCACAATTATGGCTTTTTTCCCTTCTATGAAAAATGTCTGGTACACAGTTGGTCTACACTTTATAAAGCTGAACGCCACAACCCTTGTCTATTGGTCGCCTATAGGGAGCTAGGTATTAAAATTTCATAGGTATGGCTGCAGTCCATTAGTTAACGTACCTTTATACCCATAAAAAGTGAAGGATAAACCCAGAAATTTTACAACCACTATCTGAAAAAGGTAATAACTGAGTCACAGTCAAATTGCATTTATTATACATTGTGCCTTTAACAACTGCTCTGGGATCAAGCCATAGAGAAACAGTGTACTATGACAGATGTCATATACTCTTGGTGACTTAAAAAATCCAACTTCCATTTAACTAACCCTTTAACTAAAGAAATGATGTTAAAGTTTTGGCTTTTTGGCCAAGAAAGACATGATATAGCAAAGTTTCTTGGCACACAACAAAATTAACTAAGTTTGTGATGAACATTACATTATTACATTATCCAATCCAGCTAACTCAATAATATGCCATTTTTATGGCAAGTAAGACATGTGCAATACTTAGCAATCATGAAGAAAATGATAAATGGAACCAAAACATTGGTAGGTGATATCAAAAACCCTGAAAGATAAAAGTACCTGGTCCTCTACATAAACATGCAATTCCTATAGTTCTCTTAGCATGATATGCATATATTTTTCCTGAAGATATAATTGTGATAGAAGAGACAATCTCCAGTGTAGCATCTGAGGCCTGCAGGTACGTAGCCACCACTGCTTAAATCTGAAACACTTAATACAGCTTGGTAACTCTAAATATTTATCAACTAAATAGTTATCTTTTAGCATTCTGAATACGCTACAGAGGAAAATGACATGAAACTTTATTAACAGTAAAGTGCCTTCTTACGTCAAATCAAATTTAATTGCCTGAGAGTCTGATGAAGGAGGTTGTTGTTCTTGCAAGATATGGAAGACAAATTTGTTCAGTACTTCTCTTTAATTTGAAGAATGAAATGAAATAAGAAGTACATGAACACAAAATGGTATTTTTAATATCTGAAAAAAACAATAACAATATATCTAATGTTTTTGTATATTCATCTGGAGAACAGAACAGACATCACTGCACTTTTGAGGGGTTCTTTCAGAGGCTGGGAACATTTCTCCTCTGTTTGCAAAGACATGTTTACTTCTTCCCATGACACTACAGGCCATTCAGAAATAAAATTGAAGAAGTGGTGTTGAATGGCTAACATTTAAGCCAGGTACCAGAAGGGAAAAAACCCAATCAACTTAAAAATAGTGTCAAATGAAACAACTAAAAGCATTCAGCAAATCCATATTCTGGGAAAGCAGATATTTCATAACATCTCTAGAACGCTGAGAGGTGACTTCAAAAACATGCACTACCAAAAGCAGAAGATGCCAGCATTAACATAGGCAAATATTTTCTGCCATGTAATCTATAGTCACTTCTGAACTTCTCTGTCCCTTTTAATAACTGCAAGAGTTTGGAAGGATCTTCTTTCCTACCTTTTCTCAGATAAGGAAGTAAAAAAAAAGTATCACAAGACAGCAATGACAAATCATTTCAATGACAAATCACTCCCAAGAAAGCTGCATGGATGCAGTCAATACTGTGAATACTGAGCTCCACATTCTCTATTCTCCTCTCCATATCCCTCATTACCATTGTGGCAACACTGAAGTCTCCAAGATGGCCTCAGTTAAGCCAGCTTCGGAGTTGACAGACATATCTACTTTTCATCCAACAATATTTAGTTCATGTGGTTTATAACGCTATGATACTTAAGCACTTTAAAGATAACAGGTCTGAATTAGAACTGGTCATCCTAAAAGCAAACCAACCCAAATCAGTAAGATTTCATTCAAACTTGACTCAATCAGGTATCACTGCTTTCAGTGTGCTTTCTCCAAAATCAATAGTTTATTTGTTATAACATCTCTCTAGCCTTTTTTTTTGTTTGAGGAAAAATAGGTCATAAGTGTCAACAAAATAATTAACAAGTACATGTTGAAAAATATATTCTCCTTTTCCAATATGCAGTTTAACTGATGTATTAGCAAAATTAGCATATATAGTGTTCATTTATAGTAAATGCCGTTCAATGGATATAGAGCTTGACTTCTGCTCAACCTCACTGAGGGGCCTTAGGCCAAATAAATCAAGCTCAAATTAATATAAGATCAGGAAGCGATATAAAAAAGACTTTTTACCTTAACATAGCGCCTAAACTTTTCTTTTTTGTTTTTTTTTCAGGATTGTCATTCTCCTCTTTTTTGTCCTTTTCATTGATTTTTGATTTGTTTTTGAGATTAGGCTTTTTATTTTTTTCTTTTGTTTTCAATTTTTCTTTGGTCTTCTTATGTTTTTTTGTCTTCCCTTCCATTTCTTCTAATTCAGAATTCACGTGAAAGGCTTTTGCAAAGTTCTGACATTCTGGACCAGAAAGGGAACTCTTATCTGACAGACCATCTGCAGAGGAAGAAAAGTAATCAGCAAGTACAGACAATAATCTTATAAACTACATACAGTAGAGGTAAGTCCTCGATTTACAACAGTTCATTTAGTGACTGTTGAACGTTACAACAGTACTTTAAAAAGTGATTTATGACTGTTTTTCACACATTGCAGCCTCCCTATGGTCACATGATCAAAATTCAGGCGTTTAGGAACTGACTCATATTTATGATGGTTATAGTGTCCTACCCTGCAATCTTGTCATCATCTTCTGCAACCTTCTGACAAGCAAAGTCAATGGGGAAGCCAGATTCACTTAACAACCATGTTACTAACTTAACAACTGCAGTGATTCACTTAACAACTGTGGCAGGAAAAGTCAAAAAATGGGCCAAAATTCACTTTACAACTGTTTCATTTAGCAAATGAAATTTTGGGCTCAATTTGTCATCGTAAGTCGAGGATTACCAGTATATATTTTCTGATTAATGTGTTTATAATCAAAACAACTTTTTATAAATTGCACACAAAGGACATTTCCAATGATCCTGTTATAATTGCAAAGGTTACATTACAATGGATGTTCATCTAATTCTTTGTATTAAAGAGATCATAAAGTACGTATAGCTAAATCTAACCGGATACCATTGTTCATATTATTCACCACTTATTGTATTTGGTCATATATATCCTGCTTGATACAAAGTTTATCAAGCCTTCACATTCAAACAGAAATATACATACACTATTGAAATCTAGATTCAGATAGTACCTAGTAAACTCACACACAGAAAAAGATAGAACGTTAGATAATGCATCAACATGGAAAGAAGGCTGGTCTTTGGTCATTATACTGGAATGAAAGAGCTGTCCAAAGAATTGGACACAGATATATGCATGCATGTATACATATATCAAGATGGAAAACTGTCTGCTAATTGATCAGTTCAATATATGGTCTCCAGCCATGTTCAGAGAGATTAAGGTCAATACAAGAATCTCAATATAGTTCCCTACATAATCTGCAGTATAGAATGTATGGTACCATATGAGACTATGGTTGATATATATGCAAAATTGCATTAAACTCTTCTTTGAAATCAGGTTTTTATAGATGAATTTTCATAGGACAACATAGATTTATTGAAAAATAATGTTTTCTTTAATAAAGTTCTGTGGTACCTACCTCCTGCCATGTCTTCAGGTCCATCATAGGATTTATCAATGGCAGCTCTGAAACTCTCGTTACATCCCCTACCACGGACCATGTGAGGTCTAGGTCTGTAGAATGGGAGCTCATTCTTTTTTACTTCAGCAACAGCTGTCTGGAGACTTTCTAGGGAACTCGACTTTTTTAATCCCAGGGTGGGACCAATATCTTTACTAGGAGATTCTAAAGAAACGGAATAATAAAAAAAGATTCAATAATAGAAAAAGCTGTAATAAAGCTGCTTATTTTCCAAGTTTAAAAGTAGAACGGCAATTAGTACGCCATTATATTATAATACTAGATCTTGAACTTACATAACTGGAAGTCACCTCTTGTTCATAATTATGCAGAACTATATATGACTATGAAGCCTAGTAAATTAGATGTTAATTTCATAGGCACAGAAAACATAAACTACAAAAGCTGGGTGCATATTTAACTGAAAAATAATACTATTGTAAAACTTGAGGGAATCAAAACAGCAGGATCTAAAATTCCCCCAAGATCCTAATCTAATTTCACAACTGACATAGGCTTTGCTAAGACAAATGAATCCTAGTTGCATAAAGAAAGTAACCCTCCTTCGATAACCACATAAATCCTAAATATATCTACCAAGTTTACTGGGATATATCTATATATTTTTTTCACTGAGAATTTTCTTTTAAAGGGATAAAAAGACTATTAATTTATTTCCATGAATGTTTATGAAAATGTCTCAAGTATTTTAACCCTCAACTTTTTGGCACAGAAAGCATTTGGAAAACCTAGTCATCTGCATAGGCAACCTCCTCCCTCCACTGGTCTGTTTGAAGACTAAAGGGACTGTCTTGTGAAGACATGGAAAACAGCATAGGATTTTTTGCAGAATAAATGAAAAGTGAATTAGAGGACTTGCCAGAAAAGGTGTTGCACAAAAAGCTGCCCACAGAGAAACTAAAGAGCAGATCTACATAGCAGAAGCCACAGGGAGAAAAAAACCAAAAAACAAAAGATGCCCTTAAAACACAACTAGGTGTATTATTGTTAGCTGAACAAATCTCTCTAAGCGAGATTGCTAAAGGATTTCTGTATGCTATGTATTTAGATTTTGTGTTTTCATAAATCATCTCAATGGGCAGGGGAAGAAGATAATTGGCCTGGATTGTTTACAAATCTTTCCCAATTCTTTCTAATAATTAGGATCAACAAAAGCTACCTGAAGTGTAAAAAGGGAGAGTCACTCTATCAGATTTGGTTCTCCCAGATCAATAGCACTGCCTTTCCCAGACCATTTTTGATAGGCAGCCATATTGTACAGCTTGCTTAACCTTCAGGGACCTGCTGACACTGCATTATATCTGTAGTTCCTGCTTAGAATGGTTAAGAAGAACAATGTGCAAGAAAAGGGAAGGAAAAAGAAAAAAAAAATGAACATTATGAAGGAATATCATCCTTCTGGAAGACAGATTAGTCACCTATTTGTGTAGAAATTGGTCAAAATAGGGGTTTTTTTCCAGAAATGAATTGAGGAATAATGAGTGGTGCTATCTGATGATTGATTGCTGCAAGAGTTATTTATTGCTATATTATCTTTATCTTTATCTTTATCTTTATTTTTAGATTTCTATACCGCCCTTCTCCCTGGGGACTCAGGGCGGTGTACAGCCAAGTAAAAACACATAATATAAACAATTAAAAACCAATTAAAAAGAATATCTAAATTTGGCCCAGAATTTAAAAACACCCCACTTTAAAATCATTTAAAAGGCTTCGCTTAGGCCAGCCCGGCTTGTTGGAAGAAAAATGTTTTAAGGGCCCGGCGGAAGGCACAGAGGTCATGGATTTTTCTTATCTCAGGGGGAAGCTGATTCCAGAGGGTAGGAGCTCCCACAGAGAAGGCCCTCCCCCTGGGTTTTGTTTTTTACATTTGACAATGGATGATTAAATTTTATGTTTTTTTCCATATAATTTACTGTGGCTATTTAATTCTTTAAATACAGCCCACAAATAAACTAATAAACAACACTATGAAAGAGACTAAAGGAAGAAAAGAAGCAAAGACTTAGAGCTGGGGATGCAGTTATAAGCATCCATGGATTGGGGAAGAGTGCCAAGTGATGAAACTTGGGTCACAATATTACAATGTAAAGTTCAAGTACATAAGAATATAGCTTTTGTCCTAATGGCATCATCACTGCTAGTTTTTGCCTATGGGTGCAGTGAACAATGGGCCAGTAAATGTGCTGAAAAAAGATATCATAGTCCAGAAGCAGAAAAATAACATTAAGATGCAGAAAGAAAAGGGGCAGGATGATGTGCAAAGAGACTTAGAGCATTTTGAAATGGTTGAGATACGCAAGACAACAGGGAAGGTTGCAGGGTGCAGAACTAGCAAATGATAATTAGCACACCCGAAGTTTCAAAGGCTTTAGTGATGCAAAATAAAGAGAAAGATCATGGTGGGATATAGAGAGAAATGTGTGCAAGGAAAAAATGAGCATGCATAGGGGGATAAAAGATGGAAAGAGTTTTTAGTTTTGTTTTCATATGTATTAGCTGTGAATTGAAAGAATGGTGGCAATGCTGAATATTTTTCCAGAATAGTATTTTGCTTTTAATGCAGATCTTACTGATTACTATGCTTTACTCTGAACATTATGACAAAGCATTAAAACACTCCGCCCACAGAAAATGGTTCCTCTCTCTTCTCAGTCTAGTTTTCTTTTACTGCATGAACTGCATAACCCAAGCAAAGCCAAAAAAAGAACTCATTCAAATAAATGGGTGAATAATGGATGTTTCTAAATGGAAATTTATTAAAGCTTTTCAAACGTACAAGGCATGCAAGAAGATAAAGAGCTCAGTAAGTGATAGATGGCAAGTAAAGAATGTAAACAATATGTTATGATTTTTGATGAAGAAAGACCAACAAGATACTTGGATTAATCCAGTTGCTCTAAAATAAAAAATAAACAGACAAAATAGTATGCTGGTTGCTGCTTAATAAAGAATTTCGGAGCCTTGAGAGAATGATAGCTATTTAAATGTAATACTAAATCTGGTGAAATTTGCATGTTTGGAACTAAATACACAATGCAATAATGAGTAAATTAATTCAAGTAATTAATGAAACTAGGAGAGAGGAAGGAAAAGAAAGGAAAAGGGGAGCAAGTATTGCCATCCATAGTAAAGATCACAGACACAAAGCAACTTAACTCTGCTGTCCTCTGGGACTTTGAGGGCTTGTACACAAAAAAGAAAGAGAGAAAATGAGAGAAACCAGTTTAAAGGGAACCTGGTTGCTAGGTCACAAAGTGCAAGCTTCCTTTGTTCATTAATTGCCATTGTGGAGACTACTATTATTGCCAAATTAGCAACTGCTGAAATGGACTGTGAACACTGCCCTGTGTGCAAGGTGAAGGTACTTAAAATTAATCAAGGCATGAGCCTCAGTGAGAGGTACAGTGGTGCCCATTTGAGGCTGAAAAGGAACAACAAAAAATAAAAGGAAAATTAGTGAAGAAGGCACAGCTAAAATAAAAGGTTTTCTGATCAGTAGAGGGAAAAAGGAAAGTTGCTTTCTAGTGAGAAAACAACTTTGATTGCTAGCTTTCAACAAGAAAACCACTACCTGGCTCTAAATATAGGATTCTCCTGTAGTGCTTAATCTATACTAGGTCTTGGTTTTGGGCTTGAATTCACAATTTAGGTTCATTTTTAGGAAACACATTTCAGAGAAACATGGATGATAAAGAGATGATCCCTAAGTAATACCTTATATGCACATGCATAAAATATATATGAACCACGTAGCATATAATTATTCAATCCAAGTAGGAAAAGAGGGTGGCAAAAAGAAAGCACAACTGCATCCCCCACTTTGTGAGCCCTACTATTGGTACTGCTCTAGTTGTCAAAAAAAGCAAGCCTTCCTTGACTATATTTTTACCACTGCAAGCTCACAAAATGGACTTGAAGCTAGGTTAGAATCTTCTCCTTCCCCAACCTGCCCCACTGCAATAAGAGCCACAATAAAATAGTTTATTCTTTAAGATCCTCCGAGCAGCTTGTCATTCTCTGCTATGCGAAGCAAGCTGAGATATTTTCTGAAAGTATTGGACTGGAAGGAATGCACAGTAACCAGGCCATGCTATTTTACCCCAGTTCAAAGCCTAAATTGATGGGAAGGGGGGGGGGGGATAGATTTGGTATGGGTGGACTTCATTTTCAAACAGTCTGGGATACCAATTTTGATTTGGTTTTATTTATTTGGGAGTACAAGGAAGAATAAATATGTTCACTTCTCCTATTTTAAACTATCAGCATCAGCACCCTGTGAAGATAGGATAGGCAGAGAGATGGACTAGCCCCGAAATCACACATTGCTGAAAGTGGACTACATTAATATATAGCACCTTGACCATTATACTACACTGCTCCCTATGTTGCAATGTTTGGGCTTTGGTGTGTGAAGATTAAACCTCTGCATGGAATGTCCTGCTTCCAGGAAGGCATTACCTCATTAGCTTCCTCCCCCACTTAAATGTCTTTAACGTGTATATTCACCATGACATTCTTCCTAAGCCTTGTAAGAAAACAAAACAAAGCAAGAACTGCATGCTTAGTTTGTCTTGGCCTTTAAATGGATCTGATCAAACCGATCAACTATTGTGGTGCTTTTGGAATAGATTAAATTAACAGCAATTTTGACTCTTGTTTCATATACCAGTAGAGTTAAGTTGATAAAACTTGAGAGGAAAGTACAAAGACATATGGCATAAGGGTTGATATAGATGGATGCCATATGTGTTACAATGACACTTGGGAGGATTAATTTCCATTAAATGGATATACAATTTTTGTCTTTGAAAATATAACTGAAGGATAATGTCATTCTTGATGCAATCATTAGGGCAGATGGCTGTGATCAAGTATCTTGGATTCTACTATCAATTCTTTTTGACACTTTCTTGGATTTTACAGCTGGATAAAAACCCCAGGTGAATACAATCATTATAGCAATAGCGCTTAGACTTGTATACTGCCCCATAGTGCTTTATAGCACTCGCTGGGCGGTTTACAATGTCAGCATATTATATAAAAATCTTATTCCAGATATTCTACCCTTAGAAAATGTTCTACTTATGTCCATAAATGTGGCTATGTCATCTTACATATTATACTTAGCAACATATAGCTAATGAATCAGTCATGAATTTCCTACCTTTTATAAACACTTGTGAGACTCTTTGAATGTGAAATACAATATGGATATGAAAAAAAATAATTGCAAGTATTTGTTGTTCAGTTTGATCAAAAAAGACAAATTAAATACTTCCTCCTTTTTAACCTCCCATATAGCAGCCTCCCAGGTATTTTTTGAAAAGTAGGAAGAAAAAAGGGGAAAAACCATGACAGCATTTATTTAACGAGTAAACTCAGTTAAACACTTCATTAGTTCTTGCTAATGCATCTAAAATTAGAGAACACGTTGAACAGGCTTATGTTCCGTTTATGGCCTAAGAGCATTTTATAGGGATCCTGTCAAAATATGGAGTGAAGTGGCAAAGATTAACAACACACTGTACTTGCTTGAATAAATGTGAAGTTTGCCTCTCTCACCTCCTTGAATCATACTATTTAAAACCAGCTAACATCATTTATTCAAAATTCCTACTGAGAACACACACTCTCTCCTAGAATAATGCAGAACATTTAGTTGCCTTTTTCCTTTCATTTGAAAAGCCTACAATAATGGATTATTTTAAAAATCAGATAAAAAGAAAATTACATTTTTATATTGCACTTAAATACATTGATTATTTATTAATAAAATTTAGCATAGAATCCAGATCATGGAAAATAATTGGTTACTCTACTCTGCCCTGTCAGACCACATTTGGAATAATGTGTCCATGTCTGGGCACTACAGCTCCAAGAGGACAGTGACAATTGGGGGAAATTAAAGCAAGACATGGAATTTCAAAGACGAAGAAGCATAGAAAAACCAGGTGTGCTCTTGATCATGATTTTGTAATTTGAGGCAGTAGGTCAAGCTGTCTGCGGGTTCTAATCAACAATTAAGGTCATAGAGCAGAACTTGTTAACTTGCGGTTAGCACTTATTAGGTGCTAATCACAAAGCTACAGAAAAAAAAGCTGGTCAGGAAGAGTTAGCATGTTAGATACTGAAGAAGTTAAACAATATTTCATTTTAAAGACTATGCCTGCCTGACAGAGGACAAAAAAAGAAGACATGCCTTCCTTTCCCCAGCAGTGTGGTAACTCTACCTACAGAGCCTGACTTCTAGTTGTTCACATATACACTTCTAAGCAGACATAATGTATACACATATGCATACAATGACTTTTCGGATCAATCTCATTCTGTCGATATTAAGAAACTACACACTATAATTTATAATGGATGATATAAGATTATAGACCTTAACATAGCCATCAATAGTAACTAAGATGAAGCAAGAAAATTATACTAATTCAACACATGCAATACCATTGTAGTGTGAGAATAATTTCCATTAGATTACTTTCTTACAGGACACCGGTATTATGGGTATGAGCCCATACAGCACAGGGCTCAAACTCACGGCATCATGTTGCCATCACGTGACATTGTCCCCCTTCATGGAACTGGGGTGGGTGTGGCCTGTGTGTTATGCATCTGGCCCGCGGGCTGCCAATTTGATACCTCTGCCATACAAGATGGTAAAAATTGGCTGTCACGATCAGTTTCTCTAATTTTCCCCTTTTCATTCAAGGCCACTATTATCCACAGCTCAGGATACATGGGATGGTTCCTCGAAATTTGTTATCAATATTTGCTATATTTTTATTTATAATTGTTTACACAGTATGTGAACCATATGCAAGGCAGTGTTGGTATAATGAAAAAGGAAAATAAATAATGGTAATAAATAACTATAGAAATACAAGACTTGAATACCATCACTTCAATACAAAATAAAAGTTCAAATATGTAATACAAAACCAGACAACGAAACCTATATCCACAAAATTTTTGTCCTATATACAGTTCTACAGTTCTATACACATTTAAATTTAAAAAGTATAAAAACAATAGTTCAAGGGAAAAAACCATAAACATACTTACATTTTCATAAAGAATATCAAAATACAATAGATCCTTTAGGATAATAAGCTGCACTTTCATTAACTGATTTAGGATTGTTTAATTTTTTATAAGATTGCCGGTACAAAACTGTAGTTTCACAATGTGTTTTTGTAATAAAAGTACTAGAAATGTAAAGATTATATTAGTTTTAAATTTTGTACCCACACACAAATGCATACGCATGCATAGAACTAGTGTTCATAGATGGAAGCTCTCTTCACCTCATATATATTAGGTTGGAAATCAAAACAATCAATAGAACCAATACAAACCAGAAGTATTGCCTGAGAAAGCCCAGTGAGTCTTTCCAAAAAATCCTGGTATGTTTTGATAGAAAAATGTAAACTATAGACACATCCATACAGACATTGTTTCAGAAATGCTTAGATTCTTACCATAACTGCATGCATATATTGGACCATGTTGCTGCAGAGTAAATATATATAGCATTGGACCTATATAAATATATGTATTTGCATAAAGTAGGGATTACCTTTCTTCTTCAACCCTCCCTCCAACTTGCCCCAGACAGTTAGGTACAATTTGGAGCAGAAAGACCCTAGCTGAGGTACACCAATGCAATAATAAACTGTTTTCATTGGTGGTGTACATGATTCTTACAGACCACAAAGTAATTAGTGAATTAAATGCACAATAATGTTAACATGTATCCCCTCTTTCTGCTCTTATTCTAAAACAGGAGATAGACTACAGAGATAAAGAAAGAGCAAGTTGGTATAATTTTCTGTCTGAGAGAAAAAAGGAAATGCAAATCTCCACCTAAAGTCCCTCTGTATGGGAGATGGGCAATTCCAAAATATGCAAAACAAATAAGTAAATAACCAAACTCCCAATCTTGGTCCCTTGTTTGATAAGTAAGACCAAACTCTATTGTCTTTCAGCTTAGTATCCCCACATTCAACTAATTTTGATATGTCCAAATAAATATCTCTAAAAAAGGAAGTGGCTTCCAAATGAAAGGGACGGGGAGTAAAATTTGAATAAACAGGAATATATCATTGGCAGCTAAAGTTCAAGGTAGTGAATGTTTGAGCAATTAAACAGAACTTTTAAACTAGCAAGTATTAGAACTACTGACACTTTAATTTATCATACAGGCTAATTTCCTTGTATACTCCAGTTAAAAGAAGATGCTTCTGGGAACCAATGCAGAGAAATTAATTTGTGTAAAAAAGGTTACTTAAATACCCCAATATTAGAAGGATACAACACGTTTAGAACCATTTCAGAAGAAACAAGTATTGGATAAATTGTCTGCAATATATTTCGCTCAGAAAAATGATAATTCTTCCTCATAAAATATAGTCAGTTGGCAAAACTAGACAGAACATGGGTGGTGATGCATATTTATGGACAACTCTACCCCAGTCAGGTGTACAGAAGGCCTTTTAATTTAAAATATTAATTGGATGTTAGCACACTGCAAAGGAAAGCAGCCATCTTCAAAAAAATTCTGCATATTACCAGTAAAGTCACCCCAGGCACATATGTCCCAAATGTCTTATTAGAAGATAGCATGGTGGGTGACTAAATTCTAGGCTTTGTGTTAAAAAAAAAACCCAACACAGGTAAAATCAGGTAATGTAGAACATTCGGGGAGTTTAGAGGGAATGAAGAGAATAAGTACAGCCTTCTGCTAAATGGCTATTCACCGTGGCAACTGTTTTGAGCAGAGGGAAGGAGGTCCATAACATATATTCAACATTCCAAATGTGTCCCTGGCTCAAAAAGATTAGGAAGATTGAACAACTGACCCAATAAAGCATGTGTGTGCCTACAGATAGACCAGAATTTAAATACTATTGAAAAAATAAATACTGTTCTTGTCACATAAAATCAAAATCCATTCCTGCTTATGTGGATAATCTAAGTCTTCCTCTACTCATGATTGTTCTTTTATAATTGGATAGTGTTTGTTTTGTATGTGTGTGCATGAATATATGATATTTTATGTATATATACACATTTTAATTCCTCAGAGATGGTTTAGGAATTCTTGTGATGATGTTCTAGAACAGTGATGCCGGAACTGGCACAGAGAGCCATCTCACCGGGCACGCCAGCTGTCCCCCATTGCTCTTCCGGGTTCCAGTGCGCACATACGTGCCGGCCAACTGTTCTTCGTGTGCGTGGGAGTGCCAGAAATCATTAGAGAAGCTCTCTGGTGCGCATGCACGCCGGCCAGCTGTTCTTCGTGCCAGATACCAGAAGACCAGGTGACCGGCAAGCATGTGCATGCTGGAAAACGGAAGCTCAGCTTCCTAGTAAGCGCATGCGCACCAGGGAGCTGCTCTTCCAGTTTCCAGTGCTCCCGTGCAGGCGTGCTGGGAAGCTGCTCTGCTGGTTTCTGGTGCTCTGATGCGCGCCCGCGCATACTCCCGTTTCAGCACTTGGTGCCAAAAAGGTTCACCAACACTGTTCTAGAACTAAAGGAAAGAGAATCCATTTCCTTGCAGATCTGTAAACAGAAATTGGGAGGAACATTTCTTCTATGGTGTGTTTTCTCAATGTATAGAACTATTGGCAAAATGTCATATGAAAAATATATGAATTGATTTTCTGGATACTACTGTATATAAATATTGCAATTGAATACTGAAGCACATTTACATTTTAGAGGCTATACTTAATTTTGTTCTGTTTTTCATGCAATGAATCCAATGACTTGAATGAAGGATTTCAGAAGATGCTTATCATATCTGCAGATGAGAGGTGGCTAATTGATTGTTAACAATCTAGACAGACTTGAGCTGAGATGATTATGATCATGTAACTGAACTTAGAGAAATTGAGTAGGCAAAATATAAGACACAAGTATTGGATAGAGAAGACTGGTTCAGCATTAGTACATGTGAAATGATCTCGATGTCCTTGTCAACCACAAGTGAAACTTAAAACCAGTAGGATAACATAGGCTAGATATCAGGGTGAATTTCATAATTCAGGAACAGCCAGTAGAACAATATTATTTGTTCATTTTCTTAAAACAGAGTCTGAATGGTCACACAGCAGAGAGGCGGTAGAGTTGGACTACAGCGCCTTCCAGTTCTCTGGTATTGTGAAATGAAAAGTTTTAGTTAATTATGTTTCCAAATTTATCTATTACTTTGCAAAGCCTTTCTATTGAAAGGTTATAGAGAAAATGAGCAAGGTGCAAGAGCCAGTCTAAGGAAGGTTACATTCAGACTATAGTAACAGATTGTATTCCTTGTTAAGTTTCTAGGATACACAACTTAAAAGGGTCAATTATTGAAAAAAGAGTTAATACTCTGCCCTTCTTAGCCCATGTTAAAGTACTGAAGTGTGACCCCAGGATTATTTTGACAGCCTCAGCAAATGGCTTGAAAAATCTTACAATGGGACAGTTTTCCTGGTCTCAAGAAAAAAAGCAATAAATGTTTGCATTTTAGCTCTGTATTCCTTTCATTTATAGGTATCAAATATAATGTTTAAAAGAATCATTTAGAGTCCTTTCCTTCTCTCTTTCCCCTACCTCATCATTACTCATCTACATTTTCAGGCATGATCTCTGCAGAGATACTATAAATTAGCTGGGACAGAGGGATTTCAATATTCATCGCACACTTTAATTTGTGCTCTGCAACTGAATAGTTATCACCAGCACTCCTAGGGTTATGGCCTTTTCAACACTGCTTCATTTAGAAAACATGTATGGAATTATGAAAGGCAAGGAAACATATTTTATACTCAAATTACTGGTAATCATTATCTTTTAGTTGGTTTTTTTGCCTTAAGCAAAAGATCCTAAACTGGAATTAGAAATAAAAAGTCTGAATAATATTATGTATGCCAAAGAAATAAAGAAGTTCAAAGCAGCCCAGAACACTTGAAAAAAAATCTCAGATTAAAAAATCTCATTACATATTTGACAGCTTTACATACATCTGTTTGAATTACCTGGCCTTTGCACTAGTAAAACTGTGTGAATTAACCAACATTCCCTAGGACTGTTTTTGCTTTAGAAAAAGAAACCTGTAAAATCATTCTCACTGGGGAGGATGTTCTGGAGGGAAGACAAAATGAGAGTTTTTCACTGACATTTTAATATTTAATGTTTATATTCAGCTGTTCCCAACCATAGCTTAAACTGGGACACTCAATGCGATCACCAAGTGCTCCCTTTAGACCTACCCTTCTGAGACCTCCCTTCCAAAGCATGGAAATCCATTTTCATATGAATCACCAACATGATTCCCTTGGGTATGCAGGAACCACTGTATTGTTTTAGAGGGATCTTTCTTTTTTAACAATAGGTATATTCTCAAGATAAGAGAGTATCATGGATGACCGCAAAAACATCAGCACGGGGATAATCAAACAAATCACTAGAATAACCACTTAAGGTTAAATACAGCAGTTCCTGCCGATTTTACTCTGCTAGTCATTGCTGACTATAGCAAGTAGTGCTTATCTCTATTTCAAAGCCATTGAGCATGACATCATGGAATGCAGTTACCTTCCCACTGAAGTGGTACCAATTTATTTACTTCCATGTGCATGCTTACATTTTTTTCATTTTCAAATTTTATCTCCAAAGAATATAAGCAGAGAAGGAAAAGGAAAAGGAAAAGGAAAAAGAAAAGGAAGATAATCAGAAGCAAGATGGTTGGGTTCAGATATAGTAGTCATGGTGCAAATGTTGGAAGATTAGGGATAAATAGACTTGGTGTAAATCTATATGGTTACAAAAAGTCAACAACAACTTGATGGCACATAATCAATCATCAATCAAGATAGGAGTTGTGAATTAACAAGGAAAGCATTTACAGGTAATCCTCAACATATGTTGATAATTGAGCTTAGAATTATGATCATAAGTCATTGTGGTCATTAAGCATGTGGCTATGTGATTCTACTGGATTTTATGATTTTTTTGTGATAGTAGTTAATCAAACACTGCAGTTGTTATGCATGTGCAGTTATTGTTAATCAAATGCATTTTATCCAGTGGGCATTTTTTTGCAGGAAGGCAGTAAAAACATGTTGAAATTTACAATCATGTGACCGCAGGACACTGCAATTGCTGTAACGAAGAGCTGGTTGCCAAATGCCTGAAAAGTGATCATATGACCATCTGTCAGAATGTCAAAATTGATTTGTACCTTTGGGGGGGGGCTGTGGTAACTTCAAACAGTCACTAAGCTGGTGGGCCTGGTGGTTCAGCAGACTAAAAGCATTGTGATTAAGACCAGCTGTCTGCAATTACTGTAAATTCGAATCTCACCAGGCTCAAGGTTGACTCAGCCTTCCATCCTTTCTAAGGTAGGTAAAATGAGGACCCAGTTTGTGGGGGCAATAAGCTGACTTTGTATAAATATACAAAAGTATGAAGGCCATTGCTTAACACATTGTAAGCCGCCCTGAGTCTCCGGAGAAGGGCGGCATATAAATCAAATTAAAAAAAACAAAACAAAACCTAAGCAACCAGCTGTTAAGCGAGGATTACCTGTATTGAGTTTTCACTTATCTGGTTCCTCAGTTCATAGAATTGGAAACAAAAAGTTGATAATTATACCTATTATCCTGAATTTCTTGCTTAAAACAGCAATTGGAGTTAGTACACAAGGGGAGATATGTTTACCACCACCACCCCAAATTACTTCTGCTTCTGCTAACTGGTTAGTAAATATAATCTCACCCTGATCAATCGAAACTTGTTGGAGATAGAAATATTTTACTAATGGTGCAAATATTGAAATTTATAAGTCTGAATTAAAAACATCTCATTGGCAGGCATAAATGCAGGCCAGAGACTGCAATTATGACTGGAAAAAAGTAGTAATGTTAATAACAACATTTTTAATATTGGATAATAGCAATGACAGTCAAATTTAGGCTTAGCTCTTACTAACTTTGCTATCTGAATTATCAGTTGGTTTGACTGACCAACCTTGATATTATAGGGAAACCTGTAACAGTGGCATTGTATATTGCCCAATATTTCCATCTTTTTATTGAATTACTACTCCTAAATGATTACCTTGTGATTTTTGACAAATGTATCTTTTCTTTTATGTACTCCGAGAGCATATGCACCAAGACAAATTCCTTGTGTGTCCAATCACACTTGGCCAATAAAAAAATTCTATTCTATTCTATTCTAAATAGAAAACTTAAAATATTATTTAATACAATTTGATTCAATTCTCTGCTAATTTTCTTAAAAACTTGAATTTAAGTATTTATTTCAAACTATAGATAAATATAGTTGTGAGATAAAGACAGTTTCAAACTCTGGAGAAATTATTAAATGTATCACTACCACATGGAAAATGAGCGTAATGAGAAAAGATGAGGTTAAAAGAGCATGCTTTTTTCCAATTAAAAAAATGGAAATGTATCTCTTAACAAGGTAACAAAACAATTCTTTGTTTTAGAATTGTTAAAGTATTGAAACAAAACAAATACCTGCTGAGTCTCAATCTGATCAATGAATCATGTTCCCTCAGGCGCTTATGTACATGTTTTATTGGGGTTCCCTCCCCTACAGCAATTCTAATTTAAGATGTTCTGTCTATTGTTGCCATGGGCAACTCAAGAACACAAAGCAAGGTAAGCTCTACTAATAAAGCAATTTTTACAGCATTTCAACCCTTTCTTAAAAATAAAAGTTAAAATTTAAACCTTTTAAATATAGGATCTGGAAGAGGTCAGGTTATGACTGCCTGTAATAAAAAAGAAATCAATATGGCAGTATATCTGAAGAAACTGGCAAACTAAACAAACAATTCATCCAAATCTACTTGGACCTGAATGAAGAGAACATAAAGTACAATGTTTATTCTGCTTGCCCTTTATCATTCAGAGAGCTTACACTGCTTGAATCCTCACAGTTTGACATCAGGTGAGATACTAATATTTGCTGGCCAGGGTACAATTAAACAGCATGTCAAATCCAAGCCATTAACCTGATCATAAATTTGTACATGGACCTTTCACAAAGTCCTGAATAGTGAGGTGGTGTCCCAGTTCTCAGATTCTATTCAAAGTGCCTAAGACTGAACTTTACTTCAGAGAGCAGAGAAGAATGAGAGACATCACAACAATTGTTACTGTGATAATCACATGTTAACTCAATAATAAATTTACTTGGGCTTTCTCAACTGTCCAGAAGTTAACCATGCATGCACAGCTGGAGATGGTCAAAACTGCAAGGTGTGTGAACAGACAGAAGCCAGGAGGTCTAGCTGGCTGCAGCCACCTAATGCAGAGATTCAGGCAAGATGGAGACGGAGAGACCTGAGTCTGGAAAATGTGGAGGGGTGCTGAGAGCTTGAATGATCAACTCATCTCTCCAACTCTCACCTCACCGCAAGACCTTCAGACCAGTCTTCCACTTTCCACGCTTTCTAATGAAGTGGTTTATTAGTCCACTTTCTTTATAATTTCATTTGGTCAGATGCTGAAATGTTATTGGCCAATGACCAGAAGCCATACTTTACAATGAGGGGAATGGGGGTCAAGGGGGAAAGAACACATATAAGTCTACCAGGTCAAAAAGGCCTTTCTGCAACCTCCAAAGGCCCTGCCAAGTGTGGCACACCTTCAGTGACAAGTTGGAAATAGTTATGTGTCAAGTTCTGGGCACCACACTCTAAGAAGGAATTAGAAAACAGACTGTGTGACTATGGACTGCTCTCAAGCAAAACATGAGAAAGGCCCATCAGGTTTTGAGAAATGGCTAACTCCAAGGCAAAGTGGACCACAAAGCCCAGAATGAGTTTGACAAGGGTTCCGGTCACCAATGCAGGCAAAGTATCAGCATGGTGAAGCCTGCTCCAGCTTTGACAGGGCTTCAGGTTTGCATAAGCAGTGCAGAGGACAAACTCTAAGTAAATTCTGAGATACGGCTACTTTTATGGCCCTATTTCAAAACCATCTGCATAAGAATTTTATTTATTATGTATTATTCAGACAGTGTTTATTTATTACTGACCATAATTCATGAGGAAGGTCATTGTTCAAGATTCCTTGCATTAGATATTACTAGCTTCTAACATTGTTACTATTTACCTAAATTGGCAATTAAGGGAATTAAAATTTATTTTTCCTTCCATATATAAATCCTGCAATAGGGTTCTCCATCTGTTTTCAAATTTGTATGAAGTTATGAATGTGGAATGAGAGCTAGCTGTTCCCATTGTTCCCAAGAGCATGACTAAAATCTGTGGAATGAAGGTACATATAAGAAACATCTGAATGCTTTTTCTTTTAATTGGCCAAGCCTAGATTGCTTCTTGATAATACAAGGTTTAGACAGTGGGTTAGGGTTAGGGTCATTCAATCTAAGACACTTCTACTGGAATGAAACTACACTAATGTAATCTCACTGAGATTATTATTAAACTCCATACGAGGGAAGGTATTTGAGACCAACATGGAAGGTTCTTAGAACTTGTCTACCGTTCTGAATACAAATTCAAATCCATGTAAATATCTTAAGTGCAAAAACACTGAAAGGCTGGTTCAACTTTCTTTATTGGACAGGTGTGTGTGTGTGTGTGTGTGTGTGTGTGTGTGATTTAAGTGCAGATAATGTTCAAAATTTATAATCTATGAAAATACTCGGGGCTAGGGATTGATAAGGATAACAGGTAGTCAATACTGTAGGAAGGTGAAGATCATACCCATAGATTATTGCATAACAACATTTATTATTGTTCATTTTCCCCTTTCCTGAACAATCACTTGAATTCTAAATGTTTCATATACTTTGTCAATATAGAATGTGGTTATGCTCCTTCAAATATCTGTGAAAATCCAGTATGACAATGTGACTTTAGGATTGCTCTGTTTCGGAGGAAAGAGAAAGAAGTGATTGTTCAGATGCTGCTTCCTACCCCCAACAGCTTTAGGATGGCAGTGAGATTTTCTGCAAAATGTGGAAGCAGAAAATGACAATAGATCTGAATTATGGATGCATTTGCTGTGAAAATCTTTTAATCAGTGCAAGGAAATTGATATGCAAATATCCAAAAGTGATTAGTAGTTAAGAAAAATACATACAAAAGATTTTAGCTCAAAACAATATTAAAAACAGAATGGTAAGATGCTTGCTCAGGCTACAGAAATGCAACAAAAGAGAAAAGAAATTAAAATTCGTAATCTGGGTAGTATAAACTTTAACACATATACACATATACTACTAAAATTCTCATTGTCATAACCTTTAGCAGGCAAAATGGTGCATCATAAGGCAATAATTTTTGAACCAAGATACCTCAAATTGGTTAACTTACAGAATGTGTCAAAATCCAAGATCCAAGACTCCCAATGGAATGAAATTTGGACTGCTTTAGTGCTATTGGCTGCTGCTTGGCTGGTGTGTGGGCATGCAATATTCCTTTCAAAGTTCTGTTATAGTTTCCCAGCCAGTCTCGCAAGCGCTTTCTCTCTCCCCCACCCAGCAGGAGCCATTTACCTGCTGGAAGGGGAAGAAGAGGGGAGAGGGAAAGGAGAGGAGAGGAGGGGAGGGGAGGGGAGAGGAGGGGGAGGGGAGGAAATTTCAGATGCACCCTGCTAGGTTCCCTCAAGGAAACTCAATGGGGAAGCTGGCAGGAAGTCAAAAGTCACTCCTGCTCCCACTGTTTTGGCCTGCCTTTGGACATTTGGTTTCTTTGTTTAGGTAAGGCATTGTTTCTGAAATGATGACCCAACAAGCACTGGTTATGAAGTGGAAATATAAAATATAAAGAAATATCCAAAAGGCAGCTATAAATTTATTACAGACCTCTTTGAAACCTGAGAAAAATACAGCATTTGCTAGAAATCTGGTCCTGTTTAATAAGCATTATTTTATATTTTATCCCTATTTAACTAAATAATGGATACATATTCGTTTTAAGGAATTTTACCTCACAGTTTAAGAAACTGAGCATCCATATAAGTAACTATATACCCACATATAAATGTAAGCACAAACGTCTGTGTGTCTTTATGTGTATGTATAATACACGGATGCTATTGAAGAAAAACTTGTAAAAATGCTGAGCAAAGTAGAAAGAAAAACTTGAAGCAAAATTGAAGGCCTCAAGAATATATCATTCAACATGGAGAGTATTGCTTTTCATTTTACTGTGATGTATTCATCTATATTACACATTCCTTGTGTCCAGAATCTAATTGGCCAAAGGTGTAACAATGCAAATACTACATAGAATACCTATTATTTAAATGATATATTATTAACGTAATACAAATATTTCAGGTACTATTAAGGAGACACTGATTTGAAAACTGCTATTTCTTTTTCTAGAAAACAGGAGTAGACCACAGCAATGTGGACCTGTAGATAAGCTTGATAGATTTAAATAAAGAATTTAATTTTAGAATTAAATTTTCTTAATTCTGTCTGGTTTTCCTATATGTCACTTATTATGGCTAACTATTACGGATTAAAGCCAGCCTGGGAAGACAACCAGCAGGATCAACATAAACTGACATTCATTGCTGCATATAACCTGGGAAGCAGCTATCGTATATACTCGAATATAAGCCGAGTTTTTCAGCACATTTTTCAGGCTGAAAAAAGCCCCCTCAGTTTATATTCGAGTCACGGGGAAAAAATGGCTTTTTCCCTGAAACCGTTTTGGCTCCCGGGGTTGCAGAGAGGCTTGCTAAAGCCAAAATGGGGTGTGTGGGGGGTGCGGCGCCACTCCCCCATGCCCCTTTTTGGCTTTAGGGGTTGCAGGGAGGCAGGGGTGAAATGCTCCCGCTTTGGACCGGCTCGGGCGAGTAGGTAGCGGAGATTGAGGCGAGTTCGCCGTACTGGTAGCAATTGGTGGCTGGCCACACCCCCGAACCGGGCCACGTGGAAGGCAGGCAAGCTTCGCAGGGCTGTGGGAAGGGAGCTTCCCAGCGTGCCCTCCTCCTCTCCCAGGTGACAGCCAGGGCTTCGCCGCCTCCTCTTTTCCTCAGAGGGGCAGTGTCTGCCTCCAAGTTCTTGTGGAGGGAGGGACATACATAATCACACACGCCCCTGTTGCCCCCCCCCACTACTTTTGCTGTCAGCTTAAAGTCAATCTTGAAGAGCTGGAAGACATTTCCTTACATGTCCACCAAACTCATTGTTGGGAGCGTCAGTGATCTAAGGAAACGTCTTCTTACACCTTCTCCTCTCCATTCCCATTCCCCCATCCCATTTTTCCATTTCTGTGCCTGGATTCTGCTAATTACCCCTTCTCCTCCCCATTCTCATTCCTCCCCCCCCCCCGTTTTTCCATTTCTGTGCCTGGATTCTGCTAATTACACCCTTTCCTCCACATTCCCATACCTCCCCCCCATTTTTCCATTTCTGTGCCTGGATTCTGCTAATTACCCCTTCTCCTCCCCATTCCCATTCCCCCCCCCATTTTTCCATTTCTGTGCCTGGATTCTGCTAATTACCCCTTCTCCTTCCCATCCCCCCCCCTCATTATTCCATTTCTCTGCTGGATTCTGCTTTTGCAAGAGAAGGCTCCGATGTTTTCTTGGGTGGTGGAGGGAAACTCAAAGCATTGGGGGCTTCAGAAGGGCAGAATGAGCTTCAAAATGTGCGGCTCCTGGCTCTAACAGTAAGTGACGTCAAGTTGGCTGGGGAATAGGGGCACTGGAGTTGGGTGGGTGAATCTACAGAAGGCATCATTCTTTAGGCAGGCTGAGCATTATGGGGCTTGAAATCAGGGGTGGCGAGGGCTGAGACACAGAAAGAGACAAAGAATGAAAGAGAGAATGAGAGAGAGTGAGTGGGAGAGAGACAGAGAAAGAGGGGGAGAGAGAAAGAATGAGAAAGAGAGGGGGAGAGAGAAATGGTGACAAGATAGGGCAAAAACGTAAAATGTGAGGACAGTCGTAAGTTCGAGGATTGGTCACAAGTGCGAGGACCAGCCCCATATGCACAAAAGGACTACCCAGAGGGCTGAAAAAAGTGATTTCTGACAGGTCCTCACACTTTTGACCAGTCTTTTTTTATTTTGAAATTTACCAGTAGCCGCTGCATTTCCCACCCCTGGCTTATACTCGAGTCAATGAGTTTTCCCAGTTTTTGTGGTAAAATTGGGGACCTCGGCTTATATTCGGGTTGGCTTATACTCGAGTATATACGGTAAATATGGCCAAAGCAGCAGAACAAGAAGCAACCTTCTTTGCTTGCTGCTTCTTTCCCAGATTTTTCTTCCTTTCTTAAAAAAGGCATCAGAATCAAGTCTCTTGCTCAAAAAAGAATAATGATTGGTATAGAACTGTAGCCCATTTGATGTCTTAAAACTGGCGAGTAGCTGGAAAATTTGGCCTCCACCTGTCTTACCACTACTTCATGGGAAGGTCACATTTGTTAGAAATTTGTTTTGAACTATAAATGGCAGGTGATTTACTATGAGAATTCTGAAACAATGATGATTGTTCCCTTCTCCTTCTTTATCCTCAGCCCTAAATTTTTGCTTTCAGTTTTCTGCTATGCATTTTAAGTTATAAGCCAAGTACTGGAATAGACTGCCAAACTTGTCAGCCAACCTGAGTGCCTTTCTTAAGAAAATGAAATAAATGAGTAAATGAAGATTACTACTAGTAGTACAGTAATAGTAGTAAATACTCTCTTGCTCAATGTTGCTGGTAGTTGCAATGTAACAAATAGCTATTATTTATTTTATAATCTTATAATTAGAAACTGAGCAGTCAAATCAAATTAATATTTCTTTCTTGCAGAATCGTTTACAGGTGTGACCAGAAAGATTTTGAACAATTTCATCTGTGCACTAGTTGTGCCCTTTCCTAGGGGCCTTCAGATAATCACTGATGCCCTAGTCACCTTATCGCTTGCCTACTGAAATGCACTCAACTCTTAAAGAGTTGCCCCTTAAGACCACTTGGAAATTTTAATTGGTACAATGCAGTGGCACAGGCAGGGACAGGCATGCCTCAGTACACCCATGTAATACCTCTGCTTCATGGGCTGCACTGTTTGCTTCTGGGTGTGATTCAAGGTATTGGTTGTTACTTACAGAGCTCTAACAGCATAGGGTATTATTACTTGAGATACCACCTGTCTTGCATAATATTTGCCTGGCTGATTTGATTTTGCTGGGTTGATGCACCTTGTGTTCTTTTGGTTAAATGTCATCTATCAGGACTCTGAAAGCAGGCCTTCTCTGTAGTATCACCTATTCTCTGGAATGAGGTTTTCAAATCCTTTGATGTTGCTGAGTAGAGCAGTAAAGATCTGGCTTTTCACCTAGGCCTTTGGATAGGAAGAAACCCCTCACTTCATTCTGGTCTGTCATACTTCAAACCCTTTTATTTTTTTTACTGATTTTATTGTAATTTGCATGATTGTTGTGAACCACCCAGAGTTGTTGGGTTTGGATGGCATAGAAGTTTAATATGTTATTGTTATAGTTGGTTGCCCAGCCAGCCAGATGTTTAGACTGGATTTGGCATTTGTATTCATCTATCAAATCCTTTCCAAGGAGTTGGGATAGGCAGATGTTCTTGTCTGATGCTGTTATATGTATCATTTCAGGATGTAAGCTGTTCCACATAAAGCTGCTTTTGCAATTGGCTGGTCATTTTTATCAATGCCGATGGTATTCAAATGGTGTTAAATATGTTCTGGGATTGCACCCAAGGTAGCTATTACTATTGGTATTATCTCTGCTTTCTTTTGCCACATTGTTCTATTTGCAGGTCTTTGTATTTTGTGGTTTTCTTCAGTACTTTTCCTCTTCTATTCTGCTGTCTCCAAGTACTGCAAAATTCACTATCCAGACTTTTTTTGCCTTTCTCATCAACAATTGTAAGTTTGGGGTATTATGTAGCAGATGCTTATCTTTTTGAATTCTAAAGTCTCAGAGGACTTTCATTTTCTATTACTTTGTCTATTTTGACAAAGAGACTTAGTTAAAAAAATCCTCTTGGGTTCATTGAATCTTATTACCAAATAGAAAGGACAAGGTTGAAACCTAAATATGTAGTCTTATGTCACTTTTAGAATTTTCTTTCTCCAAATTTCTTAGCTTCCAGTATGGAGAAGGAAAAACCCATTTAAGGATACAAGATATGTATTATACCAATTTTTATGTTAACTACTTAATGCAGTCCAAGTGGTTTACAATATTAAAACGCTGAGCAAACTCTACCGTATCTTCTTTAATTACTCTCATTTACTAAAGACTTTCTATCCAAAGGCTTTATATAAAAAAAGAACTGTTTATGCAGTTCTTCTTAAATGCAAAAAAGATGAAGGCCATTCTAACCTTGAGGGGACTCATATCTATTTAGTACAGCTTGAAAAATATGATGTATTTCAGGGACAGACCACAATGCATTCCTAAAGCAAATTTGTGCCTGAAGCCAGTGCTAGGTAACTATCACATTCCTGGCAAGCGTTAAGAAAACCTAGGCTACATTCCAATGGACAGATGGTTGGCTAGAGGTCTTTTTTCAAAGCCCAAATAGCTCATCTATAGACATGATTATTTTGATCTAGTCCATCAAGATGAGAAGAAAACGAAGCAAAGCTGATAAATGTTTCAGAAACCACAGACTATTCTCTCAAACACAGCATTAACCACCTTATATTGTCCTTGACTACATTCAAACTACATAATAAGTAACCCATAATTAAGGGATGGAGTAGGTGCATAGTATCAGCTGCAAATTTCTAAACCGGTTACTTAAATGACAACATGTCAGCAAACAAGATGTTTTAGATATCAGAATGTTAAATGCTGACATTTGCTTTTAATTCTCAAAATTTAAGGAGATCTTGGAGAAATGTCAAAAAGCATACTGATATTCATCCTGAATAGCTTGATTCTTCCTTGGGTAGAATCTTTCATGTATCTCTAGAATTTAATCATGAGATCTTTTTTTCCTAATGGGACCACATCAACATATCTGCCCATTCTTTTTTCCATTTTTCCCCCTTGAACACATTTGCCAGATAGACCTCTTATTGAGAAGAAAAGCCAGCCTAGTATTTTTCACATGCTTTGGATTATACTTTCTACAATCCACTTCCTATATCTCATACTGTAGAGAACTGATAGGGAACCATCATCCTCTGGGCACCGTTCTTATTTAGGATACTTACATAATGCAATAGTAACCATAAGCTTTGATGTTTTTCAAGCAGGAATTCATATTGAAGGAAAAAATATCCTAGGCTAATAGATTTAATGAAAAACAAGCAATACTTTTTATAAATATACAAAAAAAAAATTAAAAATCATTTGAAACTTCCACGTTTGATCATTTGAAACTTCCAGTCCTTTGTATAGGTGAGGACTATGTAGAGAGAGTTTCATTTTATTTGCTAATTCAAATACATTGCCATTTACTCCTCTTACATTCCAAGTTCCAATCTTGAATATGTTATGATCATTATCACATGGGGTGGTAAATACCATGTTGGCCTTGACCACCAATTGTTTGATCAATTGATGCTTTCATATGATATTTTAGTAATAAAGGAAAGATAAGATTTACATTGCCAGTCTTAAACTTCTAATGCCACATGCATCATTTCCCGTTAGCAGTGAGAACACTACCGGTCAATGTAGACACATGTTGCTCCATATATCACAAATACAATCAAAGCCCAGTTATGCTTCAAGCAAGCACACTCTGATTATTCCATGCAAACTAGGATGTTTAATCAAAGGATTATCTTGTAAGTCAAAATATTGTTGTCCATATCCCACAAACTGAAAGACATATGCTATTGGAGTATCTTTTTTCATTTAAAAAGTTTTGTACCCAGGGTAGAATGGTAATAATGGGAAAACACAGTCACAATGAAATCTCTGTGCCTTAAAGTAGCTGAATTCATTTAAATATATTTTCTTATAAGCTTCTAATGCTTTCTGGGTTTGATTTAACACATTTTTAAACAGGTTCATTTTAGCCTCTTCGTTGCTATAATGGTTTTTCTTACAATGTATTGTTCAATGTGGCATCTGAGACTTAAGCATTACATGAACATCAATTCTGATGTATTTAATTCTTCAAGCAGGTCCTGTCCCCCTTTTATAATCCTCTCAAACGTTCCTCTTTGAAAATTAAAATAAGCAGGTGACCTGGTGTAAAATTAAATTTCTACAGATATGTATTCAATCCAATGTGAACTCAAATTGTTGAGATAAGCATTATCGTTCAGTTGAATGCAAGAGTTTAACCTATAAGACAATGCCTTGAAGTATTTTAAGGTGAAAAGACTAGAAGTAAATGCTTTTTGGCTTCATAAAATATTTTTAAAAATCCTGCTTAGATAGAATATTCATTGTGCAATTAGGATAAATGTATTTTGAAAACCATTTCAAATAGGTTTCTCTCTTTCCTATAATCTTTTGAGTAAAGTTTCTTGCTTCAAAAGGGCATGAAGCACCACACTCAGCTCTTCATACTTTAAGAAGGTGTTAAGTGCAATGAAGTTCTTTATCATTGTACATTGATAGCATCATACTTACAAGCTGTCAATTTCACCACATGGGTGTAGTATATGGTTGATGGTGATAGTTTCAGACTTTCAACTGAATGCTTCTGGTTTAGCTTATATCTATAATACCTTCAATTCCTATTAAAGAATTGAGATAATTCAGGGGTTGATAGCTTTAATAATATTTTCATTGTTAAACTTTTTAGGATTTTAGGACTCTTTACTTTTCTTATGTGTTTCTTGGTTACACTGGCTTTGACTTCCACATGCCTAATGTTATTTGCTTGTAGGATGCTCAGATGTTCGTTACTATTTTCTACTGCAAGGCTTCTCAATTTGCTTCTATCTGGCACTTCAATTCCAAAACCTGACTGGTTTTCCTTTGTTTACAACAAACGATGCACACTTACTTAACTGAAAATCCATGGCAGTGTCTTTGCTATAAATATTGGCTATATAAGGTAATACTTCAGTTTACCATTGTGATTTTCCATATAGTTTCAGGAGGTGAGAAATTTAATTGAGCTTCAATATCTGATATCCATGGCATGTTTTATTTAAAATAATTGATAATGGGATAAATATTAACAGCAATGGTGAAAGGGAATTATTATTATTATTATTATTATTATTATTATTATTATTACAGTATTGTAGTTATATTTGTTAATATATTATAATATTGTTCAAGAAGGACGATGTCTACACATCAATAAAGGTCAGCCACAATAAAATAAGATAAAATGCAGTAAGATAAAACAGAATGAGATAAAATACTGTAAGGTGATATACAATACAAAGAAATAAAATAGGTGCTAATGTATGAAACAGTTTGTATTCTAATGAATGCATCTCCTTTAAGTGTCAGTATAAATACACAACTCTTCTCTTTCTATATCAAATCAACAGATTATGCAAAAGTTGGGTGGAATCTGGATAAAATTTTGGGTTCATTTCTTCCTTGTAAACAAGCAAGCTAAATTATACTGATATAGCTATAATATTTTGTAAGACCATATAGATAAATTTGATTTAGTGATACTTGATATTCTGGTTCTCTTTTCTAATACATATCAGGTACCTGAGGAAGTTTATAATGGAAGCCAGGAATTCTTTCTGGGAGTAAGTTGGTGGACAGTTTACAGTGCAGAGAAGGTAGAGGCAATACCAGTGATATAGGTAGAATAAGAGAAGCATTATTTACCTTAACCCTTATACCCTTTCATATAAATTACATAACCAATATTATATAAGTGTGATGACCCACAGTACAATCCTCCAGCTACAGAAATTATACATATTCTCATTCAATATAGAAAAGAAAGGGATATATGGATTTTCATAAACATATTGGAACTAAATATGGAAATATATATTCTTTTAATGTACATTGCTAAAGGCTGTGACATATAACTAATCAGGTGGTTCTCCAGCATTAATTCATAAAGCAAATAAAAGAATAATAAGCTGAAAGAATATGAATGAGAAAAATCTTTGATTTCTTCGGGGAAACTAATGTATTGTGGAGAAAACAGCCTCAGTTTTATTCACAAGGAGTTACTTTTCCACATGTGGGAAGCACACGGAAGAAAAGGGAGAGAGGTATGTCGGAGTTACAGATATAATGGCAACCCCACAGACCTACAATGGAACCCAGAGATAAAACGCTGGTATTATTATTTGTAAAGCTGAATAGTTTTAAATAGTCAATCCTTTCAGTTTGCATCCTAATTAGCATATAAAAGTATTTTGCCAATTCTCCTCTCTATCCTCTGAGGTATACACTAGGAGGGTAGCTGCATTATCTGGGAATAATTCCAGCTTCATTAAATCCAAGGCATCAGAGGTTTCAGCAAAGCCCCTTCCGGAAGTGCTTCAGGAGCAGGAAAGCTTAGCATTTGGATGGAAAGGATTAAGGAAAATTAGGAACTCATCAATGATTATAGGTTTCTTTAGAGGCATGGAGCAACTTGTAGCATTTGTCAGTGATAACTGCTTACTGCTCAGGTCTCTATGGAACTATGGGTTCCATCTGGTGACTTCTCAACAAGGATATGGAGAAGCCTGGTGCCAGAAATCAGTGCTAAGGGACCCAGAACTATTAAAAAAAACTTTCCAGATTTTCACTTTGCTATTATGTAAACAGGTTCTAAAGTAGTGCCCTTTGTCAGAGCACTATACAACTTTTCTGCTGGGCTTTAAAATCGTCAGGTTAGTTAAATTTTTTCTCTAATATTGTCTTCTGGAAGGAACCAATAAGATTTTTAAAAAACACATCCACTCACATTAAGGTCTTTCTGAACCAGAAGATCAGTCTAGAAATAAATAAAATATTTTTTCTTAATTAAGCTCTGATCATCTGCGAAACTTGGATACATTTGTTTCATATGATGCAATTTTCCACTATTGCCTTTGTATAAGATACATAGGCACCATATATGCTTTTCAAAACTTAAGAGGTATTTTGTCTTGTTTTTACCTAACACACAAAAGACACATTTCCTAAACTACGAAATCTATTGGTATACTATATTCCTTGCAACAGAGGACAGAAAAGGTTGTTTCATGTTCCTTGGATAATTCACGGATATGCTGATTTTGAGTTTACTAAGAATATTTATATGATATTTCCACAATTTTAGCAAGATGAGGATTAACTAGGTCGTCATGAATAGAAATACATATTTACGCCAACCAAGGTGTTAGCAATCTGTTCTTTACTAGTGTTTAAAACTACAGTTCTGTAGTACTAGATCATACAATGTTATACAAATTAAAACAAAACAAAAACAGCCTTTATAGAGTGTAGGTGTGGTTAAACCAATAACATCTACAGACAGTTGATACTTATTATCTGATACAGATTTGAAAACTGTAGTAGGCAATTACATATTCATATTCTGCATAACCATCTTTCCCTACCAGAACATTTCTGTGTTGTGTTCAGTATATTCTTAGTTTTCTGTATATGTCAGATAAAATATAAATTAATATATGTGTAGATATGCAGAAAACCAGTCTAATGTAGGGGATAAAGCGCTGAACCTAATAGGCATTTCATAGGGAAGAGATAAGTTTAGCATGCCTAGGACAAATGGATTCCTCTAGGCCATTGTTTCTCACTCTTAACAACTGTAAGATGGGTGAACTTCAACTCCCAGAATTCCCCAGCCAGCCATGCTGAAGTTGAAGTACACTCACCTTGAAGTTGCTAAGGTTGAGAAACACTGCTCTAGGCAGAAGAGGCAAGGAAATACTTTTAGAAAGAGAGAGCAAATAATCAAGGAAACAAAGAATAGTGGAATAGGTGAACAGATTATAACAGAACCATGAAGCAAGGTGGTAAATTAGCCTTGGAGTTGAGCTAAAGCTTATGAACCTAGCAAACCAAACAAACAACTTGAGTCCAAACACTAGAAGGGAAAGGTTCAAATGATTTCAGACTAAACACTACACGTGACTCCAAAGGTTCTGAGGCAGTATTAGGCTGGGATAAGGAAGAGAAACAGAGAATCGCCCTCTGAATCAAAGGAAACTTTGTGATAAGGATGGGAAACATTTTTCAGATGCAGGTCTACAACTTTAGAGAGGCTAAGGAAAAAATTGGACTGGCTCAAAAAATAATAATTTAAAGGATTCACAGCTGTACTGTTTTATTACTATTATGAAAAGAATTAAACACCTGATCATTTAATCTGTTGCTGCATCATCATCACCAACTTGCCAAAATTATTCATTGGAAAATTGCAAGAGGTTTGAATTTAAATGTAGCAAAAATCAAAGGGTCAATCAGGTTGAGAAGATTTTGAAACATGAGTGGATTAAAACCTTATGGGACTTTAAAACCTAAATAAACAGGCACCTTGTTCATAACATGCCTGAAACTGTATAACAGTCATTGAAAAGAATAAAATCTGGGTCATCTATGTTGATATACTGGCTGATACTATGATTTAGGGAAAAAACAATTGCAAAAATGTATAAAACACCGGTACTTGCAGATCTCAGTTGAATGTTTGTGGCAAAAGAAATCCACTGTTGTACCAATCATGATTGGAGCCCTTGGAGCAATATCTAAAAGACTTCCTTTGTATTTGGAAATTTTGAATTTATATGATTGATCACTCTAATTTTACACACATACAAGAAACTCCCATGTTTGGAACAGCCTCTATTCTCAGGTGCTACCTTAATTATTAGGTCCTTGGTTAGGATTTTAATTACTAAGTTTCTACCAGTCTTTAACTGTGAAGATTACTACTTTTACTACTACTATTAATTGGACAAAGAACTGAATAATAAAACAAGATAATGGAAAGATTCTGAAATATATTGGCCTTTGTGGTCCCAGTCGTTAACAGCATGCTAGATGCCATACCAAAAAAATGTGGATAACACTTAGAAAATCTGCTCATTCACAAAATTTCCACCTGTCAATTACAAAAGGTCACATGGTTTGGATCCACACATATAGTATCCTAACACATTATCACTCTCTAGGTTCTTCAGAAGAACCTGATGCACATGAGGGACAACAACAGTTAAAGATTTGGCAACTGTGATTTCACATTGTTGTATGAATAATAATATCCCATCTCCTTTACATAACCGATCTGAAGCTGCATGGGAAAATATCATTCAAAATAGGATAGATGCTCAACATTGTCCATGTATACAGTCAAGACATTGCAATGGAGTTGGACTATATAAATGTGCCACCCTCACTATCAATGGGGGGAGGGGGATAGTGAATCTGAAGAAATCAAGATGCCCTGTAGAAATAACATCAAGAGTCTGGATGAAGACAATCATTGCAAAGACCTTCAGACTTACAATTTCAAGGTTAGAGTTAGAGAAGGTTAGAAATGAATACATCACAAGAACGAAGAAGATCTTGAAGTGTAAACTCAATGAAGGAAATACCATCAAAGCAATTAATACCTGGGCAACATCAGTCATTAGATACAGTTCTGGAATAGTAGACTGGACTAAGCAGAACTAAATTTTTTTTCTCTATTGTGATTTATATTGAAGTAGTCATTTTGTAAGCCGCCTTGAGTCCCTAGGGAGAAAGGCGGCATATAAATCGCAATAATAAATAAATAAATGACTTGGAGTTAAAGACCAGAAAAATAATGACAATGAATCACACCCTTCATCCATGCAGCAATGAACTGAACTGAGATGAATTTAATATTTTATTTGGCCAAGTCTGATTAGACACACAAGGAATTTGTTTCCAGTACAGAGGCTCTCAGTGTACACGCAAAGCAATACAATAATAATAATCATAACAATACCAGTAACGGGGGAATAAACAAGATAATAAAGATAATACTAGGATCCTTCTTGGTACCTTGGATCCTCTACTAAACCACCTCATTTTGACCTGTCTTGCTCTGTCTGGTCGAAATTGAACAGAATTAGATGTGATACTGGAGTGCCTCTGCCCTATATCAATGGGGATAGAAAGATTCCCCTTGTTGCAATTGTGGTGCTGATATGCAAATTATTAAATATATTGTGAATGATTGCTTACAGCGTGCATTCTCTGGTTCCCTAGAAGATCTGCACAAAGCAATGCCAGACATGATCGCCTAGGATAGTTGAATTGGACATCCAGTTAAGAGGCCACTGCTATAATGCATAGCTGCTTTATATATAATTAAATGGGCTGTGTATATATATTTATTCCTCTTCTATCATGTTCTCATCATGCACATAATAATACTAACAATAATAATAACAACAATAACGACACAACAGATATCACAGTTGTTGAAAAACAAAGTGTACAATTTATTGATATTGTTGTACCGGGAGACGCCAGAGTCAAAGAAAAAGAACTGGAAAAAATCACGAAATATTGTGACCTGGCCATCGAAGCTACGTAATTATGGATGAAACATGTAACAGTATTACCCATTGTCATTGGGGCACTTGGTACCATGTCCAAGAATTTTATAAAATACATCAAGAAATTGCAGCTTCCTACAATAACACCAGCGGAATTGCTAAAAAATGCGCTAGTCAGAACATTGTACATTTTAAGAAGATACTTGGTTGATATCTAGGATGCTGGCAGCAACCCATATCAACCATCAGTGCCAGTCAATGGTATTTATGATACATTTTTAAATGTTCAGTTGACTGAGTTTCATGTTCAATGAATAATAATAATTTTTAAAAAACAGCTACATGGATACATAGACATTAGACAGCACTGTGAGAATTAGGTGTTCAGCAGAGTGATGGCATGAGGGAAAAACCTATCCCTGTGCCTAGTTCTTTTGGCATGCAATGGTCTATAGCACCATCCCAAGGGGAGGAGTTGAAGCAGTTTATGTTTCATTGACAGACTCTACTTACCAAGGAAAATAGGTGGGCGTGGAATGTTGCAAGTACACCAGATAACTGAAGAAGAAAAAAGAACACTGCAAGAATAGCTGAAGGACAGTGAAGAAGATGCATTGGAGCTGGTACTGAGTACTGGAGAGACCAAACTGGCCTATAAGAAAAAGCAAATGAAGAATAGAAAAGAGACAGGGCAAGGAAAATATTATATGGCCAGTATATTAAATAAAATAGCATGCAAAACAGATAACAATAAGTCTGCCAATAGCTAATAGCAGGAAAGTTGAAGGAAGAGACAGAAGGGCTAACTTTGGACGCACAGGATTAAGCATTAAGAACCAATGCATACAAAACCAGAATTGAGAAACAGCGTGAGATAGCAAATGACATCTCTGCAAGCAAACTGAAGAAACAGTGGACCACATGGTTAGCCGCTGTAAGAAGATTGCACAGACTTACTACAAATGAAGGCATTAAAAAAATAGCAATAATGGTCTATCAGAATATCTACAACAAATGCCATCTGCCTGCAAGCAAGAACTGGTGGGATCACAAACTAGACAAAATAATAGAAAACGAAGAACTGTCCAAAATTACAACAGGCACCCACAAAAGACAAGCAGCTGACACATAACTCCCCAGACTTAGTAATTGTTGATGAGAAAGACAAAGAAGTCTGGATAATGGATGTTGCAGTACCTGGTGAAAACAGAAGAGAGAAAAAATGGAAATATAGAATAGCAATTGGCATTGACAAAAATATAAGAGAGAAAAAATGGAGAAAGTCACAAAATACAAAAATCTGGAAATAAGAAATAATACCAACAGGAATAGACGCCTTGGATGCAATCCCGAAACATCTGGAGCATCACCATTGGTACTGACAAAAACAGAGTCAATTGCAAAAGGCAGCTTTATGTGGAACAGCTTACATCCTGCAATGATTCCCTTTAATATTATCAAACAAGAACATTTGCTTATCTCAGGTCCTTGGGAGGGACTTGATAGTTGGATAAACATACCAAATCCAGTCTAAACATCTACTATAACTGACTGTGCAACAAAGCTTAATAATAATTTAGTATAGTACCCACGGTATTATTTTGCTGCTCAGAGTTGCAATTCCCAGCCAGCCATTATTTCATTATCACAAATTGCTGCTGTTGTTAGCAAAATCACATATCATTGCCACCAATATTACTTATTACAACTCAGAGTGTGAAAAGCACCTCTGGTGTGACTGCTTCAGCATGCTCCGTATAGACTGTTGTAGTCAGCAACTATAGAGAACATTGCAGGAATTCTTCTTGCTACCTGATGTCTATGAAATAAAGGGGGAAAAGAGAAAGAGAAATCAGTAAGTTACTGCAGCTTAATATCATAGAGGATACTACTGGAGTATCTTCAACTACATAATTTCCTGGAAAAGAAGAGGGAAAAACAAAAACAAAAAAAGAGCTGTACTGAGGAAGCACTAAAAAAGAAAAGCAACCCTTCCTACCAAATCAAGAAGAAAGTTGGGAAATCATCAAGTTAGTTTTCCTAGTCTAGTTAACAATATGCCAAAGAAATTTAGTGACAAACAATAAGGTTGCAGAATAAGCCACATTGCCATTTAAAATACCGTGTCATATTTTAACCAGAAATTATAAACCAGAACAATCTGGGAATTCAAATACCCAAATAAAATATGCAGGAGTTTTGGTTTTGCCAGTGGGTATTTGTGCTACTGTTAGAAGTGATTACTCCCGCTATTAATTTTAATGATTGTTTATAAATTGTTCGTGTTTTTCTAATTTGCTCTAATTGTTTTTAAGACATCCAGAGTCATGTAAATGATATGGACATAATGGACATTATGTATGATGGACATGCATAATCCAACAAGTCAAGATATTTCCAGGTGCACATTCTGGAACATGCCAAAGGTTGGTCAGTTTTCTAGACTGAAAGAACAGGGATGCCAGCAAGTGATTTTCAGAACAAGTTATCATGGTAGCTAAAAAAAGATAACAAAAGTTTGGAGCAGCAGAAAGGACAATGAAGTGTCTGAGGAGAGATATTCAATGTCAAGTATGAAAGAACAGACAAAAAACATTTTTTAAAAGTTAAAAAAACCCCACAGGACAATTTATAGCTAAGTTATTCAACAGTAATTTGTTCATTTTACTTGTTTGCTTCAGCTTGTATGCTGCTCCTAATCATAACGAGTGAGCAGATAACAGCAAACCCATGCAGAGTCGAAATAAACAAAGCAATTAAAAACAACTCCACAATATATAATCATGGAAGAGATCTAATACTTTCATCTCTAATGAAAGGGAGATAGAAAGATTACTCTGAATTCCATTACAAATGGGATTATAGGATGATGGAAACATTTGTAAAGGCAAAACGTATTAATGAATCAATTCTATTATAAAAAGTAGGATATGACTAATACTGACAATAGATAATACAACAATTAGCATGTAATAGACTAGCGTAAAATAGGAAAGGTATAGATGAAATGCATATGAAATTACCGTAATGTTGTGGGAGAAGAGGCAGTTTAAGTGTTAACTGTCCTATTATCAACAAAGAAAGAAAAAGATGTGTGAGCTAAAGATTGAAAATACTTTGTACATATCTATACCAAGATAGGTAAATCAATAAATTACTGAATTTTCTCACACATCTTTAAAATCTTACAAAGAAGAATATGGAAAGGAATGTCAAATGAATAAACAGATTTCAGAAAAGACAAAGGAAAATGAAGTTAGATAGCTAATGTAAAATGGATAACGAAGAGATCATGATAATTTAAGAAGAAAGTTCCATTTGCTTTGTTGAATACAGCAAAGCTTTTGATTCTGAGATTATGGCAGAAAATGAAATCTGTTAAAACTGTTAAGTATGCCAGAACATCTGATTGTTCTGAAGAACCTTTACAGTGACCAAGAAGTTTAATGTAAAATGAATTTGACAAAACAGAATAGTTCAGAATAAGAAAAGGAATAAGATAGTGATGCATATTGTCTCCATATCTGTAAGGATTGTAGGAATCAACAGCTGAAATCAAATCACTAGCTATCTGCATTTGCAAGAAACACAACTTTACTAGTTCAAATTAAGGAAGACTCAGAAAAGCTAATTAGGATAATAAAAATGAAAAGTGAAAAATGTGAGTTAATGTTAAATATTACAAAGACAAAGCTAAAATCAGTCAGCATGCAGAGAGACTCACAGCAAGAAGTAAATAGTTTTCTTGTTTTAGGCTTAATGGGCAGTGTGCCAAAGATATAAAGAGATTAATACCAGAGAGTAAGGCAATGACAAAGTTAGACAAGGTGATAAGCAATAAGGCTACTTCTAAAATAGCAAAGATCAGAACAATAAAAGCAATGTCCATCCTACCTCCAAATTCCCTTTGTCCAGACACAGGTGGACAAAATGGGCTATTGTTGGGATTAGTTAATACAATTTTATTATTTTAGTGTTTTGCCATCAGCACTACTGCCAGTTCTTTTTCTGTCCCAGTAGTAATTTATAAGAAGTTGATGGCAGGCTACCCAATGGGGCAACTCCTGAGAAATCTCTAGGAATCCTGGCCTTATGGGACAAGATACATGAGAAAGGACCTTGGTCAATATCACTGCCTCTTCCCTGAGGTAGAATGCCATTCTCAGCTGGCATTGGATAGTAAGAGTTGTATTTTTTTTTACTTTCCCAGTCTTTTCAAGAACTATTTAACTATTTTAGAAATGTAAATGCATCTTTGAGGCAATTAGAAAAATATAAGATTATAAAAGTATAATTCCTTCACATTGGAATGTTTTCATCATTTCTTTTTAGAGAAAATACTGGAGAACTGGAAAAAAAGAATAAAAAAAGGGAGGGGGACATAATTATTACTAAGAAGGAGAAGCTGGCCTCTAGGAAAACTCCAAAGGATTTGGGAACGCATCGTGCTGGAAAAAGAAATACTGAAGATATAAACAAAGTAGAAGCTTATAACATTTGCAGCTGTAGAATGACAGTTTTTTTTTCTTCTTCTATAATACATAGAGTCATCCAACAAGACTGAGTCAAAATGGTTTAAAGTTAAACAAAAACAACAAACAAACAAAATCTTCATATAACACACAAGATGGGTCATGATATTAGTCAATAAGTAATGGCAATGCAACTCTTAGCTTTAAAAGAGTCCTGGTGGCGCAGTGGACTAATTCACTGTTATTAAGATCAGCTGCTTGTAATTACTGCAAGTTCAAATCCCACCAGGCTCAAGGTTGACTCAGCCTTCCATCCTTTCTAAGGTAGGTGAAATGAGGACCCAGATTGTCTAAATATAGTATTTGTATAAATATACAAAAGTATGAAGATTATTGCTTAACGCATTGTAAGCCGCCGTGAGTCTCCAGAGAAGGGCAGCATATAAATCAAATAAAAAAAAAATAGGGATCAGAAAAATTTACAGAAGATAAGGCTGTATTCTGCCCTCAGTATTTTATTATTAGACTTATATGCTGCCCATCTCACCAAGGCAATAATAATATCACAGCAATATGCCACTGAAACCAGTTACTGGGAAACACAGAAGCAGCTATTTTGTTTATGAGTCACTTGTGAGCATTGTAGTAGATGCATTGTATAATGCAGGTGATAATCACCGTGAAAGAAACATATAAAATAGTACTTCATGAGTTATTTTCAACTTTAGAACCTCAAAAATTCAACTATTAATCTTGTACAGATTCCAGGATAGTTTCGTAAGCAGAGATCTACACAGCTTTGTGACTTTACAAAAGGAGGAGAGTGGAGACCCTTTGGAAAAAAACAGCCTGATGTAGTAAGCATCAGGATCCCCAAATCAGCAGAGATCAATGTATTAATCTACTAGAATGTAAAACTTCCCAACATATATTAGTCCTTTGTTGCAGCTCTTCATTTGAAGTCTCAATGTACATGTGTTTTAGAAAATTAAAACGGAAAGTGGGAAAGGTTTCTTCTTTTTAGTCCATTTTCCTAATTAATATGTCAAAGATCGTAAAGAAGAACTCATCAGCTTTTCTCCACTACTGCATCACTTTAAAGAGCTGTGTCAGCAGAGACTTTAGCAGACAGTCAATACATATTAAGACGAGTTCCAAGCATTAAATAATAAGAAAGAACCATATGAAAAATGAAAATAAAGCAAATAGCTAGAGGCTAATGGAATTCCATTTGTGACTTTGCATAAAAGGGAGGAAAGGCCAGCATTTTTCCAATACAAACAATAGCTTGTACATAAATCCTTCCAATTTATGCTATTATAACCACCATAACAGCTGTATATTTATAGCAAGTTAAATTAAGATAGGCATTGTTGCCAAATCTGATTTGAAACCTGGCTTATTGAAACACACTCAGCAGAAAAGCTGTGAGAAGAAGAGAGTTTGAGTGTTTCTGAAATTACACAGGAACTCTGGTGTAGCTGCATCCCATTGGATTTATTGTCTGAAAGTGTAAAAGACTGGGAATGGATGCTTATGGGAAAAAATAAATACTTTTGTTTACCCTGTCATTTATTTCATTGTGTTTTTTACATTCATTTGGTGGTCAAGATTAAACTGTTCCCCTGGTATTCTATCAGGCTACTATAGTGGGGTAGATTTATTAAATTTATATGCCGCCCATCTCACTTTGCAAAGCGATTTGTTGGAGCTATAGATCTTCTTGACCATATCTGCAGACATACGAGCTCCATTTCCTCTCTTAATTGGCATCTAGTAGCTGGGAGTTCATCACACTTTTTGTATAGGGAGAAATGGGAAATAGGGTCATTCTGGCAAACCCACTCCATTCCCCCCCCCCTTTTCAGCTGCTCCCAAGCTAATTGGGCAGTGGGTAACTTTATAACTTTAAAAATTAACTCTTGGCTTTACTAAGGATCTATTTCTGGTTGTATGTAACCTTTAAAAGCTGTTGTGGAAGTTATTTTTTAGCTTTAGGTCAAATCATGGCCAAGCCCAGAAGCCAGCAACTCCAGTTTAGACCACCATTCCTTTTCTTTTTGCAATAGCAATAGTAGTTCAGAATTCAGAATCTCTGTGGGGGTTTTGTTTTCCTTGAGTGTTGTGTTAAAAACAGTGCTAAATTAGAACTTGGGAAAAAAAAGAGCTAGCCTTTTGCTTATAACCTGGGATGATGATATGGCAAACTGAGACAGCAGTGAAGTAGTCTAAAGCAAGAGGTGAGAGATAGGAACAACAGAATTTTCCATTTCTGTCTGCCTGTTTGTTTATCTATCTTGCCTATACATCCATCTGTGTTTATTATCATATTATCTAAAGACCACAGCTGGACTCTGGTTGAGGTTTGCTTGTAATAGTGTAAAAGAGACCCAGGGCCTCACCCATAGACCAGGTATGGAAATTGGAAATGAGAGCTTGTTTGGTTTGAAAACAATTCCTTGCCAACGATTATGACTGCAGTGGGCCTCATTCCAACATGGATTGACAGGAAGGGCTCCCATTTATTTTTTGGCAAACAAAATGCAGCTGCTATGTTTGCAAACCGCCTCCTGAGTAGCAGGGCACAATTTCCAACTGATGAATCACTTTTTGGAAAGATTTTCAGCTTGAGATTTAGCAGTGGTTTCAGAGAGGCGAATGAAAGACAAGACCAGGTGAGACTCTCAGTTTCAAATAGAAAAATAATCTTTTGTACACTGAAGGCAAAGGAAAGAACTACAGGGTAGGAGAAATTTAAAAGATTACATTCTTCTACCATAGAAATGAAAATTGCTGTATGCCAAAAGGATTGACTAAAAGCATCTCACTAAAAATGCCAGTGATACAGTGCAGTTACTTTGTTTAAATAAAGCTTTATTATACACAATATATTATCACCGTGATTATTAAAGCAGACAATGTCGCCTTCATTTTTTAATTTCGCAAAACATATAACAAAGTTTGTTCAAAATGGTTGCTTTCCACATATCCTTTAAAAGAAGGATATGGTTTCTAAGCTAAATAGAAAAGGCATTAAAATATTTATCTAGGAGATTTTCACTGTGGTATTAATAATCTAAAGCTTTTTACTCCAAGAGAAATTAAATAGTTTTCTAAACTTGTGCTAGAATACACTGAATTTAGTTTCTACTTATCTGTAGAACCCCCCCCCCCCCCCAATATAAGATATTCTGTTTATGGGAACAACCTACGTCACGTTATTAGTTAGAATTCAATAGATAATAATTAAAAGATTTTCACATTTGTAATACTGTGTTTCCCCCAAAATAAGACCTATCCCAAAAATAAGCCCTAGCTTGATTTTACACGTGCACCTGGTATAACCCCTACCCCCCCAAAAGAAGCCCTAGTTAAGATCCCGCCCACTCTATTGTACCTGGTTGCATGGGGTGGGGCGAGGCACACGGGTAAAAATCAACCTAGGCTGGGGATGGGGGGGAGCTGCTTACCTTGCAGCCAGGCCTCACACACTTTGACACCTGCCTCACCTTGCCAGCCCACCTCTTCTGCGGCCACTTGGCACCACTTACACGCATCACTCCCAGCCTCCGTTTTGCCATCAGAGGCCTTTCAGGAAAGGCCTCTGCAGCCGATAAAAGAGCTCCAGATTGACCTGCACAGTGCCCCCTGTCCTCCGTTTCACCATCAGAGGCACCGTCAGAGTTCGTTACTCAGCTGCAGAGGCCTTTCCTGAATGCCTCTGACAGTGAAATGAGACCGGGTCTTATTTTTGGAGAACTGAGGTATTTTGGGATAAATGAAGTAAGCAATTTTTATTCTATTATTCTGTCAGAAAGAACGATTTGGAGTTCTAGAGAAGGAAAGCTAAACAGTTTTCAATATTTATAACAGTTGTTAGGAATAAGACTATTACCTAACTTGTTGGGTTGGCAATATATAAACCATCAATGTATGTTTGCAGTGTATTGCAATTGTATTGTATAGCTTTAAAACTGCTGTATTGCATCATACTGTGTCCTGATTGGTTAGCTGTGTTGCCAATGTCCTTAAGAGGGAGCTAGAAACATGGCTTGTTCTTTTTGCTGTTCTTGCTCTCTGATATCTCTGTATGCTACTGTTTGCAAATCCAGAAGAACTGTTTATTGTGAATAACTATGACGACTGGTAAGAAGACTGTTATTGGATTATCCCTGAACTATCATTTTGCTATCTCCTGCTTTATATGTATATGACCTGGACTGTTTATTGGACTGTGCCTTACTATTTCCTGATAGTAACACAACTCAGTGTATCTGTGGTTGACTGTGCTTATTTGTATCTACTCTCAATCGCTTTCACGTGCACACCCTTGCAATTCAAGGGTTACTCTGCAAATTCCTTAACACTGGTTATGGGCCCAGGATACTGAGAGTTAGTGTGAATACACAATATCATATTCAGACAGCTGTTTTTGTGATTTATTGTCTAAGTGAAGATGGCACAAGAACAGTCAACCAGCATATCCCTGATAACCCGATTGGATGGGACGAATTATGTTTCCTGGTCTATGAAGTGCAGCCTACTTCTGCATAAAGAAGGGCTATGGGCTGTAGTTCATGATCCACCGGATGTAACTGCTTGGGATCCAGCAGGTGATGAAGATGCAAAGAAAATAGTCAAATTTAACCGGGATAATGAAAGGGCTCTTTATATAATCGGACTGACACTGAGTGACCAGCAGCTAGTTCATATTCGTGATAAGGAGTCTACTGCCAAATGTTGGGACACTCTGAAGAGGATTTATGTTCGTTATAGTGTGGGTGTACACATACACCTTACACGTAAACTGTTTAGAGCCCGTTTTCTGAAAGATGGAGATATGTTAGCTCATCTGGAATTTATGAAAGGAACTTTACAAGCGCTACATGAAAAGGAGCTCGTTTTTTCAGAGCTGCATCAGGTTTATATCATTCTTTCTTCTTTGGATGGAAGTTATGATGATTATGTATCTTCACTGGAAGTCCTGACCAGAGATGAACTGACATTGACTGGCATAACCGGAAGATTGTTAGAAGAGTCCAGAAGAAGGCAAGATAAAGACCAACTGAGAAAGAGACAACCACAGGAAGAAAACCTGTCTTCAACTGCCTATACTGTTAGAAAGTGTTTTTCTTGTGGGCTAAGGGTCATATAGCTAGATTCTGTAAAAAGGGCAAGAAACTGAATACTGGTAGTCAACAGAGAGCTAAAAAGGATGTTAGTTTAGCTATATCCAGCTCAACTACAACTGTAAACCATGATTTGTGGGTAGTGGACAGTGGAGCATCGCAGTCTATAACTAGGCGTAAAGAGAGGTTTGTTAAAATGGCCAAGAGTAAACAACATGTATCATTAGCAAATAGATGGAAAATTAAAGTATTTGGAGAAGGTACTGCATATTGTTCATGTATAAATGAGCATTTACCTATGTTGTATGTACCTAAACTAAAATTTAACCGCTATCTGTGAAAGCATTGTTAAAAGCTGGCTTTGTAGTAACATTTAGGAGAGATAAATGTTTGATAGAAAAAGATGGTACAAGTGTTACTGCAAAGTTAGAGAATGATTTGTTTGTTCTGAATGATGATCCATTAATCATGGCTAATGCTAACTCAGTTTACGATAACATGAAACCACATGATGAATGCATTCACTTGCTTCATAGGCATTTGGGACAAGATGTTAAAGAAAACTGTGGAATTATCTGATGGGATAAAACTAAAACCTTGTAAAAAATATTTAAACTGCAATGCTTGTAGCCAAGAAAAGAGTAAGGTAACTCCTGCAAACAGAGTTAATCGGTTTACAACCAATGAACCTTTAGAGGTAGTGTTTGCAGATATTATTGGTCCTAAAAAACCTAGTTTAGGAGGAGCCTATTATATATTGAGCATAATAGACCATTTTTCCCGTTATGGTTTCTGTTACCTTATGAAAACCAAAGCAGAAACATTCTAGCATTTTTCAAACTGGCTGAGGTTTGCTGAGAGGAAAAAGAAACACAAGGTTCTTTGCTTGGTAACTGACAATGGTACTGAGTTTATCAATAACAGGTTTGAAACTATGTTACAGAAAGCTGACATTGAACACCAGCGTTCTGCCCCTTATAGACCACAACATAATGTGTATATTGAACGCAGAGGGCAAACGTTGCAGGCTATGGCTCGAACCATGCTATCCGATTCTGGTATGCCTGAGGCACTTTGGGGTGAGGCAATAATGTGTGCTAACCATGTCTTGAATAACGTGGTCAATACAACAACTGGTGAATTACCATTCACACGTTGGCATGGAAGAAGACCAGAATTAAGTTATTTGCACACATTTTGAGCCCCAGCATGGGTTCATATTCCCTCGCAATTGAGGCGAAAGGGACAACATAGAGCAAAGAAGCTGTTTTTTGTTGGTTATGAATCCAACCACAGGTCATATAGATTTTGGGTGCTAGGTACCACTAGTGTGTACTGCAGTGCTAGTGCTAAGATCCTGGAGCATGCTGGTTGGAGTAAGCTTGAGCAGGAATTGGACAGAGCAAATGATAGTGTTGTTGTTGATACTCAAGTGTTTACTGATACTCCTGATGATGAAACAGTTGAGAAAGAACCTTCTATTCCTTTAAAGGAGGAGGAGTTTTTGGAGGAGGTAGAAGAGGAGATACCAACAATGAGTCCTGAGTTACCTAGATGGTCAACTCGAGATAGATATCCACCTGATAGGTATCAAGCCAGTGTAGTATGTCAGGTGAACATAGAGCCTTCTAACTTCGATGAAATTAAACTATATCCTGCAAAGGATCAGGTAGTTTGGAAGGAAGTAATGGATAAAGAGCTGAAATCATTGAAAGAGTTAGACATTTATGAGAACATTAGATTACCACCAGGTGAGCATGCAATTGGTTGCAAGTGAAAACTGGCGTGGATGGGACTGTTACCCATAAGGCAAGGTTAGTTGCTCAAGGATTTACTCAGTGAGATAAGGACTATGATGAAATGTTTGCACCGAGTCTGAGGGTGACTACGTTGCGAGCAGTATTAGTATGGGCGGCTAAGAATAGATACAGGATAAACCATATAGAGGTTGAAACTGCATATCTGCATGCTCCATTACAACATACAATCTATATGAAGAAGCCACTAGGTTTGAAAACTGATGGGAAGATTGATTGCTGGAGACTGAAGAAAAGTCTTTATGGCTTAAAGCAGTCAGGTTACGAGTGGAATGCATTGTCAATGAGTTAGTTGCTATGGGTTTTGTAGCTGGTATAGCTGATCCATGCTTGTTTAAGAAAGAGAAAGATGGTTTAGTTTCTCTATTATTGCTATTCACTGATGATATAGCACTTATTACTAAATCTGAACATGAAGCAACTGAAATTGTTTCTGTGTTACAAAAGAAGTTCAAAATTAGGAATTTGGGAGAAATTAAGCATTATCTGGGTCTTGACATAGTTAGAACTAGTAAAGGCTACAAAATTTCACAAGCCGAGAAAGTTAGCCAATTGCTGAAATGTTAAAACATGGAACTCTGTAAGCCTGCTAAAACACCAATGAGTCAGGATTTTAAACATAGTAATATTCAAAGTCCTGTATTTGATAAAGAAATATATCAATCCTTAATAGGCAGTCTATCATATTTGAGTAATTGGTCTAGGCCAGATATATCTTACAGTATAAACCAACTGGCTAGATATAATGCTGAACCTACTGAAAGGCACTGGCAAGCTGCTAAGCAAATACTTAGGTATCTGAAGCAAACAATTTATTATTTGTTATATTTGGAGCCTAGTAGTGACCTTGGTTTAATGGCATATGCTGATGCAAGTTACTCGTAAATCAACATCAGGTATCGTGGTAATGTTGGGTAATGCTTTGATAGGATAGAAATCTATTAGACAAAAGCATATTAGTTTGTCAACTATGGAAGCTGAGTTTTCATGTTTATCCTTAATGTGCACTGAACTGGTATGTTATGAACAATTGTTAACGGATATGGGATTAACTGTGAATGAACCGTTTGTCGTTTATGAGGACAATCAATCTGCAAAAAATATGGCTATTAATATATCTGTAAGAACACGGTCTAAGTATACTGATTTGCGATACTTAAATATTAGACAGTGTATATAAAGGAAATTGATTCAGTTGAAGTACTGTATGACTGAACACAATATTGCAGATCATTTCACAAAGGCTCAGGGTGCAATTAAGCACAAAGCGTGTTGTGAGTACTATGGTTTGAGGATGTAAGATGTTATATATTGACCTACCCAAAGGGGAGGATGTTAGGAATAAGACTATTAACTAACTTGTTGGACTGGCAATATATAAACCATCAATGTATTTTTGCAGTGTATTGCAATTGTATTGTATAGCTTTAAAACTGCTGTATTGCATCATACTGTGTCCTGATTGGTTAGCTGTGTTGCCAATGTTCTTAAGAGGGAGCTAGAAACATGGCTTGTTCTTTTTGCTGTTCTTGGTCTCTGATATCTCTGTATGCTACTGTTTGCAAATCCAGAACAACTGTTTATTGTGAATGACTACGACGACTGGTAAGAAGACTTTGTTATTGGATTATCCCTGGACTGTCGTTTTGCTATCTCCTGCTTTATATGTGTATGACCTGGACTGTTTATTGGACTGTGCCTTACTATTTCCTGATAGTAACACAACTCAGTGTATCTGTGTGTTGACTGTGCTTATTTGTATCTACTCTCAATCACTTTCATGTGCACATCCTTGCAATTCAAGGGTTACTCTGCGAATTCCTTAACAATAGTCATCCCATAATTCAAACAGGAACATCTTCCAAATTATGCTACAATAGCTAACGGTCTTAGCTATTAGGGCCTTATATAAGGCTTTCAAATGCTTTCCCCTAGCCAAAGTAGTATTTACAGTGATCCAGAATTCCATTATAAAATGTGGGTCAAGAGCAATTGAAGCTTTGGATCTCAAAATTTTAATCATATTCTTTCAGTCTAGAACTTGAAACAACACATAAACATCACAATTAAAAATGTTTTTTAAAAAATATTTTATTTAAAAAAACCTATTTTTTCAGATCAGATGGAAATCCATTGTGTGATAGCTGCTGCGAAGTAAGGTTACCCAATGTTTTATTTAGGAACTGATCTATGCTTAGAACTGAGTTTCTGAAGCAAAGAATTGGGGCTGAATCTGGAAAAGGAATCAAGTTTAGGTAATGTGACACAAATTTACATAACACTGACACAAGCATGTTACCTAATCTAGGAAGGTCAAGATAAAAGTGGGTTTGGAAACCCAGAAAAAACTATATTCTACATAGCTGGAATGAACTATACCAATCAGCTGACTCATATTTATTTATATGAAAACATTAAATAATACACTAAAAATAACCCTCCCCCCAAAAGCTAACAAAACTCCCTACTACTATCACCATGATTTTCCTTTCCTCCCTAGCTTCCTCTTAAATTTTTAGTTTGTTTCTGTTTACTTGGCACACATAATTGTTTTTAATTAAAAAGCCATACTACTGCTGCTTTTGCAAATTATTCAATTTTCAGTCAATATCCTAGAAACAGAAAAAAAAGCTTAATTACAGATTGGAGATTCACCCTGAATAGAATTTAAGTGACTCTATTTTATATATTTTATATAATATTTTAATTGCAAAATATGGTAAAAATAAGGGGAAAACAAATCTTACCTAGTTTCTGAACAGTCAATAAGGCAACTTTACTTTCATCTGCCACTAGAGAAAAGGAAGGAAAAGAAAGTGCATAAAAATCAGATTTAGCCCTAAATGAAGAAACCATACACCATCAGTAACATCCTAGACTATATTCCAAAGCAGATGCGCTTGTGTTTGCAAAGTTTTTATTTTTGGTGTCTAATTCATCAATAAATATAAAATAGCAACAGATTTAAAACCCCAATTAAATTAAAGTTAAAAATAGGCATGGACTTTTCAAATATTTTTTGAGCAAAGATGATATTTCAATCATACTATGTATTTTTGCAGCCAATTTCAGTGGAAAGCAGGTCGGATTTCTGTGTAGAAGTAACTCCAATACACAAAAATGGAAGCATGATAAAATGCACTTGTGATATAATACAGCGGTTCCCAACCTTTCCAGGTTGGTGAATTGGGGGGGGAGAGGGGATGGTTCTGTGTGAGTGCCAGTGCCCACCGCTCATGCAAATGGAGCTTTGCACGTGAGTGCAAACAATCACACAAGTAGAACTGCCCATGGTTCTGAATGGGCCACAGTCTGGTATTGGGCCATGGCCCTGGGGTTGAAGTATATAATATACTTCAATCTTAAATCTAACCCCCCCCCCAAATTATTTATGTTTTTGCCAATACCATTTTTAGTCAAATTGGGCATTATGTTTCTCTTAATCTTATGCCCAATTTTTTTTGTTGTTTGGCCACAACTGGGAGTACTATTCACACTCAATCCTTGAAAACTCCTGTGGATCCAATCAGAATTGAATGCCCCTTCTCCTATATATGCATACGTTTTCTATTCACATTTGGAGGAAGGCTTCCATTGGCAAGAAATTCTAGAGCAATTCAACAGGGAAAACTCACTCTCTCCAAACAGTTTTGATGCCATTAACATGGAAATAGTTAATATTCAGGTAAAACTATGAGCAGAAATTGGTTTAAATCTATTTTTGCATGGTTAGTCAAACCTCCAAAAATATGCTACCAGTAGGCATCCCCAAACAAAAAGCTTTGAGTATGAAAAATTTGGCAGACCAAGATACATTCATTACTTTCAAGATGGCTCCCTACTTCCCCCCCCCCTTTCTCTCTCTCTCTCTTTCATAGTTTGTTCTTTTTGCAGAGAGAGATTCGAAAATGGAGTTTATATGAGCTCTAATATAATAGATCTGGACAATGGAAAATCTATCCACTCCCTTCCCAAATATCTCAGTAAAATTTGAAATATTTTCTATCTGTATAAAGCGTACCAAAAACACTTCATGGAAAGCAAATTAATTAACTAAGGCCATGTTTCCACAACCCCCCAAAACTTCCATGCTTTTAAGGATCTAAATAAATTACTTTCCCTGATCTAAACGTATTTTAGTCAGGGGAAAAATCAGTTGCTAGCTTTCCAGATGGATATTATCCTTACACAGCCCTTTCTGCATAATAAAGATATAGTGCCATCAATTAATTTTAAGTCAATGATTGTGCCAATAACATTACTTCAGTTGCTCTTATTTCTGCATTGCAGTGTTTCCACATCTAAGGATGTTGGATAGTAACAGAGAACACGTCAAATCATGGCTCAAATGCATCATTTTGCAAACATTTTAGCTGTTTTATTTTTAATGGAAACTCTTTCATGGAATACTAATGTTATTTTATCTAAAAAAATGAACTCATTTTGAAGACCTCAACAAAATTGACAGATAAAATTCTTACATACAAGAAGACCAAAAGCTACTATTATTTCAAGCTAAGTTTGATAGATGAAATTGGTGAATTGTTTGTTTCAACTGCTCTTACGAACATCAGAGCCAGTGTCAAGTTATGATTCGATAGCCTGGTACATTAAATGAATCATCATTAGAAGAAACCACTGTCTAGAAGTTCAGGAGTCTTGAACTTGAGCTTGCATGTATTCTGTGTGATTATGCAGGATGAATAGCAACTACTATTTGATACTATATTGCATACTTCTCTCCTTCTCCTCTCTTCACAATAGCACTCAAGGAATTACTTATTCTGTAGTCACTGGAATAGCTATTATATTCTTTTTAAAGTACAAAACAAGGTTATCCAAATGCTATACGTATGACTGAAAAGTAACATTTTCTCTCTCTCTCTGTCAAATCTCCTGAATACAGTTAAATGTCTTTGGATCTAAGTACCTGCAAATCTTTTTCTAAACCATCTAAAATAAAATATCAGCCATTGGCAGAAATCTATTCTGAAACAGGTAATAAAGAGTTGGGGATAAAATTCTTTATTCCAGGGGCATACAGCAAAATCAAAATGTAGACAAGTCTTCACAATGTTATAATTCATAACACTATATTTTGCCGGGACTATCTCACTTCCTCACACAGTATTGTTATTATCAGGACAATACAAACTTTCTTTTTCCTTAATAACACCTCTGCTTTTCATTCCTAAGTAATGCACAACTAATGAAAGCTAGCATACGGCTTCCTTTACACTTTTGTTGCTGCATGTCTTTCTCATACACTAAATGAAGCAGATTAATCCCCTCACAATGAAATACCACAAAACATTAATAATCCACATTCTAATGGAATCCGTAATAGCCATTATCACTTCCACTCAGTTTCCAGGTCATAATCATCAGCATTCTATTATAGAAAAGTTACCAGGAAAGACTGTCCTAAAGGACAGGTTACCTCAGCATCCCTGGCAAATAGACATCCATTGAGCTTCTGCTTAAAGACCTCCCATGAAGGAGCTTCCACCACATTTCAGGCTACTCTGATCTATTGTTAAACAGCTCTTATCATTAGGAAACATTTCTCATATCTAAGCAAAAATTACTTCCTTTCAGCTTAAAACAGCTGTAGGCAGAAACTCTAAACTGAAGAGTGAACAAAGGTTGGAGAAGGATGCTACAAGGAACAAAAAGGGGCTCTTATTCTATATACAGTCTATATTCAAGAGCGAATATGGCAAAAGGATATATCATCATCCTTTGGGATTGACAAACACCATCTTGCATGATCAAATGCAGCATCTGAGTCCAACTGGGCTCCATTTATTCTGCTTTGCCATCGTTGCTTCCACCTTGCCATCTGTGTTAAATGAAGGCGATGCAGGCAATAGTGCGGGCTGCTGCTTGTAGGACATGACCATATCACTGTAGGTGTTTCACCCATATTTTCTCAAATATTGGTGCAATGCCCATTTGCTGACGTACTGAGTCACTGCTGACATGATCAAGAAAAGAAACACCTAACAACCAACAAAACATGCACATCTCCGTGGCATGTACAGAGCTCTCAATGTATTCAGTGGTTGGCCAGCACTCAACACCATAGAAAGTTATGGCACATACCATTGTTTTACACACCTTTTATTTTAGATAGATTGGTGTATATTGATTCCAGAGTACTCCAGTGCTTTGATCATAGCCATGTTTTGTTTAAATTCAAATTCAAATACGAATCTTTATTGTCAGTGCACAACGTATGTACAATGAGATTGGTTGAGCTCCCTCAGTGCACCCCCCCCCAACACAATACAACTCACAGTGAAGACAGAAAATCCCTAACCCAATAAATCATATTAACAAAACACCTGGTCCTATTGCACCAATTTGGACATGTTACACATTATGCTGGCCCTGCAGTCCATCATACTACATAATTATGATGTTATTTCTCATTCAGGAGTCTGACAGCCCACGGAAAAAAACTGTTCTTCAGCCTGTTTGTGCGGCTGGCTATACTTCTATATCTCCTTCCCGATGGTAGGAGGGTAAGGAAGTGATGACCAGGTGAGAGTCGCCCCTAAGAATTTTCCTCACTCTCCTAAGGCAGCGAGCCCTAGCAATCTCATCTAGTGGTATCAGGGGACAGCCCACAATGTTTTGTGCTGTGTTCACCACCCTCTGTAATGTTTTTCTATCCGCGGCTGTCAGACCGGCATGCCATACCATGATGCGGTAAGTGAGGACACTTTCTATTATGAACCGGTAAAAGGAGGTCATCAATTGTTGTTCTAATGATGAAGTGCATGCAAGAGTGAACAAAGCAAAAGGATACATATCAAACAATAAAATAAGCATGGGATTATTCAACTCCTGTTATTGTTTAGTATTGTTTCAATATGTTGCACTAACACATTTAATTTTGAACAGCAGGATGTTTGATTAAAATGTCATCTGGAAGTACATACTAAACTTGAGCCCCCAAAGCCATATGAATTGCATCTGAGTGTCCTGAAAGAAATTTCTAATAGTCTTGCCAAATTTTATGTTTGTCTTAACTGAAATTTCAGATAATTGGAGGAGGAAGAGCATTGCTTTTATTCAGAAGAGAGGGAAAAGGAAGATCCATGAGATAGAGACCAGACCATATGACACTGAAACCATAAAGAGGCTAATCTGTCAGCACTTTAAAACAATATATGAATTACTAGAAGTCAGTAAATATTTGCCAAGAATATATGTTACCAGACTAAATTTCATTTCCTTACTAAACTGGAGAAATGCTGTGGAACTGTTTTGATTTTAGTGAAGCATTTGACAGAATACCCTAGGACAGTGTTGGCGAACCTTTTTGGCACTAAATGCTGAAACGGGAGTGTGTGCACGTGGAGCACTGGAAACTGGAAGAGCAGCTCTCCAGCATGCGTACGTGGGAGTGCTGGAAACCGGAAGAGCATGCGCACACCAGGAAGCTAAGCTTCCAGTTTCCAGCATGCATGTCACCTGGTCTTCCAGTTTCAGGCACGCATGTGCATGCAGGAAACCAGAAGGTCAGCTTCCTGGTGTGTGCATGTGAACCAGGGAGCTGCTTTTCCAGTTTCTGGTGCTCCCGCCTGCCCGAAGAACAGCTGGCCAGTATACCAGAACCCAGAAGACCAACAGGCGATGGCTGGTGTGCCCGGAGAGATGGCTCTGTGTGCCACTTCTGGCACATGTGCCATAGGTTCACCATTACTGTCCTAGGACTTTATATCTGATAGACAGTTAAATGGTGGCTTGACATGACAATATTATAGTTGGTTTGAAAACTGTATTCAAAGAATGCTCATCAACATTTTTTCGTCAAACAAGAGAGCCACTGAATGGGGTGCCACAAAGTTCAGACTTGTCCTCTTCAACATTTTTATTAATGACTTGAATAAAGTGGTGGAGAGAATGATTATCAAATTTGCAGATGACACAAAATTAGTAATTAATACCCTGGAAGACAGAAATAACATTAAGTGATTGTGATACATTAGACAAATGGGCTGAAAATAATAGGATGAAAATTAAGAGAGACAAATGCAAAATTCTTCACTTTGGAAAAAGAAGTCAAATGCAGATATAGCATATTCCAAAAACAGTTCATTTGCAATCTGGAATTATAGCTAATCTCAAGGTGAAAATCAATAAACAAGAGGTCCTAGCTTCTAAAAAGGCAAATGCCATTTTAGCTCGCTGTACTTTGTCCATATCCTACCCCATTTGTGTTCATACCAGGTAACATATTTTAAGAAAACTTGAAAAAAAGCCTGAAGATTGATAGGGTCAGAAATAAGTCCTATGGCAGGGGTGTCAAACTCACATCGGCACATGACATATCAGGACTTTTCCCCCCTTCATTAAAATGGGTGTAGGTGTGGCCAGCGCATGACACATCTGACCCATGGGCTGGGAGTTTGACAGCCCTGTCCTAAGGGAAGAGATGATAGAAACTGGGTATATTTATATTTATATATTTGAGAGAAGATTCAGCTGAGAAGCAATAGAATAGAATAGTTCTTTTAGGAGCTTAGAAGTATGCCATGAAGAAATTCAAAGTTGTTCCTTATCAACCCAGAATGAAAAATGAAATACTATCTGAATGTTAGGGAAACGTATGGTGCAATTTACCATGGGAAATGGTGTGCATCTTAAAACAAAGCTTGATGTACCATAATTTGAGGAGGCTTTAGTGAGATTGGGCACTAGAGCCTAACTGGATACTTTAAACTCTATGATTTTAATATTTTATGAACAGTAGCCAAAGCACTATTGAGCCCTATTTTGCATTACATTAAAGATATTTATATTTTAAGTTACTCTATTATTAGATCCATGGCTTATAGTTTAAATACTATGCAGGTTACAAATAAATACTGTGTTTTTGAGTCATTTTCTTAAACAATTTACTAACAATAGGATTCCAACATAGACTGCCATTGTCCCCCTTTCCAGAAAGCAGTAAATATGTTCCCTAGCCTCATCAACAACTTCATCTCTAACAACCCCCATGCATTTGGCAAGAATTCTTTCTCACAGCGAATTCAAATGCATTTGCCCCTGGAATTGCAGGCAAAATAAGAGGAATATCTCTATATACCTAAAGCAAATGACAAAGACTAGTAGTCCAATTACGATTAAGCGTGCTTAAAGTTGTATGTATAAGAGAGAGAAAAGGCGAAAGATTTATACGATCTGAAGAGAAACCAGAGTATAGTATACCAGACTCTAGTTGATTTCCTTTGGATTTGTCATGTGTGACGAATTAATTTCTATCTCTCTAAATTTATGAGGAAGGTCAGGCAACTAAATACATCTGTATACAAAACTATGTAACTTTAATAAAATAAATAAATACATGTGATGATTCATAACTCTTACTTTGGCTATACAAAAACTTATAAAACTATGGTAATATGTAAATTCTACAATATACTAGGTTAGCAATATAAAATTCAGTCTAGGCACTAGAATTAAACTGACTCCAACTAAATCAAGTAGAGAATAGATTAGAAATAGTGTCTTACTTTTAATTAAAATGGACATAGAATTATTAAATATTGATTCCTTAAGAATTCCATCCTACATGATGATTCCATATGATGAGAATTAATTATTTGCCAAATATTCAAGGACAAGAGAGATTTCATAAAACAAATATACTTTTATGGAGTTGAGTAATTCTCAGAGAGAGAAATGCAACTAATCTTTCTCTGACTTGTTTTAATCCAAGATATTTCTGTAGAAGTTGTTAGCCTAGATTGAATCAGGTGAGAAGAATCAATTCAGGAAAAAATGGCAGCCGTGTTCTCAGTGAAAGACATGAGCTCCCATTTCTATTGTATGCAATTCTCAAAATGAGCAGTTTAGTAGTTATGCAGAAACAAAAAATGCAGCAAAAATGCTAGTAATTTTAAGATGAAAGGGATTCTATGCATAACTTACAATATAAGAAATACAAGCTATAATCACTATTGGTGCAATCCTCTGCATTTCCACTCAGAAATAAATCTACCAAGGCAGAGGGACTTATTCCCAGTTAAATGTTGAATGTCTTTGAAATCAGTTTGTTCAGGGTCAGGACTTTTGACTTTAAAAAAATTGATTTAATGTTTGAGAACTGGGTCTTTATATTCATTACATTTTTGTACTTTCATCATTCTCAAGGTGGTTTACAACAAAACATCAAAGATTATAGAAAATCAGAAAGAACAGTTAAATGAGCAGAGTAGCAGTAAGAAACCAGTAAAACCTTTTAAGCATTAAAAGCTTGAAAAACATATTTTTAAAACAGTAATGCCTTTCTGGAAACATTTCTATACCATTCATCAGATTTCTATGGAACTACATCTGTTAAAATGAAGTAACATTGCTTCAGAATATATTCATCTCTGCAAATGTAGGATTGGCACTATTTCTTACTGTTTGCCAATATAATTGTATAATTTGGGATGATGTTTTTTAAAACAGATAGTGGATGAAATTTGACCAAGTGTAAGATTTATGTTGCCAGCAAAATGGGGGGGGGGGGAGTGGGGGGGAGGAGTATCAAGTCTCCAAAACCACAAGTTGCTACACTATCAATTTATCTCATGATTACTATGTACATAAAGAGGGTCTCATTTTCCCTTGAAAGGTAATCTTTTTAAAAACATGTTTAAGATCAGTAATTCTATGAAGTGGCCTGTAACCAGAATAAGCCCTGCGGTATTTCTTTGACATTTCCTTAACATTTGCTCATATGAAACATTTTCACCATCCTCTCATGTTACCCTATTTCCTTTGTAGTGTATGGAGCGTTTCAGTTAGGCCAAATTGAAGCAGCTCACTGGGTTCCTTCAGAATATTTCACTACTTCAAATCCTGAATGCTGTTCCTCATTTAAAGAGAAATCTTCCCTTCCCTCTTTACATGACTCCAAAGCTCATCCCTAGGAGGCTGCTAGACGTTTATGTTCATGGCATTCCTGCTTTTGTGACACAATTTCCTTTTTCTAGGATGATATTCCCCTTCCACTAACAGAGTCCTGATATCTGGACAATTCAACAAGCACCTGATAACAAAGAACTATGTCCTGAACAATGAAAAACCAGTGATATTTCATCATCAGTTTGCTTTGCAACAGAAAATGTTTGGGATAACATCTGATGAGCTTCCCAGAGTTGCTTTAGAGTTGACCAGCATCAAATTGAATTAAGAGCACAAATAAAAACATGATTAAAAAGAAATATTGGACACTCTTTCAAATCCTTAAGTTTTAGATTTCACATTTTCCCGCCCCCCAAAAAGTATAATATTTATTCATCTATGACTTTTTAATAATAGAAGTCAAATACAAGTATCATTTTTTTTGGCTAAAATCTATGGGGCATGTTAATCAAGGTCAGGTTTATCACATTATTAAGGAATGTAGCATTTTATTTTTATACAGCGCAGCATCTAACTTCTCAATTGAGCAGAACAATCTTCACAGCAAAAGTGAAAAGAAAGGGCAAAAATTGGTTAAAACACAAATTATATAACTAATGAATAATTTTCCATTGAGTGAAAGAATCAAACTTTGATACAAAATACACCCATACATGTCACAAGATAGACATGAAGGACTATTTTCCTACTTTAACATTACAAGGTATTTTATACAAATTGATGCACAGCAAAATCGTTGCATGTTGATAATATTCAATTCCCTGTGCTAAAACTAATAGGGCTTTCGTTCTTCTGAATATAGTTTTCTTTCTGTAGGTAGGAAGACTTTTACAAAGCCCAAATAGGTTTTGTGTACATATGTTTATCGAAGAGGGTAAATGACATTAATATAAATAATAAAATAATAAAATGTTAGGTTTTTTAAAAAAGTATTTGTCTCTTGATATGCTTGGGAAAAATTCATTTTTCATGCAGCTGGAGAAAAACACTGATGCTCACATGATTGGTTAATGCATTTTAGTGCATAATGTGGCAATTATTGCCTATACAACTGTCCTATTGTGCATGAATAGGAAGTGGCATCATCCTTACAATAAATTGTACGGTAATTAGCTATTTCCCCTCATTTCCTTTCTGAACTCCAATAACACTCAGCTATATCATCTGTCTTGTTTATTTGCAGAAGTAAGATCAAACCATCTGTACTGCCACTGTTCTAAATTGGATGGACTGTAATTTTCAGATCTGTAAAGCAAAGGCTAAAAGTTCAACCCTTGGAATTGTTCACTGAGGGTCAGATTGTATTGAATTTAGGTGCCTTAAGAGATTGCATGCATAAAGATAACTGAACCACCACGATCACCAACACCTCTATGGGGGAGAGAGAAAAAATTAGCATAACCCAGTAATTTAGGGCTTGCTAACAAAATCAAGCCTTCTCATCTCCCAGTCACACAGAAAGGAAAGCTTTGGCCACCTGCTCCTTTTGCATCCTTACCACAGGCACTCTCAGGTCAGTGGCGTCTGAACTTCAGCTATAATGACATCTCCCAAATAGGGATCATCTATTATTTACATAATTATTTCTCCCAAGAAGCTGCAATTGCCAAGAATGCATAATTAACCAATGACATCTTTTCCTACAGTTTCAGCTCATTCCCCTTTAGTTAATGCTTTTCATCAGACTGGCTAATTTAGTTGTTAGACCAATTCTCCTTTTCCAACTATGCATAGCTAGTAAATTAATCAGAGGACAATATCTAACAGGTTTAAATCTGAAAAAGAGTAAAATATTTTAGAAGTTCTCATCAAGTTTGTGAAATACTTCTCAGCAGCAATGACAACTTTCTATGGTATTTGACCATAACAAAGGTTGATTTGATTTGAATGCTCTACTACAGGGGTGTCAAACTCACAACGTCACAATGTGACGTATCGGGACATATTTCCCTTTTCACTAAACTGGGTGGGGGCGGGCCCAGCACGTGACGCAACCGGCCCACGAGCCACAAGTTTAACACCCCTGCTCTACTAGTGCCAGATGCTGATCCTATTTGGGTCAGTTATTTTAATTTCAGTGATGAAAATGCAGTGGTCCACCTGCATGGACATTGATGAAATCAGGGAAAAACTGTAAAGGAGATAATGTTGAATATTATAGAGCCATTCCATATGTCTCTTTTGAAAAGGAAAAGCATAATGCAGTGTACTGTAAACATTTTTAAAAACTTAGCAAGGGACACAAGCAGATCTGGCTAATTATCTGACTCTGGATTGAGTTCCCATCTCTTCTGGGAAGCCAGTCAATAACCATGCAGAAGTGAACTGCTCCCACTTTAACAGCTGTTCCCATTTTCTGGAACTTCTTGCCACCTGAAACTTTTCAGATATAAGCTAAAGTTTTAGTTTTCCTCTAGCACTTGCTGGCTCTATTTAGTCAATGGTCCAACTTAGGGGTGTCAAACACGCGGCCCATGGGCTGGATCTGGCCTGCAATAGGCCTCAGAGTTAGCCCACTAGGTGGGTGTGGCTGGACCCGGCCATACCCACCTAGTCAGCTGCAATGACCAGGCCATGCTCACCTTGGCCCTCCAAGGGCAAACAAAATCCCAACATGGCTCACAATGGGATCAAGTTTGACACCCCTGTTCTAACTGGTTCCCACCCTTCTGACTGAGGGATTTTTAAATGGATCCATTTAATTTAATTTCAATTATGCTTTTAAAATGTAGATTAGATTTAAATTCTGTTTTCAGTTATGCTTTTGTTTTAAATGAATTATAAGAAAAGTGAGCCCAAATATGTCAAATAAGTATATAAACGAGATACATGAACTGCTTTTCTTTTACACCCAAGTTTGTCATCCAGCTGGTATTTCTGGACAGGAAATATAGTACTTAAATGCCTTTTTTATTTTGGACTCAAAGGAATTTAGAATAGAAGGAACAATTATGAAGAAATATTTGATTTACTGAGGATGCAGGCTGGCTTTCACTATCTCCAAGAGTACTGATCCATCTCTTAGCTGTACTTTATGTGTCACACAAGCACCAGTGTTTCTGCACCAAGAGTTCTTGGAAACCTATTCCTACAAATCAGGCAAGATTGAATGCCTAATTATGACCAAGATGAATAATAATCTCAATCTACATGTTAAAAATAAGAGACAGGTGACTGAATTTTCTTCCAGACTGGAAAGATTAATTGAGGAGAAGAACTAGGCAAACCTATCTCATGCATATTTTATTTTGTTATGTTTAATAATGAAAAAAATCATTTCAAATTTGCATCTACAGTGACCTAGACTGGTAACATAGTTATCAACTAAGCATGGGTTTGTCAAATGCTCAGGAATGAGGAAAGCATTATCCCTTGGCAAGCATTTTACTACACAGTTGCATATGTGAAGCAAATTCATGTGTTGATACTTCTGGGTAATACCACATTTGAAGGTTGTGGTCCCCTAATTCCTACATCAAAAGTAGTTTCGTCAGGAAAGAAGAGACAAACTCACCATGATGTGAGTAGATAGTGCCATTCAGTTGGGATAACTGTACTGAACTATGTTTCCCTTGATGATAAAATATTAAATTTAGATTTTTCTCACTATATTTCCTAATAGAACAAAATTAGAATGAAAACAGGTGTTTTCTTATAATATTCAGTAGTACAAAATCCACCTACCATCTCCATAAACCCCACTCTAGTTAAATAAAATTAATTAAAAACAGAATTTAATTAGATATATCAAGTTTTAATTGCAAGCTCATTAATTGGAGCAAAAAACCCTCGGCAAATGGAGATGAAGATCTATTAAAGAAAAAAAGCAACAGTTTGACAGTCGTGCTACATTTAAAAACAAGAATGTTTCTTGCACATAACTAGCAACTGGCTTGCCTTTAGTATGGTTTAAATCAGGGGTGTCAAACTCAGTTTTATTGAGGACAACATCAGGGTTGTATTTGACCTTGGTGGGTGGGCAGGCATGGCCAGCTCAACATCACTCATGTCGGGGGCACTTGTGGTGGCCAAGTGCTAAGGCAGGACTTTCCTGAGACTCTCCTTCACTCTCATTATAATTTCCTTCCTTCCTTCCTTCCTTCCTTCCTTCCTTCCTTCCTTCCTTC
>WNWU01000006.1:47805442-47840050 GCA_012654045.1 Ptyas mucosa | reverse complement strand
TTCCTTCCTTCCTTCCTTCCTTCCTTCCTTCCTTCCTTCCTTCCTTCCTTCCTTCCTTCCTTCCTTCCTTCCTTCCTTCTTTCCTCCCTCCCTCCCTCCCTCCCTCTCTTCCCTTCCTTTTCTTCTTTTTCCTTCCCTCTTCATTCTCATTTCTTCTTCCTCCCCTCTTTCCTTATTTGTCCTTCCTTGCTCTCTTTCCCATCTTTCCTTCTTTTTTTTTGTATTTCCTCTTTTCCTTTCTCCTTTCCTGTTCCTTCTTGCATATTCAAATGCAAAAGGGGAAACATTTGTCCTTTTGTTTTGTTTTTAGTTTGTTTTGTTAGCCTCTGCCAGCAAAAAATAAGCTGGAGGGGGGGGCATGTGCCCCCCCAGGCTCCGTTTTTGGCCATAATGGCCTCCTGCAGCCCTCTGCCAGTGTGTGTGTGTCGTCCCCCCCCCCCCAGAGCTCCATTTTCACTGGCAGAGGCACCATGGGCCGGTCCTTTGCTGTTTCCAGAGAGGCCCTGTGGGCCAGTTGTGGCCCATGGGCCTTGCGTTTGACACCCCTGCTTTAAATTATGAGAGGGAAAACATTTAAAAGTAGGGATTCTCTCACTTTACCAGCCCAAAAATACTGGTGGGCAAATACTTGATTGTATTCCCTTTATTCCATCCTATTCCTCACCTGAAAAAATCATAGTACCAAAGAAATAATTCTGAAAGGTTTGCAGACTGCCCCAAATCACAAGTAATCCTGGATTTACAACTATAATGAAGACTGCCCATTGCAGTCATAAGTCATGACAGTCATAAAGTAAGTCACCCATGTGACTGGCCTGATTTTGAGATCATTTTTGTGCAGGCGTTAAGTGGCCACTACAGTTGTTAAGCAAATGCCATAGTTGTTAAGGGAATAAATTATTTGCTATGAGCTGCTTTTGTAGAAAACAGAAAAATATGTAGCCATGTGACTGTAGGATACTGCAAATGGCTGTAAATGAGAGCCAGCTGACCTGACCTGAGGTCACATGAAAAGGGGGGTAGGGAACAGTCAGAATGGGACAGTTTTGAACAGTTGCTAAGTGACTGGTTGTATGTCAAAACTATGTGCATTTCACAACCTTTTAACAAGCTTTTCTCTAACAAAACATAATATAAAAATAAGCAAAAAAAAGCCTCATTAGAGCTTTATCATAGTTTTTTAATTAAAAAAAAGTCTGTATATACAGGAGAAGGGCTTGCAGCTTTTGTTGTATATTAGATGACCAGGGTGATGTAATGTCAGGATGGACCCAATTTCAACCCCACCCCCCAGCAATGGAAGCTCAAGGATTTGGGCCATTTATCATTCTTTTAGTATGAGATATTTAGATTACAAGTCAATTTGATTGTTCATTGTTGATGTATTAGAAAAACAATTATTGGAAAATAAATATATATTCTATATCTAAATGATGATGATTCTATTCTTCAATAAATATTTTTGTTTGCAAGATAAATATTTGCATAAAAAATTCATGGAATTTTACATATCATGGACAAATACTTTGTAAATGGTTTTGAAAATCTAAAAAATCGTTTGACTACTCTGAACTCTCTATCGTTTCCTTCTTTAGTATTTATCTTTAGACATATTCAGCAGAAAAATAAAGATATACACTTAGTTCTGTCATTTAAATTGTGGAAGAAAATTGCTTTTTTTCCTTTATAATTAAGCATCTTCAATTCCTGTTCTCTGAAAGCTTTGCTTACAGGAAACAATGCCTATATACATTATATAGCACAGTTATATACAGTTACATTCACAGTTGGCAATGGAACCAACAGACTATAAGCTACCATACAAGAATGTATTGGTGTAACAATTATATAGTAAACAGTCACCCATTTTCATCAGAATATGAACCAAATATAGTTATTTCTATCTTGCAATTTGAACAATTTTAGGTATTGTGGAAAACCTTGTTGTCCATATTTCTATAACATGTCTGCCACATGTAGAAACTGTCTAAACATTCTGTAAACTCAAACCCAGGAGCTGTATTTTCACCTCTGTTTCATCTTCACATTAACATATTCTCTGCATTAGGACGATTTCCAATTGACACTGAAGGCACCAAGCTCTGAGGTTAGCAATAGGTATAACATGCTCAATTGCAAGACAGATGCTGACGGGCTACAAAATACAAGGCCAAGTTGAAATACCCACTTGTGCAGTAACTGTGCACAAAAGATCTGTCACCTTTCTTCAGAGAAAGCAATTTCAGATGAAATTGTTATATGCTGTGCCAAGAGTGTGGAAATTATTTTCTACCACAGTTCAATACATTCTGCACAGCTCTGACTGATAGCAAGGCACAATGTTGACACCAATAATGTGTCTTTAAAAGTGAGCTGAGCAGATGTTGTTGTTACTCTTATTATACCCACAACAATGTGAAATCACAGCTGCCAGTTCTTTAGGTGGTATTGGCCTTCATACATATCAAGTTCTTCACAAGAACCTATGATGATGTAATGTATCGGACTACTGTATGCCTAGATCCAAGCATTGTGGCTTTTTGCGACTGACTAACAGAAATTTTGTCATGCATAGATTTTCTAAGTGCTGTCCAAACTTTTTTGGTATGGGACCTAGTGTATTGATAGCCAGTGGGATCACCAAGGCCAGTTTATGCCATAATGTTTTAATTTTGATTTTTAGATCTTGATATTTTGTGATGTTCTCTAATTATTTGCCTCTATTTTACTATCCTCTGCCACACTAATTATCCATGCTTTTTTCTTTTCAACTCCACATGGTATATTATGAGCCAAGACTTCATCAAGTGATTTGGAAATCCCACAATATTTTAACTTCTTCGTTTTCAGCAACCTTTTCAACTATATGTTCCCACCAATTTTTCATTACTGGCATATATTTTTTATGGATTGTTCCAGTGAATCATTTTGGTGACTGTGTTATGTTGTTGTTTATAAACTTTTTGTGCGACCTTCTTGCACATGCTGAGTATATCATCTACTGTTCTTTGTATAATCAGCACTTTGAAAGATTTGATCATTTTTCAATTTTGGCCTAATTGAATTAGTTTAAATAGGTTCTTCTTGACAGACAAAATCAAGCCTTTAGTTTCTCTTTTTAATATTACAGTTGTAAGCTATTGTTAGGTTGTATTTTTATCTACTTTACCCTCTATCTTTTCTAGAAATTGACCATGTAATATTTTTCCTTGCCAGGATCCTCCTTTTATTTGCTAATAGTTGTTCAGTGATATCTGAATTTGGACAAATGCTTTTCTACAATTCAAACATTTACTTGAATAGCCTCACTTTGTTGCTTCCAATTTGTAATAGCAGGCCATAATGGCACGATTTTCACACACAACATACCTTTATCTTTTCTGTGGTTGTGCTTCTTCTAGTAATCCTAGAGGGTTAGGGGCTGGTTGCCTAGCCAAGTTCCTGAGTCTAATTTCTCACTTGTTGCCAAATGCTCAGGACTCTAACATTTGACATATTCCTTGTTGACCTGGGCAACAAATTGTCTGATACATGATTCTTTTTCTCTATTCTCACTATAGTAAATGGGTTAATGGGTTCTTACTGTTGCTTGCACAGTCAGCCAGATCTTCAGGATGGATTTGGCATTTTTATCCACTTATTAAGTCCTTCCCAAGGACCTGAGATAGGCAAATATGGTTGTTTGATGGTGTTAAAGATATTGTTGCAGAATCTAAGCTGTTCCAAGTAAAACTGCCTTTTGCAATTGAGTAATGATGATGTTGTCTCTGTCTATGGTATTCAAGTAATCATATAAAAGTTTTGGGATTGCATCCAAGGCACCTATTATTATTGGTACTATCTTTGCTTTCTTTTGCCACAGTCATTCTAATTCTATTTGCAGGTCTTTGCATTTTATGTCTTTTCCCCCTCCAGTTCCTTCTTTTCTATTCTGCTGTCTCCAGGTATTGCAATGTCCAATATCCAGACTTTTTTGTCTTTCTTATTGACAACTGTTAAGTCTGGGCTTTTATATGGCAGATGCTTTTTCTGTTGATGGGAAATGGCTTCCTATTTTAATTGTAACCCTAAATGACTAGAAAAAAGCAATCTCTAATAACTTAAATCAATAGTGACAGAGAAACCTGGCAACTTTCTTGCATTAGAATCTTATCCCAATTTCCTTGTATGCATGTTATTATTATTAAATTATGGTTGGTCATACAGTCAGCCAGATGTTTAGACTGGATTTGGCATTTTTATCCACCTATTAAGTTATTTCCAAGGACCTGGGAAAGGCAGATGTTGTTTGATGGTGCTAACTTATTATTATTGTATTAAAGTCTACAGTATATGTCATTATCATATTTGTTTTCTCCCCATTTCCTAGACAATATTTTAAACGGAGAAGCAAAATATTCTAAGGCATCATAATGAATAAAATATTTGACTTACTTCCATTTTCAATATTTATATATAGACACATACAAAATCTGTATTAACAAGGTAAGGTGCTTTTATCAAGCTTTAAGAGTAAAATGCCTTGATCAAAAATCACTACGTAAACCAAATATTGGGTTCAAACATTGCACCAAATTATAAATCAAGCAATTTATATTATGATTTGGTTTAATAATTCAATCTCTACAATTACAGTTTATAAACAACAAGTTCTGCAAGGAAAGTTATTTTTCCTCCTAATTTCCTCCTAATTTGGTGTTTCATAATTATTTTTCTTCCGAATTAGGTGTATTTAAGAAATAGAACAAGGGAATATACAGTGATCTTCTCACCACGTCTTACCAAGGTCCATACTCTTGGAGGCTTTCAGGTTAATTGATTCCATCTGTTTGGACAGGGTCAAAGATCTGAAGTTGATGGGCTGATCTGGCAAAAAAGTCTCTGAATCTGCTGCTATGCTGTTGAAAGAAAGAAATCATAACAAGTATGTGGTGTGAGGATCAGATGTAATAATTAAACTCTACACAACATAATGCAATTTTTCTCCTTAGGTATTATAACTCATTCAAGGTTTTTTGCATGAGTTATTGCCTACATTAAATCTAAATTTACTTTGGGTAACTATCATCCAACTCAAAGGTATTGGTTTTTACCTTTTCAGCCCACTTTATCATTATTTCAGTACTAATAAGGCATATTAAAGTTTAACAAAGTGCATTAATTTAAGTATTAAAAGTGTGCTATCATCTAATACATTTATCATCATTCTTAATTTGTTTCCAATTAGATAAATCTTCTAGATGCTCTATAATATGCCATGCTTATGATTAAAAATGTGAATATGCTGCTAAAAAGCAAAATGCTTTGTAGGGAAATCAAGACCAAACTTAATTATATCTCCTTTCAATTGAAAAGATCAAAGGCATAGTCCAATGTCATGCAAGCACGAGTCTTTTCACAAAATCCCTCTGTATTTAGCTCTGCTTCCAAACTTTGCCAAAAAAGAAGATACTTCAAAACTATCTCAGCAGATTTGGAGGGCTAATGAAAAATTGTGATGGGGAAGGATGTCTGAACTCCTTTGATTCTGCTAATTTCCATCACTGGGACTATTAGATCCCAGCCCCTTATTTGATCCATTATTGTCTTACACCTAAGTCTAAAATTAAATTTAAAAATAATACAGTATTCTGAAAATTACAAATTCCCCAAAATTTCCATACCAAAATTTCACTGAAATTTGTGAATTATATGAATTACATGTATACACATTCTGTCTCAAAGAAACATTGCAAGTCTCTTTTGAGGGAAGAAGAAAACTGTATAAAAACTGGACATTTTGAAATATCATTCTAGTCAGAAAGGCAGAACATGTGATAGGGAGAACTCTGGTGAGGATTTGTATATGTATATAGGCTTCCCAGTCCTTCCATCTTATCTGTAGTTTGATTCAATCAGGTTTGCAACATAACCAATTTTTTAACCAGTTTCCAATTCTATTCAGAATGTTGATAAAGAATCTCCTATCAGAGTGGAAAATAAGATGGGAAAGGGGAAATTGCTCTAAAAAGGGACAGTTCCATTTAATGAAATTACAAATCCCATATGAACATAAAAACGTCTTCCCCCATTCTAGTAGTCAACAAAATATAAAACTGCAAAATGCCCCCAAATGATAATGTTTACAAGAAGAAATAATTACTAGAAGTAAAACCATTATTACAGTAAGCTATTGATTCAATAGATACATTTGTTGGGTTTAAACTTTGAAGATTTAAAATTTTGACAGGCCTCAGTTTCTTCCTACCCAATGAGGATGATGATACATCTAGGTTCAGTGAGTATAAGTAAGAAAAACAAATCATAACAGATTTGGAAGATGAAGAAGGCTGAATATCAGAGCATATGTTATGGTGCAAATGAACTGTAAAGCAAAACCAGTTTTCACATAACATGAAAGAGATTCATTGTTATCACTAGACATGAAATAGTAAACATTTTCTGACCTATGATTATAATCTGTAAATAGCTTCTCACTAGGATGTGGAGGCAAAGGGGGTGGGACTTCATTTTCAGCTGTGCCGCTTTCAAACTCTGAAATTTAAAGGGAAAAAGAGTAAACAATGGTAGAAGCAAATATTTGTCTCCTGGCCAAAGAACTGAACTGGCATGCTGCATCTCTCTTGAAGTAGCAGCAAATTTATACAAATCTCCAAACTAGCTAAACTAGAATTAAAAATACACCAAGCAAAAAATATTTCCCCCTTAGGATTTTCAACAGACCTGATTTCTGTTTGCTCATGTATAATTAAAGATAAACATATTGAAATTTGCCTTATGATGAAAAATGAAAGTCCTATGTTGATTTTAGTAATTTCACTGGATTTCCCACATCTAAGCTTGAGCTAAGACTTAAATAAAACACTCAATGGGTGCATAGATGCTCTATCAACTATGCTGCCATATAGTTAAGCTGTGATTCGGTTCTATTTTGTTATCCACAAATTGTTATGTATTAGAAAACAAATAAATAATACATATCAACTGATAATGAAAGCATACTCAGCAATTTCTGTTAACCTGAATCTGAATTCTGTTAACCTGAATCTGAATATAAACCATGTGCAAAATTACTCTCTCATGTTGTTACTGTCTGAAATATACATGATATGCATATTCCTCCCAAGGTAAGAAAAAAAAACATTTCCAAGTTAAGAGAAGAAAAGCTTAATGAATTCGATATTGACCTTCTATCCCATTGAGAGCTGGGAATCTTATTAACTAATAGATGCTTTTAAGGGGGAAGTAGTTGGGGGGGAATAGAGAAATCTGAATAAATTAATATCATCCACAAGCTCTTATTATCTTCATCTAGAATCTTTAAGAGACAAAATAAAGAAGTCTGACCTTCTGGAACAAATTATGAAAGAATGAGTAACTGAATATTTTATTGTAGCCTAAAGCCAGAAATTTACAACAGCCTATGGACATTGAAATGTCCAGACAATAAACAGATAGCTATATAACTGGGGAAAATTTAGTTTACCAGTTGTGCTGACAACCCTTACATGCAGCTGCACAAAATTTTACTACCTTCTAAGTTCCAGCAGACCATCTGTCTGCAAGTAAAAGGGTAAGCAAGAATTCATTAGTGCAATCTGGGAAGCGTGCTAACAGGGTTGCAATATGATTACTGGGTATATCCCTACAAAATTTGAGAATAACAGGACATACTCACTGCTTTGGAAGTTATGCTGTTCAATGGTTGTTTTTTTTTGTTGTTGTTGTTTTAAATCTGCCTTTCTGCAGAGCAGATGCAAGGACAGTAAATCATTCCGCAGTGGTTAGGCTACAGCTTCCAAGATAATTTAAGGAAATACAGACCCCATTCTAGTTGTGGCAGGAAGGGTTCAAATGGTTCAAATTAATTTTAAAACAATAATTTAAAAAAGTGTAGTGGATAATAGCTAGAGAAGTGAACACACTGTGGGACTAAGGATAGCAGTACATCAAGCTTTGACCCAACTATGCTGCTTTCAACCACAGAAAAGCATGGTTCACCAGAGGTGACGATAAAAAATTGGCCAAGACATTCGGGATGCTTAAACAAACGTTCAGGCCAAATCTAAGTATCCCTCCCAACTCTGGTATCAGGAGGCAGCCTCTGCCCCAGCTATTCAACTAGAGAAGACGGGCATTATTCCCAGAGGTGATATTTCTCACTACTCTAGTCTTTATAAAATACAGAGTTTTGTTTCAACATTAATGGATAAAAATGAAGGGGGGGTATTTTGCTGTGACACCATAATTTTAAAATGTGAAGTTCTACAACTTATTTTTTTTCTTGTGAAAAATAATAGTGGAAACAATAATAGAAAGAATGGTAGGGAAAATAAGATAGATTGTTCAGGCAAATAGGATTCCCTGCATACATAAATAAATCTGAATCAATGACATCCGGGAACATAACTTTAGTTGATGAAACTGTAGCTGGAAAAAGCTGTGCATATAAAATACAGAGTATAATCTGTAACTGTCTTAATTTGATAGATTAATCAAACTTGATAGTTGATTAATCAGTGGGGAGCAATTTTAATTAGTACTGCCACACAATAAATGTCCACTTATTTATTTTTTTAAAGCTATACTATATCAATTCTCATACATTAAACTGTAATAATGAAATAGAACATCCAAACTTCCAATGCTTATGGCACTCAAATCCAATTATACCAGGCACTAATAAGTGAAAATAATCAGCATACTCGGGATAAACCAAGATTTGCAGATATGAAGAAAACAAGACAAATACATAAATAAAAACATACACAAACTTTTAAAAGTAAAATGGATCTTAATGAACTCTTCTCCCAAGAAACTATGTACAGATAGTTCTTAATTTATGATCATAATTGAGCCTGAAATTATGGTCGTAAGTTGTTGTGTTTGTTAAGCGGATCATCATGTGATCACAACCAACTTTACAACATTTTTTGTGATGGTTGTTAAATGAACACTGCAGTTGTTCAGAGAGTGCAACAATTGTTAATCCATTAAAAAATTGTTAAATCCATTAAACCCAATCAGCATTTTTTTGCCAGAAACAGAAGTAGACACCAAAAACCAGCAAAAAATGATGAAAACTGCAGCCATGTGACAGCAGGATATTGCAAATGGCCGTAGCCAGTAGCCAAGTGCCCAAACTGTGATCACATGACTATAGGAAGGGAGGTGGCCATTATCACTTCGAAATCAGGTGAAAAGTATCTTTTGAGGGGGTATCAGTCATAAGTCAAGGACCATCTCTACTAACTCAGTTGGACAACATGTTCATTGAGTTGAGGGGAGGAGTGGGCACACTCCAGGTTGTTTCTCTCAAATATGGTCATCTAGTAGAACATAGGAAGCATGTCTTCCCAGTAGTGGACTTCTTGGCCCTGTGGAAATATTTTCTTTTCTGAAATCTGGCAGTCTCCTAACTCTTCTAGACCTGGAAGGCCTTAAAAAGCTGACTTTCCCCCTGAAAAGTGTTATGGTGATGCTGGACTTTTAATCACAGTTATAAGATTAAAAAGTGTTCTTATCACTGTTGCCTTGAGCTGCCCAGAACTGTGGCTCAAAAAATGGGCTGCAGTTCATTCGTCATCTTCGACTTGGGAACCAGAACTTGGGACCAGAACTTCTATCACTAAGTGAGCCAGTTGTTAAATGACTCACTCCTGATTATACAGCTTTTTCTGCCCAAATTATTAAGAGAATCACTGAGTGGCTCACACAATGTTGTGTGATTTTACTTGTCAGAATCCAGCTATGAAGGTCACAAATGGTGATCATATGACTCTAGGATGCTGCAACTGTCATTAATACATTCTTCTGACCCAGCTCTCCAAACACGACAAACCCTCTGAAATTATCTGAAAGATTCCTTTATTAGGAGTGCCAGCAGTCCCGGCAAAAAGTTTCTCTCTCACCGTAGGCTAACAAGTTCATCCACCCGGGGGATGAATAGTTGTCTGCCATACCTATTCATCTCCGCCCCCTGCCTTTTATCCCCAGAGCTAGGGTGGGGCTTTGCTAGCAGCAGTGGCTCTTCCTTCCCAAGGATTGGGCCATGGATTTCCACTGCTCTCCTCTCCTCTGCCTTCTGAGCATCTGCGCATCATGCGCTGAACCTAGCTGTTCCTCCTCTTCCTCATCAGCCATCTCCAGACCTGGAGGCTGTTGACTCTCCATCTGAGGGCTGATGGACGGCCCAGGCTTCATATCTTTCCCTCCCTCCCTCCCTCCCTCCCTCCCTCTAATTAGTTTTGTAAATAAGTAAAGCAAGAATCACTCAATACTGTTGAAAAATTGTACAGACAACTCTATCATTCTTGAGAAATTTGATGCAGGATATCACCTTGAGGCAATGTGCCTTTTCTTTCTAGGAGGCTCAGCAGTGCTTGTAAATGTAAATTGCAAATTATCTTATTTTGAATTCACTTTTAAACCTGCTTTTTGAGATATTTAGGCAGATATTTGCCTACTTTAACACCACAAAGGCCAGTTATAATGATATTAACCTATATAGTAAAGGGTATTCATGAATTAAGTGAAGATAATTAAAAAATACTTATCTGACTATCCTCCTAAAATGATGCAATCTTTCAAATTACATATAAATCACAATAAGGTGTGTGTGTATCTTCATTCCTATTCTCCCTTATTGGTACATATAGAGAATCAGTATATTGGGTTGTTGGAATGGAAACCTGTGACATAGCCACAAAAATTATAAGTTTGTTGGCAACTTCCTAGTTTTCTGGGGGACTTTAGAAATCCTCTGATGAGGCAGATTCCAGTAATCTTTCAGCAACAGAAATGTGAAATTGCTGGCACTGAAATAAGACTTCTTTGTAGAGGTTGTTCCAAACAAATGCTGAGTCTGCATCACGGCTTGGCAGAGGAACAAACTGAGGATCTCAGGGTAGCAAGTATTAGATGATTCATGTAAAAATAGACTGAAGGTTGGCATTTCAATATTGGATTTTTAAGTATTTCTTCCAATAATGATAGGCAAAGCAAAATTACTTTAAAGAAGCGACTCTTAATCTTTTCACGAGAATATTAGATTTCTTTTTTAAAAAGCCAAAGTAAATTGACAGAAAGCCAGGATTTATAGAAATACATGAGAAATGAGAAGAACATCAATGAACCACTTCAATTAGCAATAATCATGTCTCAGATAAACCACACTGGCTATGATACTGCCACTGCACAGTATCTATTTTCTAGAAGAAATAAATTCAGTGTATTGGTATTCCAAATTAATACCAATAGATTTCAACATTTAACAATGAAGCAGTACCTATTACACTTAAGATTAATTCTTCAACAACCCCTCACAGGTTTATTTTTTTAACGACATTGGTTCATACTTTTACATTACTCAAGCCTTTCTTGAGTCATGCAGCAGACAATAAATCTCTTTCTTGAGTCGTTGCACAGACGACAGTACAACCTAGCTCCATCCTACACAAATTTTAAAACTGAGGTTTGCCTTCATGTGCATGTGCTCCTTCACACTCCCATTCACATCACATCACCATTTACACAATACATGTTACAAACATTACTTTTACATAATACATGTTATGTGGATGCTTGTTTTCAGTTACAAAATTTTAATCTAACATTTTTTGCCTACTTTAATCTTTAAAGATTTCTTCTCCTCCACATACTCTACTACCAGTGGTGAGCTTCAAATTTTTTAACAACCGGTTCTCTGCCCTAATGACTGGCTGTGTGGGCGTGGTTGTGTGGGCGTGGCTGGGGATGGGTCATGTGACTGAGTGGTGAACTCTACATCACTTGTGTAGGTGGTATCTGTATGGGACAGGCAGGGTTGGGGAGGGAATCTAGAGGTCTCTAGTGGGAGGCGGGGGTGGGAGGAAAGAAAGATCCAACCGTGTGTGTGTGTGTGTGTGTGTGTGTGTGTGTGTGTGTGTGTGAGAGAGAGAGAGAGAGAGAGAGAGAGAGAGAGGGAGAGAGGGAGAGAGAGAGAGGGACTGCGTCAAGCTAGACTGGGAAAACTGGCTGTGAGAGGAAGAGAAGCTGGGTAAGCTGGACTCAGATGCTTCCCGAGTCCCCTCATCTGAGAAGCAGCAACCTCACGCTCTCCCCTCTCTGCTAGCCCCCTTCTTCGCACAGGATCTCCCAGCAGTGGAGATGGAGAAGGGGGCAGCGGCAGCCACTAGCATTGAGGGAAGAGTGCCACACAGAAACAGGAGCACACAAAAACGCCGCCCGCTTCTCCCTCTCCATTGCTGGGCAATTCCATGCGAAGAAGGGGGCTAGCAAAGATGGGAAGAGTGCGAGGTTGCTGCTTCTGGGACGAGGGAACCCAGGACATGTCTCTTCCTCTCGCAGCAAGATTTTTCAGGCTGTTTTTCAGACTGTTTTTGGACTGAAAAATGGCCTGAAAATGGCCTGAAAAACAGCCTGAAAACAGCCCAAAGAGCGGTCTGTTTTTTGGGCGTTTGTCAGGCCATTTGTCAGGCCATTTTGGGGCTGTTTTTCACCTGAAAAATGGCCAAGAATGACCCAAAACCCCCACCATTTTTGGGGCCCTTTTCAAGCCATTTTCAGGCCTTTTTTCAGGTCAATTTTGGCCAGAAAAACAGCCTGAAAATGGCCCGAAAAATGGCCTGAAAAACAGTCTTTTTTGAGGACATTTTTCAGGCCATTTTTCAAAAAATGGCCCAAAATAGCCTGTTTTTTGGATTAGCAGAGAATTTCTCATAATGCAAAGATAGCATTTGATTCAAGCCAGCATAACCACAACATACCAGAAGCAACAACTACTCCTATTCTTAAAAGCGTACTAAAAAGTTTTCTCATGTTATCAAGAAATAGAACTCTCCTATATGCATTTATATCAAGAATGTTTTTCTCCTATCCCAATTATTTTAGCCCAGATTTGCTTATTTCTTCCTCTATAATATAAGAACGTGGTCAAAGATAGGGAATGTGTTTTGCTTCATATCCAAAGCCAACAACTTAATTTTGTCTTTGGATCTGGGGTGCAGCACATTCCCAAGTTAAAGGGAAGTATTAAAATTTAAAAAATATACTTGAAGTCCTAAATAATGAGAGGAGGAAATATGTAACTAAGAGAGATAGTTCAACACTCTAAATTTAGAACTGTATTGCCTGGAGTTTTAGAAAATATATTAACATAGGAGTGGGAGTAGGGAATGTTCTGCTAATTCCCTGGGAAGGCTTTTTTCTCTGAATAGCTGTCACTCATCATCTGTTTTGGAATCTCTTTCTCAGGGCAAAATTACACATTCAGTTTTAGATGCAAGTCTGAAAACACACTGTTAAACAAATGTGAGGTAGCAAGGGAAGACTAGAGCATATACCGTTCTCCATCCATTCCTTTCCCGTTTTTAATTTTCCATTGTTTACGTAATGAAATTTTCAGTTTTAGATTTTGGTCCTTACTTTTATATACAAGAACTTGTTATTTTTAATCATTTACCTTTGATTAAAAATTAATATCATTTAACATTCCAGAAAAAAAGAATGCTAACCTACAACACTATTTGAACTGTCTTTAGTAAATTATTTTTTAAAATTAGAACATCTAAAGATTAAGAAAAACAGTTAATGTAATATTTATTGTTCAAACCAACTAATATATGCAGGATATTATTTAAAATGAGTCATTACAAATATATCAATACAACAACAAAAAATTATATACCACATCTGAACTTCTTATCTAAGTTTAGGAACAACGGGGTTATTTAAGATTGATAGAAAATAAATACTGAAATTACAATTTGTATTTCTAAGTTTGTTTTATAGCACCAAGTTGGAAACCATTTAAAGCTGGAATTTATGCCAAGAAGCCAATTCATCAAGTCAAAATCAGCTCTTCCATCATTCATAAAATCTGAGATATTTTGCAATCTGTACTTTAGGTAATTATTTTCTAGGTTGTTATGAGTTTCTGAAAATAATACAATGACACCCACCCACCCCGCCCGATCTGAAACATTAAAGGCAGAAGCCAAGCCCAATGCTTAGAGCTTACCTTTTAACTTCTCCTGTGGGCAATATGTGACAAAACACTGTACAGCAGCATCACTTTGCTTAGGAGTGCTTGTGAAATTAATATTCCCTTCAATGTCTGCTTTTGGAAATAATATATCAGGTTCTTTGCATTCCTAGAACAAAATAAAATCATATTTATTACGGTAATATAACACTTGAATGTTTTACAACAACTCTTCAGAAGTTGTTGACCCATAACTCTAAGATACTCTTATCACTTTCTACGCTGGCTGGAGCTTCTGGGGAGCTACAAATCCCCAGTGTTAGATGTAAAACAATGCATCTGGTAGTTGACAGTGATTCACCAAGGTATATAACATAATAAATCTGGCAGTCTTTAAGGTAATAATGCAACACTTCGTCAATTTCTTCTTCACCCAATCTTTGAATTGTTTCCAAAACATTTATTGTATGTTGTGAATACTCAGACCTAAATATAGACAAACCTACATTTAAAATAATCTTCTTCCTCAAGGAAAAAACAGTCCACTTGCCTTTTGAAAAAGCAACTTTGAGATATTTAAAATAGTTATTAATAATTTTAAAAGGAAATTGCAACTGGAACCAATTCCTGTGATTTGATCCACTAAAACTGGAATGGGCAATGTGCTTGTGTTGAAGAGCCATACCTCATGCAGATGATACTAAGGGCTGTATGAGACATGACCAACAGCATTATGTTACTAGAATGGGTGGGGCCCAGAATTTTGGCTTTTGGAGGAAGATGTTGGATACTTAAGGTGTCTTTTCCAAATTGATAAAAATGGACTAATACATAGGAAGGACTTTAAGGAAGAGATTAAGGCAAGGGTGTCAAACCTGATTGCATCGTGGGCCATATCGTGACAAATCGGGATTTCTTTTGCCCTTGTGGGGCCAGAGTAGGTGTGGCCTGCACAGGCTGGATCTGGCCCACAGGCCACGTGTTTGACATGCCTGGATTAAGGGTTGAGACATATGGTTTGGAGCTGACATAGGCCTAGAGCACCTACTTTTTTCCCTTAACCACCCTCCTCCATCAATCAAAACTTTTGTAGCCACACATTCCAAGGGAAAAAGGTGTGTGCAACTTTCCACTCATTAATTGCTTGTCCCTAGGTTTGTACAAGGCAGCATCTGTCAGTATTCAAGGTAGCCATCTCCATGTAACTGAGTAGTGTCATTGTGAGATGTAAAGTGGCACCCAAGAGCTCACCACTAGATGAAGCAGAATTAAATTTCTTCCCCAAATAACCCTCATTTTTTCAAGTCTCTAAATGAGACCTGGACAAGGAATATGGGCTTTGCCTTATGACTATTTGTTCTTTTTTTCTGAGAATTATTGGTATTCTTGGTGAATATATTTGTGTATTCATTTAGTCTGCCATCATTTGTTTCAGTGTGCTCTAACACTTAATTGACTATCAGCTGCCTCTAATGGCAAATCTGATTGGCAAGTTAACAGCAGTCATAGCTATTATGATAAGTAATTTTTAAAAAGGACACAAAAGGGAATAAAGGAACAGCATCCATGAGAAACAATGGCAGAAAACATTCAAATAGTTCTTTTGAGAGGGGGTTATTTTTACTGGAGGAGGGCTAAATAAAAGGAAACTACTGAATATTTAGCAAAGTCCCATATATCATGAGAGGCAAAATACATGTAATGCATCTTCTGACCACAACTGGCTTCCCATTATTACTCCATCTGTGAAGGCAGCTTGTAGTCTTGTCAAGACAAGAAAAACTGTGCCAATGGTAATTTTTTGACAGCCAGCTGGTTCCCTTCTCTCAGTGGCTGCCACATATGTGCTATAATGAATGCACACCAGAATGGCTTTGGAAACAAATGGCATACCCCTAAATCATATGCCAATGTATCTGGCTTTATAAAATTTTTATTTTTCACATCAATAACCATTCCAAATTTCTTCTGACATTTCTGTTGTAAAAATAAACAACTTACTAAATGGAATTAAAATATTAATTTAAAATACAGATTAACTGTTCTTAATTTTCACAGATTAGCTATAAAAATCCTATTTTCACAACCATTAAAAGCACATTTCCTTCTTTTAAAACTATTTGCAAAGCATTGACACATTGGGCTTTGTTTTGCAGAATTGTAATCACAGGATGTGTTTCTAGCATTCAGGGTACAATAGTTGGTTAAAACTATCATTAAAATTAGACTAGAGTCTATGGCCCTCTGAAATTAATTAGGTAAATTACTATAGTCATCTCTTAATTTAGGGTTCTTCAATATTCTTCAGGTTGTGGAACCAACTGTGTACCTTGAAATGTAAAGTTGACATATTCACCTCTCTTTTGGGCTATCTACTCTCAAGGAAGTTAAAGACCTCGGGGGGGGGGGAGTTAAAAATAAAGTTTAGTCTGAAGAGGTGGGTTTTGTTTGTTTGTTTGTCTGTCTATACCAATAGTGCATTTTGAAAAAGTTTTGTACAATGCATAAAAACAAACCACGATAAGACTCCAGGTTCACATTTAAAATAAGGCTTATAAACCATTCATTGTCAGGACTCTGTTCATCTAAAAAACAATAACAAATCAGAAAATAATCTGGATGCCACATTTTGTTCATGTCTGTCTATTCTGGAACTTTCCTTATAATATCAATATTTGTCTAAAGAGTGGAAAAAGAGGAAAATCCCATTTTACATCTTTCTAAATTGGTAGTTTTTTAAGGTTTTTTTTTTATCGTTTTCCTTCTCTAAACTGAGAAGGCCAGTGTCATAATGGTCTCATGAGTTCATTGGAATTGTTCTAATGGACAGCACACAATATCTTTTTCCTTTTTATTACCATGATAATGCAAATTAGTACTTTCATTTGTGGGCATGTAAAGCAAAGTAGACAGTATTTCATTTCCACAGCTTTACAGCAGCTAAACAAATCAGTTTCTTTCCCCCTTCTTTCCTACTTCCCTCAGGCCATTCTGATAAGTGATGGTAATAGAGAAGTAGCAGTAAAAGAACAAAACAAAAGCTTGAATTATGTGTGCCTATCCAAGCATTTCAAAGTTAAACATCTCTCTACAGGTTATACATGCAGCCTTCAGTGTTAGCAAATGTGTGCCTTGCTATATCTAGGCTCCGTTCCTACTGAGAATTAAGTTATGCTGGTCAGCAGTTCCTCTTAGGCTGGTATAATGTAGTCCTCTGCTCCTTTTCAGGAAGAAATTTACCAGCATGCAGCTTTGGGGGTCTTAGGCACCTTCAGATCATTCAGTGGTGTTCAAAAAGGGCAACATTGCCTACACTACTTCACGATGGCCAGCCAATCCCCTACTTTAACCACATTTATATATTACAGCAAAAGAAATGATCATCAAATCTTTTTCAGAACTTTGGAGGGCAGACTGGCACAAGATATTAATGCCTCTTCCAGGACGTTGTAGTAACGACCCAGAAGATTAGCAAAGTACCTGCAGGGCTCAGTACTCTCTCCGCTCCTATTCAACATCTACATGAGGCCATTGGGTAAGATCATTCGTCATCACGGACTGAGACATCACCAATAAACTGATGATACTCAGTTGTATATCTCAGCCTGTGGTGAGTTAAACAATGCTGTGACCTCCTTTCACAGTGCCTGGAGGCTCTTAGGGGCTGGATGGGGAGCAACAGGTTAAAACTGAACCCAGACAAGACCTAGTGCAATGATGGCTAACCTTTTTTCCTTCGGGTGCCAAAAGTGTGCACGTGCATGCTATCATGCCCACATACGTGCCCACACCCATAATGCCATGCCCCTCCCGCATGCCCCGCCCCTCTACACATGCGCACAACCCCCCCGCATGTGCATGCAACCCCTGCATGCGTGCACAATCCCCCCCTTTTGGCCTCACATCCCAAAACAGCACTGGGGGGGGAAGCCTTTACCTCCCAAAACAGCAGGGGGGGGGGGGAGAGAAAAAAAGCCTTTGCCTCCTAAAACCGCTGTGGGGGGAGCTTCCAAAATGGCTGGGAGAGGGGAAAAAAGCCTTTGCCTTCTAAAACAGCTGGGAGTGGGGGGGAAGCTTCCAAAACGGCATGGAAGGGGGAAAAACAGCTTTTGTCTCCCAAAACAGCTGGGGGGAGGGAAAAAAAGCTTCGCCTCCCAAAACATCGGTGGGAGGGAATCTCCAGAGACCTGGGAAGGCACAGGCAGCAGAAAGTGAGGAGAAAGGTAGGTCTCCCCACGCGTGCCGCTTGCAGGGCAGACCCGAAAATCAGCTGGTCAGCGGGAAGCGATTGCGCATGCGCAGTGGAGCTCACAGAGAGGGCTCTGCATGCCACCTGTGGCATGCATGCCATAGGTTCACCATCACGGACCTAGTGGCTCTTGTTTTTGTGTTCTTTGGTCCATGCAGAATTGCCACCTTTGATCTTAGATAGGGTGGCACTGCCCCATACACATCCAGTGTGTAATCTGGGGGTTCTCCTGGATTTGCGACTCCTGCTCTTTGAGCAGGTAGCAGTTGTGCCCAGGAGGGTGTGCCGGTGTGCCAGTTATGCCCTTTCCTGGACCAAAAATCCCTACTCACAGTCACTCATGCCTTAGTCACCTCCCGTCTTGACTATTGCAATGCGCTCTACATGGGGCTGCCCTTGAAAAGCATTCGGAAGCTCCAGTTAGTGCAAAATCCAGTGGCCCGCATGGTTTTGTGCAGAATAATAATCCCCTACCCCACTCTGGCAACAAAACACACTCATATCAGCCATTTAATGGGCTCCATCTGGCTCTGGGTTCCCCAGGCCCACTGGCAGAACCACGTCTTTAGAGCCTTCTGAAAGTGACAGAATGGGGGCCAGTCTAATTTCAGGAGGGATGATGTTCCAGAGGGAGTGAGCCACCACAGAGAAGGCCCTTCTACTGGTTTCTGCCAGATGTATCTCCTTAGAAGATGGGACACGCAACATTCCTTGCCTCACCGCTCTAGTGGGTTGGGTGGATGTGACTGGCAGGAGACGGTCCCTCAGATAACCTGGCCCCAAGCCACAAAGTGTTTTAAAAGCACTTGAATTGCACCCAGAAGCAAATTGGCAACCAATGCAGCTCCCGCAGGAGAGGTAACTCATGTGTACACTGGTTTTTATTACTACTTTATTTTTATTATTTTTATTTCTTCTATATTGCATTTTTTACTTCCTGTAAGCCACCTTAAGTTGACATGAGCGAGTAGGCAGCAATATAAAATTTCCAAATTAAAAAAAAAGTTAGTAGTGTGACTACTAAAAAATAGTTAGTAGTTTTCCCCTTCCACATCCAAGAAATACCTATGGAGAAAAGTTTATTTAGTTGTATTTGTGTATTGCAGATTTCTCTATATATGCATTTAGTGCAGACAGAAAAATGCTGTCTAGGTTCCCACGGAATTGATTAGATATGTCATCAGACCATCCCAGGATGCTTTTGCTAGACTATGGTCTAAAATATTCTTGGCAAAGGTTCCATTGTCTACATTTATGATCAAGTCCCTGGTAAAATGGGCTATCTAGCCATTGCTAAGTGTTACTATTTAGACTCTCTGTCCCTTAAGAAAAGTATTAAAAAGGTGGTAAATATCCCCAGAAAGTCTGAATCTCATTGTAGATCTAGAATCCTAGAAGTACTATTCAATTGCCAGCTTCTGGGGGTCCACCAGCTGTGATTCTTTTTTTTTTTACTTTTTTTTATTTCTTATAAATATATTTACATGTACAGTCATTTCCATCATTTTTCATTCATTTTTTCTTTTAACTTTCATTTTTAATTTTTACTTTTTCGGTGCTGCTCTTCTTGAGATTCCTGCCATGCTGAAAGGATGTAAATATCTGATTCCTTCTTTTGACCTGCAACATATCTCCTATTCAGAAGATCTCCAGAACTGTTTTTGTTGTTCATTTTTATGGTTTTGTTCTTAAAAATAGTTATAATTGCTATTCATTTTTATTTCTTTTTTAGCCATAATTATTTTTCAGATAAGAATTCTGCTGCTCTAGTTTAGGTATGTTGCAATCTGTTCTTTAATCATGTACACACCCAAAGCATTTAATTTAAATAATCTGTTAAAATGCTCATTCAGATAATTCCATTGTCAACACTAGTCATACACTAGCAATTGAACAGCCTCTGCCTCAATTTAATCCTATTACCTTTGACCAACACTCATAAAGTACCTCGGTACTTTATTTTTCCTTTCATCATACTTTAAACATCTCATTCTATTCACTGGATTCTTGATTTATCAAGTTTAATTTTGTTGTAAACTGTACATCTCAAGTATCTAATACATTTTATTTACTTATTTTAACCTAAGTACGTAATACTTATAATCTATATAATATATAAAAATTTATAATACAATTGTATAATACAATTTATAATATAATAATACATACATTATTGTATGTATAATACAATAATACAACAATTTATAATATAATCTATAATAGATGTGTGGTTAAGAAGTATGAAAAACAAACAAACATATAAATACTGAATGATCCCTTGATCTAATTGGTGTACAAACACTCTGTTCATGTTCCATTTTCCTCTTAAAGCCTCCCTCCCTGTGCTATATTTCCTAACCCATTTCTCCCATAGTTTGTTATAAATAAAGTTATTTTCCTTTAAATATTCTAGTATTTCCATATCTCACTCCAAAACATTATGAATAACTCATTTTTATCTCTTGCATTTTGCTCTTGAAGTCTTTTTTCTTTTTATTCTTAAGTGGTATATTGAATTATTTGCTTTTCCTTCTATTATACTCTCCAGGTTGCCGATTTTGTTTTCACCTCCTCCTTTATCTTTTGACATATTTTTGCGAGTTTCAGTAATCAGAGACTTAAAAACATCTGTATAATTCTATCTGTATATAAGGCATATAAAGATAATATCTGCCAATAAAAATATAGTCTTGCAGTCGAAACAGACTGTCAAACTAATTTTCAACTAAATCCCAATTTTCTCATTTTCCCCTGTTTAACCAATCCTTCTGAGAGCTTGACCTAGCATTGTAATGCTCCTGATCTAGACTAGCAGAAGTGGGGATATTCCTCAGCACTTTACTGAAAATATTATTATAGGAAATCATATAGAAAAGTGATGGCGAACCTTTTTGACACCGAGTGCCCAAACTGTAATGTGCACGCGCATGCACGTAGGAGCACCGTAAACCCGAAGACCAGGTGGCTGGTGCACATGCGCGTTCCTGGTCTTCAGGTTTACAGCGCTCTAGCATGTACGAAGACCAACTGGCCGGTGCACATCGGAAGCCAGAAAAGCAGCTGGTGATGGCATGTATGCCCACAGAGAGGGCTCTGCATGCCACCTCGGGCCCATGTGCCATAGGTTCACCATCACGGATATAGGAACTATTTAACTAAAATATTAAAGTTTTTATTAATAAGTAATAAGGCATTTTTATCCAGTACAACATCTCTTCTCAACTTTTTAAAAAAGGGAAAAAAACCCCATAAGCTTACTATATGTCCTTTACACTACAATTTGTAATTCTTTTCTGGGCTTAAAAATACATTAAGCTTGAAGCAAATCCAGGTAGCTCAAGCAGGGCACTTTTAAATTAACAGCAATGGGATGAAAACCTGCTTTTCTAGGTCTTTGATAAACAACCAAATCAATAGCTCAACAACTGATCAGTACACCGCCTAATTAGGGTCCTCAGTTAGTGAAACAGAACAGTCATGAAAAGATGCCATTAGTGTCCCAGCCAATAAAAAAAATAATGGATTTTTAAACAGGCAACAGAAAGAACAGGTCATGGCTCTTTTTGCTATACTTTTTAGCTCTAAATGGAATTACAATTGAACTGCAAGCATATTTTATTAAAAAAAAATAGTGTTTAAAATGAGTCTCAATAAGATGCTCATGAGGCATTTTTCACAAGGCATGTGGAAAAGGTATATTGCATTTCATACCTCTGATTTCATAAGAGAAGCCATAATACATATATGCACACTGATATAGTTAAGACTGAGGAAATTGCAAAAATATGAATTGAAGATCATAACTCAATCATTAGCAATTGTTTACAAAAAAAATACATATTCTTCTTTTCAATTTGGGAACAATGTTTGGTTTTTTATGGACAGCATGAAAAATAATCTGATAATTCCTGTTAGTGCATTATAGAAAATAAGATTTAAGACAAACTGTACTTATCATTTACATTTTAATACAAGGGTATAGGGTTTCCTGCTTGAGCAGGGGGTTGGACTAGAAGACCTCTAAGATCCCTTCCAACTCTGTTATTCTATTCTATTCCATTCTACTCCATTCCATTCCATTCCATTCCTATTCCATTCCATTCATATTCCATTCCATTCAAATCTATTGTCATCTGGGTTTGTTGGCTGAGTGGTAAAAGGAGGGGGAGAAAGATTTATGGGCCTAGTGATGTGGTCAAAAGAATTTTCACAAAGCCCTTCATCACTAACCAAATAAATGTTGGACAATTTAATTTTATATTTCTATGAAATTTCAGGCAAATCTTTATGTCATCTGATAATTTTGTTCAAGTATTTGGAAGGCAATAGTAAAAGAAATAATGACAAGAAGTCTTAATTGGGATGGTTTAGAAATGGCAGAAACAAAAATGTAATGGTGAACTTAGCAAAGTCTGCTGAAAAAGGTAAAACTTGTATTTTGTGCTGCATTTCTTGATAATAGTAAGAAAACTGGCAATACATGAAAATATGCCCGTCTTGGACAACCTATGAATCTTCACAAAGGAAGAAGGAACAAATCAACATTAAATTTAAAAAAAATGGTTTATTTACTCATATCTGAGATGAATCTTTTCCTATTTAGTAGTTCTCAAAAACATAATGGTTTAGCATTATGTATCAACGATCAAGGTTGGTAGATGTCACTGTTAATTACAGCAATCCCAGTTCAATGTTTGTTATAATAGATACAAAGATAGGTGGATAAAAAATGTTTCACCTACCATTTCAATTTGCCTTTCTGGCCTCCTGAGAACTACCAGTTGTATCATGCCACGGATATTTCCTTCCATAGACATTGAACGCCTCAAAGTCTCCATGGCTTCATGGTTCGATTTTCCAAGCAAAGAGTCACTATTTACTGCAATAAGCTGGTCATTTATTCGTAACCGCCCATCCTGCAAAAAAAAGACAGCGCCATCTTTTTAAAACTTTAAAGTATCAGTCAACAATATGTTAAATGTATTTTTTTTTAAATGAAGTATTAAAGTTTCCATAAAATTCTATATACTCCAAAAACACATATCTCTCCATCACATTAAAACACTCTAGCAGGATTTTCATGATTACTATTGCTATAAGCATATTCTAAAATCTATTCTGCATTCTTCAACACGTAAAAATAAAAAGAGGATAGTAAATCCCCAAGGGAACCAATTTCTGAGAACCCAGGATTTCTCAACCTTATGCCCAACTCTGAAATCCGGAGTATAACAAAAGTCAGCCCCCAGATAAAATTTATTATATAAATTATATTAAATGTTCACATTGGTTGTCATATTCTTCTTTCCTTCTTTCCTTACTTTTTGATGCATGACCTTTGAACAATATAATAACACAATACAATGTTTTCTCTATAAAGATATTATTTCAATCAACTAATCAATTTTTATTACACATACACCAGCAAATAAAAGCATTAAAACATAATAATAGTATTTTTTTAAAAAAAATCACTTAAAGCACCTAAATGGAATATTTGTAAAAGTGAACATTTCTCTGTGTGCGTGTGCATACATGTGTGTGTATGTAAAAAGGAAAAAAAAATTCAGAGGCGTGGCACACTTGTAACAGCCATTAATTATGTGCCAATGACAAGAGCTATTAGCTATTTTTAAAATAATTAGCTTAGTCATCCAAGTCCAAAGTTACAGATTTTATTTTTAATATGCATAAAAGAAAACATGTCACAAAGGGAACTTTGTTATTATAACCGGCCCACAGCACTTGCCCAGTGTATTATTGCTAAGAAACCTAAAAGTAAGATTGAAAAAAAGGTTTAAAAATCAATTATGTTTTTGAAATAAGGTGTGGTCCAAGCTGTTGGAGCAGGGGTTCTTGTGTGAGAAGAAATGTTGAGCACTACTAAAAGTTTGGAGAATGTGGGTAAAACTGGAATATTTAAAAGAACACAAATGCAACAGAAATGGTAATAATTACCTGCTAAAGCAAAGAATTAATTTCTTTCTACTTTGTTCACAATTAATTTGAAAGTCATGATGAGTATGTATTTTTCACGTTTTGGCTATGAATGGAATATATGGCTTACATATTCACTACAATTCCTGCACAGAAAGATGTGATGGATAATATATCGGAATCCAGTTTTAAAACAATGGGTACTTGTTTTTATATTTTTTAAATTTATTTAATTTTCTTTTTATATTTTTTGTGCTTTAAAATTCCTTGTACCCTATCCTCCATTTATGCTGACCTTTGACCATAAAAAGATTGATTTGATCTGAATGGCAAGGAAAATGAGCAGAAATGTAATATTTATTAATGACTTTCTAGCTTGGTTTAATAAAGAATTTAAAGGTAGCAGCAGTCTTGTATTTGCTCAAAGCATTTTGTTGCAGCTTGCTGAAAATATCAAAACAATGAATATCTCATTGCTATAATCAAAATATAGCAAAATACAATTTAAGTTTCCTTCTAGTAAATTTAAAAAAATCAAGAGTGTTCTTCTTGTTGCAATTCTCCAAACCTTTCTAAAACAAAATAAAAATCTATAGCCAACATATTCACTAAAAGTCAAAGGCCCAAGCATACATGAACAATACATGTCCAAGTTTTTCTCTCAGTAGTCTAAGACAGGTGTCCCTAACCCCCAGGCCATGGCCCGTTACTGGGCCTTGAGCCCGTTCAGAGCCAGGCCATGGAACTGGTGGGTGAGCGTGTGCATCCCCACTTGCATGAGCAGCGGACAAATGCGTGTGGGCTTTATTTGTGCAAGCGGCAGGAATTCGTGCTTGCCGCTCGCACAAATGGAGTTGTATGTTTGCACTTGCCCACCATTCATGTGGAACCATCCCCATTCCCCCCCCCCCAACCAGTCCACAAAGCTGGAAAAGTTGGGGAACTCTGGTCTAAGACCAGTGATATGCAGAAGCTTTCAAGAAGTAATTCAAAGTCAGCTTATAGAGCTTCCCCAGTAAGTGCATATAGCTCAGAGCTGTCAGTTTATCCGATTCCCTTCCAGCCTTTCTGTTCTCACATCATGACTCTTTCAGGCCTGGAGGTTCTGCTACATCAGCCCCCTCACTGAATCCCATTTACTTCTTTTACATACATTGCCAATCCATAAATTGCCTCTTCTTGAGTTTTCCATGTGTTAGAAGCCAAAGACGGTAGGTGGCTTCAGTAAGTTAGTTATTCCAACTCCTGCTCAGTCTATCTATCAAGGAAGCCATAGGCCAACATCAGATGGAGGAAGAAGAGGAAGAGGAAGGAAATAGCAATAGGCAGCACCTTAATGCATCCAGAGTTAGCTTCCTTTTCAAACTCACAAGTCTATTGGCATTTATTGGCAATCATTTGGCACCGGTAAGACTTAGTGGCCCTTCATTCTATTATGGCTTTAGGCTTTTTCCTCCATCTTTTTCAGACTATTAAAGCAAAAGTGTGTCAACTTATTTTCTTGGCAAATACAATAAAAGCCACCATCCAAGTTCAAGTATGGTCAGAAATAAACTCAATAGAGCTTGTTGTGACTTCAATTCTATATATGTATAAAAGGTGGAAGCATTACTATATATAAAATCATACTTTTTGAGCGTAACAATAATTTTTTTTGTAAACATAAACATATCCTCTTGGAAAATATGCCTTTTTGTTTTTGTCATGGTAGGACAAGATTTTTTTATAGCAATAGCACTTAGACTTATATATCCCTTCACAGTGCTTTACGGCCGTCTCTAAGCAGTTTACAGAGTCAGCATATTGCCCCCAACCATCTGGGTCCTCATTTTATGGACCTCGGAAGGATGGAAGGCTGAGTCAACCCTGAGCCTGGTGAGATTCGATCTGCCAAACTGCTGGCAGCCGGTGATCAGCAGAAGTAACCTGCACTACTGCACTCTAACCACTGCGTCACCGCGGCTCTTATAGAGTATTTGGTGGAATCTAACATAAATTATCTGACAACCACTGGCCCAGAATTTTAGAGTTGGTGTCATTATTACACAGAACAGGTATCTAAACAAACTATTTAAACTCTAAATCAATATATGATGATGTTGGCCATGAATTGGATAAAGGCAATTAAACTGAAGTGCAATCCAGACAAATCTCCCTGGTCAGTCTAAAAATATGCTCAGGGAATGAAATTTGGGGTGAAATCATACTTTCTTTGAAGTCTCACATCTGAAGATTCAATGTACTCCTAGATTTGTTATGTATGTGTGCTACTGGAGATGTCAGAATTAAATACAATGATCTGAGCCTTAATTATGCTCTGTTTGGAACATTCAGTAAAATATTCTGCCTTTGAAATTTGTTTGGAAACTACAGAATCCTGTAGCCAGATTATTGCTTAGGGCCTCTACAGGTGATGTAGAGAAGAGATTATTCTGATCTGTTTCCAGGAACAATTCAAAGTACTAGTCATTATGTATAAACCCTGACATCACTTAGGACCAGACTATTTCCAAGACTGTGCTCTCCTTAAAATGTTTTCCTGGACTTTCAATTCTTTAGAAAATGCCTTTTCAGAATCCTCTCACAGTCAGAAGCGTATTTGTTGGGTCACTATGTGTGGCTGTCCCAAGTTTTGAAATTAACTACAAAGAGGACAGGTTAGGAACATCTGCCTTTTGCTTTGTTTGTTTAAATGGTACCTCATTGTACTGATTTAATTAGAACATTGTTTTTTTAATTATAAATTTAAAAATCCCACAGTATTCTAGGTTGCCTAGAGTGGGAACTGAGTAAGCACAATAGACATTTGTTTCTGATCGAGAAACCTATCCTGCAATCTTTCCTCCACAAAAAAGATTGCCGGAACTGGCAACACATATAATTGCATAAGACTTTAAACACTATATCCTAATTCTTAATGTCATCATATAAAGGGACAAAGCTTGTGTGTATTATTTAAAAAGCCCTGCCCTGTAATGGTCATAGTGTTATCCATATCCTAGGCACTCATTGCCTTAATAACATAAACATAAGTAAAAAGAGGCCAGCACACAATTTTTCTATCTTTAGTATCCTTTATGTTGTCTTTTAAAATGAACTATGCCATCATTTATTCTTACATTTTTAAGAGAATCTGAAATGTTAATTAAGCCATCAGACAGCATTAACCAAATGTGCATATTAATGTTGGCATGAGGTATGTACCACCACAATGCTCAGTTCTTATTTGCTGGGCAAAGAGCACTTAACTCATAGAATAAAGAGAAATTACATGAAAAAAGACAAACTAATAGGAGTTAATTTTTGAAATTATTTTAGGTTGTAAAAAATTACCTTTATGTGACTACGTATGTAAATCTACAGGATTATAGCTACATACATAGCACAAATAGCAATTGATATAGCAATAATTATTATTTTTTTAAAAAAGATCACTCTTAGAGACATTGCAACTCAAATTATTCACAATGATGACATAAATTTGAAGAAACCTAATATGGATTAAAAGGGTCTACAGTTCAAAAGGTCTCACAGATGAGGAAGTAGCATTGAAAAACCATTAGCCTGCTTACAATGAATTTGATTCAATCATGCATTCATTAAGAGTTTTCTATAAGCACTTGTCAGAGTTGCTTACATCTCTCATATGTCTTAGCAGTCCATAAAATGTGTATTTTCAATTCTAATATCCCCGTAAGGCATTCAATATATTCATGTTACATTGCTGCCAAGTCTGTCTGTCTATCTATTTTAATAAACAGTCATTGAAGCTGTTATAATAGTAATGTACCAAACCCAGTACCTAAGGAGAAAATGAAAAGTAAGAACAAATGGATTAGAAAATTAAGGAACATTTTATTTTATTTTATTTTACTTTATTAATGAGGGAACTAATGATGTCATCTAACAACCATATTAAACTACTAAAACATGTTTTGGAAAGAGATACAGTAGATTGACCCAACCATCATGCATCAAAACATTGGCCCCTTGATATATTACAAACATCTATAAATCTTGGAAACTTATTATATTTCTACTAATCAGTCACATTCAACATTCCACAAGATATTTTCAGATACATTCAAATAAGTTACAATGTTTGCATGTCAACAATGTATTGACAAACACATTGGGACAGTGGAGCTAAATTAGCTTCTGAAATGATGTTAATTATCTTGAACACTTTCGACAGTCACATCTAGAAGTAGTTTATTTCCAATATAGTCACTTCACGTTATATATGTATAATGAATTTTTAGCTTGGAATTTTGATTACCTGTTCTTTTCTAAATTCTGCCCCTGAGCCTATTTTTACAGAGCATTTCAGTTCAGCATGAGAGTGAAATTAAGAAATTAAATACTAAAAAATTTTTTCGAAGTGGAAAGCTTGAGAGTTAAAGTGCCACTAGGAAGTGACCTAGAAATGACTTGGAAAGATTCCTCAGTACAGTTAGGGACTGCTGAGAATAGGCCTTCCCACAGCCAGGTATTTTGTCTCAAAGGCTATTTTCCTTCCTACTGAATTTGCAATACAGTCAGCTACATAGCTGGCAAAATTTATCTGTTGTTCTGAGAAACGGATAGCTTCTGCTTGAATATCAAGGCTAGCTCTTCCTTATCTGTTGGAAAATAATGAAAACAGGGAATTCTTCTTCCACAGAAACAGTTGATAGCTTGCCAAGGGCACCAGGTGGTTGGAAATTCTGAAGAGGAGCACTGTTATGGTAGAGGTTCATCTGCCCATGGTATCTAGCCTGTATTACTAATTCAACATTGCAATTTTCCTTGAGTGGCCTTCACCACTAAAGAATTAGGCATTGGGTGTTATAATAGAAACTTTTATCTCTCCTCTTGTAGCTTATATTGGTTTCTTTGGTTTCTTCTTCCATGGGTCATTAATGCTTTTAATAATGTTGGAAACAGGTTGAAGGATCCTGGGGTATATGCTTAATAATGTACAAACTGAAAAATTGAATCATCTATTGATTTCATCATTTGATGGATTTGTGGCAAAAAGGATTGATTTTCTAATCAGTTCTTGCTAGGCCTCCTATTAATTTCTCTTAATTTAAGAGTTGATCAGATGTAATTATTTCTGCCTTCTGATTATCTCCTTTCTCAGAGGGGAGGTTTCAACAGTTGTTTGGTTGTATCTGTTCCAGCAGTTGTTTGTTTCTATCTGTTACATGAAACCTACAGTCTGTTATCCGTGATGTCAGGAGTTGATAGACAATTGTTTTACTAGCTTCACTGGAGGGGGGAAACAATCAATGCAAATTAGTCTATTAGAAGGACATCAAGGCCATAGTCTGGCTCTCTCAACCTTCTTTGTATTAAAGAAGTGTGGGAGAGAAAGAGAATATGGGAGAGATCCTACAGATATGATTCATGTAGATAAGAATTTTTACTGCAAACAAAAATGAAATCAATAGCAATAACAAAAGCACTTAGACTTATATATCACTTCACAGTGCTTTACAGCCCTCTCTAAGCACTTTACAGCATATTGTCCCCAACAATTTGGGTTCTCATTTTACCAATCTCAAAAGGATGGAAGGCTGAGTCAATCTTGAGTTGATGAGAATCAAATTGCTGGCAGTCAGTAGAATTAGCCTGCAGTACTGCATTCTAACCAGAGGTGGGTTTCAGCAGGTTCTGACCAGTTCTGGAGAACCGGTAGGGGAAATTTTGAGTAGTTCGGAGAACCAGTAAATACCACCTCTGACTGGCCCTGACCCCATCTATTCTCTGCCTTCTGAGTTCCATCTGATCAGGAGGAAATGGGAATTTTGCAGTAACCTTCCCCTGGAGTGGGGAGGGAATGGAGATTTTACAGTATCCTTCCTCTGCCACGCCCATCAAGGCAAGCCATGCCCACCAAGTCACATCCACAGAACCGGTAGTAAAAAAATTTGAAACCCCACCACTGATTCTAACTACTGCACCATCACAGCTCAATTGACTGCTCACATCCAATCTACATCCACTTTCCTTCTTATATCTACTATGGTTTAAATTGATTTGTATTGTCTTCCTCCCTTCCCATGAATTAATAGACTGTTTGGTATGCACATGGTGGTTTAGAAGCTAAGACTTCATTGTAGTATGTAACTACTATCATTGGCCTGGGAAAAATGGTTCTCAACTTTACTCTTACTCTCAGGTGAATTAGTTCTTAAGGATGTTGGTTCTGATTCAGAAATGGATCATCAAAATAATGGCATCAACAATAAGATGGTGCATGTTCCTATTCCCTCCAACATCCCTGGGGGATATTGGTTCCATCCCACAATGGTCAATGGAAGAAGGGACAGCAGTGGTTTCCTCCATTTAGTATTAGTTTCTGATGTAACATGAATGTTCAGTAATAAAGGGAAGCCAGGAAATTCTTCTCTATATATAGTCATTAGGATGCAACTATGAGATCATATTCTGCTCTATTTATTTCTTAATATTTGGGGTACCCTGTAAGGGAGATTCATGTCTCTGATTACTGACTCCTTGTATTGCCACATATGTATTTCATAATTCTATTTCCTCCTATTTTATTTTGGAACTAGACTGTGTACTGTATTTTTTATTTTATTTTATTTTATTTTATTTCATTTCATTTCATTTTATTAATAAGGTAACAGGAATGTATCAATTCAATAAACTACTAGTACTATTGCTTAACATTAATCCCTCTGATAAACATACTGTACAACAATAACACAATAAAATACCTAGCAAAATATAAAACAGAAACCCCAATTGTCCAATTAGCGATCATAATACCAAAACTTTAAGATCTAAAGTTCAATTTTATAGACAGGATTTTATATTGTACTTCTACTTCTATTGATTTCAACAAGAATTACACATCAATATATTTTTGAACTTCAACATGCAATTTTGAAAATTTAGACTATATATCCAGTGGATTAGGCAGCACTGCTTTACAAAATTGATAGGCAACCCAAAAAAATGAGCTGTTTTTAATGATATATTGACAGAGTGATCAATTATGGTATGACGCAAAGAAGGGTGTGTGGGGCTTTTTGGTGAAGTGTTTTAATAAGATTTTAAGGGATCCGGGGAGGGGGGTTTGTAATAATTTTTTAAGGGGAATTGAGAAGACGACTGATGGGGATGAGGGGGGTCATCCTCCATGGTCAGAGCCTAGCCCGGCATGGGGTAACGGTTTGGGGGGTGCAGAACGAGGGATTGGAGGGGGGACAGAGGATCATATTTATGAGGGTTGCACCATCAGCACGGTAGTTGGGAGGGGCAGATATGGCGGGAGCAGGGGACCACATCATGTGTCGGGGGCGCGCACTCGCTATTTGAGAGCGATTGCTCGCCCCGGTCTCCAAAGCTCCACTCGGACACTAGGTAGCACAGATACTCAGGATCTGGGCCTTCGGTTGATGCTGTGCAATGCCAGGTCCGTGGTAAATAAGGCCCCCCTCATCTGTGATCTTATAAAGGAGGGGGGAGTGGACCTGGCAGGTATTACGGAAACCTGGTTGGGTCCAGAGGGAGGGGTCCCTCTGGTTGAGATGTGCCCACCAGGTTTCAGAGCATTCCATCAGCCAAGGGCCCAGGGGAGGGGCGGGGGGGTAGCGGTTATTATTAACGAAGATCTAGGTCCGAGGGAGACCACTGTGCCACAGATTGCCGGATGTGAGTCCCTCCTTATGAAATGGGGTCACGGGGTTCAGTTGGGCTTGCTGCTCACGTACCTGGCTCCCTGCCACGTGGCAACAGCCCTGCCCGAGCTACTCGACGTGATAGCCACGGTGGCAGTGGTTACACCCAGGCTCATGGTCATGGGTGATTTCAACTTGCCTTCCGTTGGTGAAACGTCTGAGGTGGCTCGGGAGTTCATGGCTTCCATGACGGCCATGGACCTGACCCAATTAGTTCATGGCCCCACTCATAGGGGGGGGGCATACTCTGGACATGATTTTTGTCTCTGGCCAGTGGTTGAGTGATCTGGTTATAGGGGGTATAGACATAGAACCCTTGTCATGGTCTGATCACTCGCTCCTTCGCCTAGATCTCCGAACCGCTACACCCCGCCGCAGGGAGGCGGAACCAACTAGATGGGTCCGCCCCAGGCACCTGATGGATCCTGATAGGTTCCAGATGGAGCTTGGGCCGTTTCCTGAGGATCTGGCACACGACTCGGCCGAGGACCTGGTAGCTGCCTGGAATCGGGCGGCTGGTGGAGCCTTGGATCAAGTCGTGCCTTTGCGGCCTCTGACCCGGTACGGATCTCGAGCAGCTCCCTGGTTTACCGAGGAGCTGAGAGAGATGAAGCGCCGGAAAAGACGCCTAGAGAGTGGTTGGAGGGCCAGTCTCACTGAATCTGATCGAACACTGGTAAGGTCGCATATTAAGACCTACCTAGTGGCGATAAAGGCGGCAAAGTTGAACTACTTTTCCGCATTTATTGCGTCATCAGGGAATCGTCCGGCCGCCCTGTTCAGGGTGACCCGCTCTCTGCTTCACGCGGGAGTGCGGGAGGATCCCTTGGAAGACAGGGCGGAGGATTTCGGACAATACCTGTATGACAAAATTGCTCAGATTCGGGGGGATTTGGACTCCGACTGGGTAGATCTGGGCGGGGTGACAAGGAATAGTCTTGAGAATGTTATCTGGGAAGAGTTTGACCTTGTGACTCCTGATGATGTGGACAGGATTTTGGGGAGACTTAGTGCAGCCACATGTTTACTGGACCCGTGTCCCTCCTGGTTGGTACTGGCCTCCCGGGAGGTTACACGAGGCTGGCTCCAGGGCATTATCAACGCTTCTTTGAGTGAGGGTCACTTCCCTGCCGCCTTGAAAGAGGCGGTGGTGAGGCCCCTCCTCAAGAAGCCTTCCCTGGACCCGGCAGTATTAGCTAACTATCGTCCTGTCTCCAACCTCCGCTTTATTGCGAAGGTTGTTGAGAGTGTGGTTGCGCAACAGTTTCCACAATTCCTGGAGGAAACATCTTATCTGGATCCATTCCAGTCGGGTTTCAGGTCTGGGCACAGCACAGAGACGGCATTGGTCGCGTTGGTTGATGATCTCTGGAGGGCTCGGGACAGGGGATGTTCCTCTGTCCTAGCCCTATTAGATCTCTCAGCGGCTTTTGATACCATCGACCATGGTATCATGCTGCACCGGCTGGAAGAGTTGGGGGTGGGGGGCACTGTATTACAGTGGTTCTCCTCCTTTCTCTCCGACCGGTCGCAGTTTGTGTTGACAGGGGGGCAGAGGTCGACCTCGAGGCCTCTCGTTTGTGGAGTGCCGCAGGGGTCGGTCCTCTCGCCCCTTTTGTTCAACATTTATGTGAAGCCGCTGGGTGAGATCATCCGTGGCTTTGGGGTGAGATACCATCAGTACGCTGATGACACCCAGCTGTACATCTCCACCCCAGGCCACCCCAATGATGCCCTCGAAGTGATGTCCCAGTGCCTGGAAGCCGTGCGGATCTGGATGGGGAGAAACAAACTCAAGCTCAACCCGTCCAAGACGGAGTGGCTGTGGTTCCCGGCATCCCGATATAGTCAGTTGACTCCATCACTGACTATCGGGGGCGAGTCTTTAGCCCCCGCAGAAAGGGCTCGCAATCTGGGAGTCCTCCTGGATAGGCAGCTGTCTTTGGAGGAACATCTGACAGCTGTAGCCAGGGGGACTTTTTGTCAGGTTCGCCTGATTCGCCAGTTGCGGCCCTTTCTTGATCGGGATTCCCTGTGCACAGTCACTCACGCCCTTGTCACTTCCCGCCTAGACTACTGTAATGCTCTCTACATGGGGCTCCCCTTGAAGAGCACCCGGAGGCTCCAACTGGTCCAGAATGCGGCCGCGCGGGTAGTGATGGGAGCAGCATGGCGCTCCCACATAACACCGCTCCTGCGCGAGCTGCACTGGCTTCCGGTGGTCTTCCGGGTGCGCTTCAAGGTGTTGGTGATCACCTTTAAAGCGCTCCATGGCATAGGGCCTAGTTATCTCCGAGACCGCCTGCTGTCACCGATGACCTCCCATCGACCCGTGCGCTCCCACAGAGAGGGCCTCGTCAGGGTGCCATCAGCCAAACAATGTAGGCTGGTGACCCCCAGGGGGAGAGCCTTCTCTGTGGGGGCACCCACCCTCTGGAACCAGTTGCCCCCGGAGATTAGGAGAATTCATGACCTCAGTGCCTTCCGCCGTGCCCTAAAAACACATTTTTTCCAACAAGCCAGGCTGGCTTTGGAAGAAATTTTAAATATTTTTAATATTTTAATTGGTCTGTGAGTTTTAAATTTTGTAGCCAAATTATATATATTTTAAATGTCTTAATATTTATATTTTATGTTTTTTATGTCTGGCTGTACACCGCCCTGAGTCCTCAGGGAGAAGGGCGGTATATAAATTGGAAATAAATAAATAAATAAATAAATAAATAAATAAATAAATAAATAAA
>WNWU01000006.1:47795103-47805432 GCA_012654045.1 Ptyas mucosa | reverse complement strand
AAATAAATAAATAAATAAATAAATAAATAAATAAATAAATAAATAAATAAATAAAATTATCACTTAATCAATCCTAATCATGCCAGCTTACTCGTTTTGTAGTATGAATGTCTGAGCCATATGTAATATAACAAAATAACAGAGTTGGAAGGGACCTTGTAGGTCATTTAGTCCAACCCCGGCCCAAACAGGAGACCCTACATCATTTCTGACAGATGGCAGTCCAGTCTTTTTTTTGCAAGCTTTCAGTGATGAAGCTCCCTGAAGGCAAGCTGTTCCATTAGTTGATTGTTCTCACTGTCAGATAATTTCTTCTTATTTCTAGGTTGAATCTCTCCTTGATTGGTTTCCATCCATTATTCCTTGTCTGGCCTTCAGGTGCCTTAAAGAATAGCTTGACCCCCTCCTCTCTGTGGCAGCCCCTCAAGTATTGGAACACTGCTATTGTGTCTCTCCTGATTCTTCTCTTCGCTAGACTAGCCATGTCCAGTTCCTGTAACAGTGAATCTTCTAGCATACAATTGCTTGAGGTACTCAGTAAACTCAAAGGCCTATCATTAGTGTAAGTCATATTTTCTTTTTGTCTTTTTGAAAATAGGGGTCACATTAGCCTGCTTCTAATCTTTTTAGATTTTGATCAATGGATGAAGAGAACTGTCAGCACACAAACCTTCCACTCAAGATTGCCTTAAATCAATGCTCAAGGGTTTCAACTGCAAGAGAATCTTGTATGATTTGGAGGTTTTTTTAAAGATATAAAATACAAGGCAATTATATTCCCAATATGTTTAGGAATTGACAAATAATAAAGCTTTTTTTCATTAGTGTCCTGTTTCAGACTGAGCAAATGCACTGGCTCGATCTACAAGTGATTTACTGATGATTAGTATTGCAGCTAATTATAAAGAAAGGGTTAAGTGAAGGTGTGGCAGAACCTGAGGGTGGAGTCAAAAAAGGTAACAGCCTAGAGTCTCTACATAGTCACAAATGGACTAAGTCCAGTGGTGGGATTCAGCCAGTTCGCACCACTTCGGGAGAACACGTTGTTAGTTTTCTGAGCGGTTTGGCAAATTGGTTGTTGGAAGAAATCATTAGGGCAGAGAACCGATTGTTAAATTACTTGAATCCCACCACTGACTAAGTCTAACCCTCATGAATCCCATTAATCCTTATCTATCACCAGAGTAGATTCTTATGCATACATATGAGTAGTAATAAATCAGTTTAACTGGAATTTCAAGTGTGTTCCATGTTATTTTGTGCCTAGCAGAAAGGCAGACAAAGGACTTTACAAATGTAGGCAGACTTCAGAAAATAGAAGTAAATGATGTTTTGTTTGATATCTGGATGTAACAGGGGTAGTTTAGAGTTTAGTCCAGATACAAGCCGTCAGAAACTAATAAAACATACCATTTTGAACCAACTGAATTACTCCAACTACTCTTCAAAGGCAGTTCCATTACAAACACATTACAAACCTCCAGATGGCAGGTGATCAGGGTGTGGGTGACTGTGAGAAATGGCACATTGGTCCAGAAATGGGCGTAACCCTGTGCATAACTCATAGCTGTGCAAAGGCCTTCCTGGTCATGACAGTCACCTGCTCCTCGAGCAGGGGTAGCAAGTCCAGGAGAACTGCTTGATTGATTGACTTCTGACTTCTGAGGCTGATAGCTTACTAGATCAGCCTTTCAACCACTAGCACTTACAATTATGTAAGACCTTTCATGGATTCTACTATTTTTTACTACAAAACATGAATCTCCCTCTGTCATGGACCGATCATTCCCTCCTGAGGCTGGACTTTCCCACCATCATCCCCCGCCGCAGGGGTGCGGAACCGGTAAGATGGTTCCGCCTCAGGTGCCTGATGGAACCCGAAAGGTTCCTGAGGGAGCTTGGGTCATTTCTCACCTCCTTAGCCCACGATTCATCCGAGGCCCTTGTGGCAGCCTGGGAAGGGGCCCTGGATCGAATCGCGCCTTTGCGGCCTCCGATCCGACTCAGATCCAGGGCGGCTCCATGGTTTACCGTGGAGCTCAGGGAAATGAAGTGTCGGAAAAGATGCCTGGAGGGTGGTTGGAGGTCCTCCCGATCTGAGTCTGACCGAACACAACTAAGAACCTATATTAGGTCTTATCTTGTGGTGATGGAAGCGGCGAAACATAATTATTTTGCCACTCTCATTGCATCTGCAGAAAACCGCCCAGCAGCCCTGTTAAGAGTGACCCGCTCTCTTCTTAATCAGGGAGTGAGGGAGGACCCCTTGCAGGGCCGAGCTGAGGATTTTGCACAGTTTCTGCAAGATAAAATCACTAAGATCTGGACCGGGTTGGACTCTGACTGGACAGAGTCCGCTGAGGAGACTGGGGCTAGTCTTGATGGGGACATCTGGGTTGAGTTTGAACCTGTTTCGTTGGATGACGTGGACAGGACTATGGGTAGGCTGGGGTCCTCCACGTGTTTATTGGACCCTTGTCCCTCCTGGCTTTTTCTGCAGCCAGAGAGGTGATTGTAGACTGGATCCAGGCTGTTGTCAACGCTTCGTTAAAGGAAGGGGTCTTCCCCGCTGCACTTAAAGAGGCGGTGGTTCGACCCCTCCTTAAGAAGCCTAGCCTGGATCCTGACGTTCTTAACAACTATTGTACAGTCTCCAACCTTCACTTTTTAGCGAAGGTTGTTGAGTCCGTGGTGGCACAGCAATTCCCTCAATTCCTGGAGGAAACAGACTACCTCGATCTTACCAATCTGGTTTCAGGCTTGGTCACAGCACGGAAACGGCATTGGTCGCCCTAGTAAATGATCACTGGCAGGCCAGGGATGGGGGTTGTTCCTCCATCCTGGTCCTTCTTGACCTATCAGTGGCTTTTGATACCATCGACCATGGTATCCTGCTGCAGTGGCTTAGGGGGATAGGGATAGGAGGCACTGTTTTACAGTGGTTCTCCTCCTACCTCTCTGGTCACTTGCAGTCTGTTTGGGCGGGGAGTCAGGGATCCTCCCAGAGGCCCCTCACTTGTGGGGTGCCTCAGGGATCGGTTCTCTCCCCTCTGCTCTTTAACATCTATATGAAATCGCTGAGATCATTCGTGGTTTTGGGGTGAGGTATCCAGCTTTACATCTCCACCCCTGACCACCCTAGTGATGCCCTTTCCATGATGTCCCACTGCCTGTGGGTTTGGATGGGGAGAAACAGACTCAGACTCAACCCTTCCAAGACTGAGTGGCTGTGGATGCCGGCATCTTGGGATCTGGAGGTTCCATCTTTAGTGATCGGGGGAGAGACTCTTACTCCCTCCGATAGGGTCCTCAATTTGGGTGTCCTCCTGGATTCTCGGCTGTCCTTGGATGACCATCTGATGGCCGTAACCAGGGGGGCCTTCGCATAGGTGCGTTTTGTGCACCAGTTGCACCCTTTTCTAGACCAGGATGCCCTTGCCACAGTCACTCACGCCCTCGTTACCTCTAGGTTGGACTACTGTAACACCCTCTACATGGGGCTGCCCTTGGGATGCGTCCGGAGGCTCCAGCTAGTCCAGAATGCAGCCTCGCGGGTAATTACGGGGGCTTCTCAATACTCCCATGTAACACCTCTCCTGCGTGAGCTGCACTGGCTGCCAGTGGCATTCCAGATTCGTTTCAAGGTGCTGGTACTTACCTATAAAGACCTTCATGGCTTAGGCCCGGGGTACTTGCAGGACCATCTCCTGCCACTCTCCCATCGTCCTGTGCGATCTCACAGAGTGGGTCTCCTCAGAGTGCCGTCGGCCAAACAATGTCGGCTGATGGCCCCCAGGAGGAGAGCATTCTCTGCGGGAGCCCTGACCCTCTGGAATGGATTGCCCACCGAGCTCAGGACAGCTCCCAACCTCCTTTCCTTCCATCGCGAGCTGAAGATGTGGCTCTTCCGTCAACTCAACTGATCCGTTATGGGTGTACACTGTTATAATTTTAAATTGTTTTTAATTGGGCTGTTGATTTTAATTTTATTGTGATTTGTATTGGAAATTGTCATTTTTGTAAGCCGCCCTGAGTCCCTCGGGAGAAAGGCGGCATATAAATCGCAATAATAAATAAATAAGTCTGAAACTGTTGAAAAAAAAATTACTCCTGAATAAACTTGAAGAAGTCTTCATTCTGAAGAATTCTGAAAGAGATTTATTCAATCTAATCTACCATCTGAAACAAGTTTAATACCATTCCAGCTTAATGTTAAAAGTAAAGAGCTTCCAAACTTTCAAATAATGAACAATTCAATATGTAGGATGTTACCAAAAAAAGAAACAGAAAGAAAAGGAGAATAAAAAATACTGCAGACCTTGTGTCTGTGGTTGCTCATAATCAGTCTCAAGGCTGTCTTTTCAGATTAAATACATCTGTTAGTATATAATCTGTACTTGCTGTCAGGCAGTTGCACTCACAAGGGAGGCAATGGAAGGTTCAGATTGATGAAAGCAGCAGTGTGATGAAAGCCTCACTCGTTTTCTACATTTGTCACAAAATCTCACACATGCCCCATTGGGGAGGAGCTTGCAATATGACACTAAAATATTGCTTTCATCATTCTGACTAAAGCAGTGAGATCTTGCAGATCTTGCTGCTGCCAGATTTTTTTTTCAAGTATAATCAAATCCTTGTATTTAATATCTGATATATATTGAAAAAATGATACCAGATTTTGCATAGGCACCTCTTAGTATGTTGCTTGTTAAATACTGTAGCTTCTGCTGCATCTTTATGGGCTATTGATACCCATAAAGGCATCATTAGCAAGTGCATATAAACCAATGCAAATCCTCACAACTATTTTCATACATCATCTCTCCAAACTAAGGAATCTGAAGACTCTGGAGGCACCAAAAATAAGCCTGTTTATGACATGAAGGAAATCAATTTAACAAAAATAGACCTGTTTATGACATGAAGGAAATCAATTTAACAAAGTAAGCTACAAGTTTTAAAGTGTTCATCTCTAAAATCCATAGCTTCAATAAATTCAATACATATCCACTGTTTTGAGCTTTCCATTATTATAAGAGGTGCTTATTCTTCACAATGAATAAGTTACTTCCAGCAACTGCAAGAGCAGTCATTTTAAAAAACATCAATTTTTTCTTTATAAGTAAGAACAGTATTTCTTTTCCTGCAAATATAGCATTAACCTCTTTTTTGGATGCTACCCCAAGATATTTTGAAAAGCCATGTATCAGGGTAGCTTCACATTCAAATTCTCTTCTCTTTTATAAATTATCTGTAAAAATGATTTCAATTAATGTAATTTATTAAAACTGACCAAATAAAAAGCCTAGGAAGAATTTAAAGAAAAAAAATTGCACTCAAACAGTAGCAGCGAGAAACATGAAATGCATTGGTGACCATACCAAGTCTCTTTAAAAGTGATATTATGAAGCGTTTAGATGACTAGTTGTACCCTGAACTCTAAACATATAGAAGTCCCAGCTTAATCTTCTCGAACACCATATTCTCCAATACGTTTGGTTTGGGGAAAAGTTCCTTGAGCTACTTATCAGAATAAGAGTAGTATATTAAATTTTAGTGCTTATTGCTTGTGAAAACAAAGAGGAGAATAATGGAATGAAAAGCTTATTAGCAAATGGAAAAGCAAGTTTCTGTCCAAAGCTTTGCTTTTATTTTTTAAAGTTTACCTTTAAAAGTAAACTGTATATTTCCATGGATAAAAGAATTGATATATTAAAGTGTATATGAGTAAGAGGTAGAGTTCAGGGGTGAAATGCTCCCGGTTAGGACTGGATCGCCCAATCCGGTAGCGATGGAGGTGGGTGGTTCGGAGAACTGGTAGCAAAAATCCCTGCCCCCCCTCCCCATGCCCAGCTGAGCCGCACAATCATCAGAGGGTTTTTTTTTACTTTTAAAAGCATTTTTTCTACAACCTCTTTGGCCAAAAAAATGCTTTTAAAAGTAAAAAAAAAAGCCTCTGATGATCACGTGGCTCAGCTGCAATCATCAAAGGCTTTTAAGAGAAAAAAACCCTTTTTTTCTTTTAAATGCCTCTGACGATCAGGCAACTCAGTTGGGATCGTCAGACCCTTTTGAAAGCATTTTTTTACAACCTCTTCACCAAAGAGGTTGTAGAAAAAATGGTTTTAAAAGTTTTTTAAAAATTAGCCCCGCCCACTCAGTCACATTACACCCCACCAAGCCACACCCACAGAACCGGTAGTAACAAATTTTAGATTTCACCACTGGTAGAGTTGATGTACTAAAAAGCTTTGTGTGGTATATAAAAATATCTAATTCCAATATTCTTGGAAAAATTACGTTCCTAATCATGATAGAACCAAATCTGTCAATAACCACAGGATAATGTGGCTGAGAACAGACTTAGATTATTACACCACACCAAAGATACTAGTTCTGAAACATTTAAACAAGAAACAAAATTATCTACAAGTCTAAATTTAATAGTACAACATCCACATTACAATTTTAATTTGGGGTTAAAATAAATTATTTCATAATATTAAGAAGCACTGATGGTAACAATTTAAATTCCAGTGGTTAAATCCATAATTTTCTTCTCAGTTCTGTTCTGTTTATTTATTATCAGGTAATTCAAAAATAAAAACTCCATGTCAAATATTCATAAACAGATGTCAAAATTTAAGAACACGAATATGATTATACACTTATGTGCATATACATGATATGGATGATTCATACCACATGAACAAGAACAATGGTTATGAGATCAAAGAAAACCATTTGCTCCATCTTCTACTCAAAAAGTGGACAGTTAGCATAGTATCTTCTGGAGGTAAAACAATTATTACAGTTGATATATATGGGGCTCCAATTTGGGATTTCAATAAATTAGAAGAATTAGAAGTGGTCCAGGTTAAATTTGGAAGATCAATTTCAGCCTTACCCCCATGTATATCTGCAACAATATTGAGATTAGATCCCTTCCATCAATAAATATAAGGGTAAAGAAAGCAATAATTTTATATTATAGGAAACTAGTTATCATGCCTATTATGTTATCATACTTAATCTGAAAGAATAATGCCTTCACAAAAAATGTATTGAGAATAGATGGATGAATCTGTTCTACTCACACAATTCTTGTTAGATCAGGAACTTCTGAGTGACATAAAGTATTATATATTATTGAGATACCACTTATTTTTTAAAGATTTTATCCAAGATAGAGAACAGATATGTAAGTTAAATAAGTGGCAGCAACTTTTTAAAGAAAGATAAGGAATGTCATAATATTTACAGTCTCTTACATCACATTCCCTGAGAATGTTGTTCCCCTATTCCCTTTAAAAAACTTCACTTTCAAACAGCTGATATGGATGGGAGATATAAAGGATTACCAAATACACACATTTATGTAGTAATTTATAGGGGGAAGACTATACTGCAAACTTTAACAAGAACCCAGAACTAGATTCATCACACCCTTGTTAACCCAATTGAATCAATTTAGTTTAGAAGAAAAAAAATCTATTTTATATTGAAGGCATAAACATGTAACAAAAATTGTTTGGATTGTTTGCAAGAAAGACACAAAAGCACACCTTGACAAACAGTGATGTTAATACTACGGGGATTTATTGAACGGATATGATTGTTATAATTTTATATGTACGGTATTTTGCTAAAACCTATTGTTGCAAATAAATGTTTAAATACAAAAATATGGATGATTATCTTGAGGAATGTGAGATAAATCTAAACAAGTACTGGGCACTTACCATTTATTTAATATTACTTCATAGATATCCTACAATGCATAGATTATATTGGAAATTATCTTTCTCCTCAAAAGTAAAGAAACATGCATTTTTGAAACAATTGTTTTTAAGGGAAATATAATCTTCAGGAATTGAAAACGTTTTAAAAATCACATTTATACTATTAAATCAATAAGATAGAATTTGTAAATTTTCAGGTATTTAGATCCATTCATTCTCCATTCATAAATAAACAAATAATATAGCTAATAGTATAGCTTTGTAACAGTACTACATGCATAACTACATACCTGCAGTATATATTTGGACAACAACCAGGAGGGCACCTGGGGTATTATAGTGGAATACAGGGTTCCTAAAAGTGGTCAATATTGACACCCAAGAGTTATATCTAAGAAATCAATAAATGGCTGAGGGTCAAAACGGGGTCACTAAATGTCTGGGTATCAATAGGTGTCTGAGAAACAATGGAAGGTTGATTGGGGTTAATTAATTTTTTTGGGAGTAAGGTAAAGGTAAAGGTTCCCCGTGCACATATGTGCTAGTCGTTCCTGACTCTAGGGGATGGTGCTCATCTCCATTTCAAAGCCAAAGAACCAGCGTTGTCCAAAGATGTCTCCGTGGTCATGTGGCTGGCATGACTAAATGCCTAAGGCGCATGGAATGGTGTTACCTTCCCACCAAAGGTGGTCCCTATTTTTCTACTTGCATTTTTTACATGCTTTCGAACTGCTAGGTTGGCAGAAGCTGGGACAAGTAATGGGAGCTCACCCCGTTACACAGCACAAGGAATTCGAACCGCTGAACTGCCAACCTTTCGATCAACAAGCTCAGCATCTTAGCCACTGAGTCACCGCATCCCTTGTAACAACACTACATGATAAAAAAAATCCAGATCATCATCGCTGCCTCTTCTTCCTCCTCCTCCTCTCTCTTTCTACATTTTTGTCTTTAATGTTGCCTTTAATATAATTAATTCCACAGTACTGTTTTATTTATTTAAATATAATCAAGCTATTTTAATTTTCTGTGCTGACAGAATATATACTTTTTAAATTCACGGACTAGATAAATTACTTCTTTTAGAACTTAGAAATGAGACTCTTGATTTCTTTTGTGCTGATTTATGGCTCCATCTGTGTTGCGTGTTTTCATGCAAGTGCCCTAGTGACTTGATATTTAAGACAAGTTTGTCATGTGTGAATCTTTTAATTAAAACATGAAAACTCAAGGAATCTACTCTATAAGTGCAAACATTTTCCAATATTGCTATTTGCTAAGGTGCATTCCACAATATATAAATACCTTTCACTGAAATGTAAAACAATAATTTATCTCATCCCTACAAAAAATATTACTTATTCATCCTTTTCAAAAAGAGCAAAAAATATTTTAAGATTCAAAAGGATTGAAATAACTTCATTTAGCATCAAAATAACAAATGTAGTTGTTAATACTATATAATAGAAAAGTATATGAAATAGGATATATACATTTATGTATATTTCTTACTAAGATAATATTAGGTTACCTTAGCTAAGGTAAGCTAAGGTAAGATAATGTTAGTAAAAGGTAATGATAGTAAAAATATTTGATAAATTAAACTAAACAAAAATGATATAACAATCTCAATTTATTTTGGTTTCATATTCAAAATACATCCAAAACAAAGTATTTTGGGGTAATATGGAAAATTCCTATCTGATGTTCCCAAGAGCCAATATCAAAATAATTACAGATCATACCGAACTAAATGGAATTTCACCATATTCAAGACAAAAGTAATATAAATAAAATACCTTATATGCAGCACCACCATGGATGATAGATTTGATGAAAATTCCAAGATCTGCCCCTGTCTCTCGAGATTTGTTGCCTTTTAAGCTCACACCAAGTCCAGCTGAACCCGAATCATTCAAAGGAATTTCAAAAGTCAATTGCTCTGTTGCCTCGAATGAAAAAATGTTGCAACATGGTTCTCCTTTCTGTTGGATAAACAGAGAAAGCAAAACATGTTGACTAAAAATAGCAAGTAAGTCTGGTGATGAGATGAATTAAGAGCCATCAACTGTTTCATATCATTTATAGCATGCAAAGTATGTCAATTCATTATAATGGTTAAATGTTTTAAATATGTTGATCATCACATTATTGATATTTACTATTATAGGGCAATTGATTATTTTAGATGTGTTAGCATTTTCCCCAACTAATAGTGAAAGTTTATGCTTACTACCCTAGATTAACATGAGTCTCCACCTACAACATACACTATTTTATGCAGTTTTCTATTTAATAAACATGTTAATAAACAGTGTATTCTATTTTTTATGCCCAAAAATTTCAGGCAGAAGGAAGGCACTAGGCAGGGAGGATACTTAAAATAGGGTGTGGCTCACTGAAGAGGTCTAATAAGACAGAAATGGATCTATCTGAGTATCCCATAGGCCAACACAGAGTTGCAGTAAAAAGCCCAGAACTTGTGAATGAGATTTCACAGAACCAAGGCTGAGGAACATCTTAGCTTATGTAGGTAGAACCTGGCTAGAAAGAAATTGCATATAAAGCCTACGAAAAAGGAAAAAGA
>WNWU01000006.1:47729090-47794703 GCA_012654045.1 Ptyas mucosa | reverse complement strand
TTTCTTTGAGCACACACACACACACACACACACACACACATATATAAATAAAAGTAATATTTATAGGATTTCACTTTCTTAGAACTTCCTTTACGGAAATGCCACTCATATCAGTGAGCAATAACACATCCACCAATATTACAAATTAAAACTGTTTATTTTTGTTCCTGTGAAAAACAAAAATAAACAAGTCTTCAATTTGAAAAGCATGTTATTTCAAAGAAAGAGAAAAAGTCAGGCTCTACTGAACTATAAACGTCAATTTGTATATAACAAGAACAAATATTTCATTTATTTAATGAATGCATTCTGTTTAATTGGAAAACATAAAAATGATTTGATGTTGATATTAATAATATGCTGCTATATAATCTAACAGCCTATCTCTACTCTTTTTTCTATACCCAAAACTAATCTCAAAAATGAAAGATGCATGTACACTATGTACATTTTAAACATTTAAAGGCAGAATTAGTAGTTTAGAAAATAAGATGTACACTGAAATGCACTAATATATTGTACCATATGAAAGCTTGAAATTATTTTAATAAAAAACAATGACTGTCTAGTATAAAATAGATCTGCTGATAGTTAAGCCTCATGATTAAACGTCATGAGGCTGTGGGCTGTCCTGTCATAAACCACAACCATGGTTATCAAGTGAAAATAAGTGAATCAGAGAAAGAATTATTATGAATGCCTCATAATAATTGCTTTGTTGATCCCTTCCTCCTTTACTATCTGAAGAATTTTATGGAGATCATTCCAAATTTTGTGTGAATTAAATATAAACTGTAATATTCAGCACCTTCTCTCCTTTCCAAATTACACTGGTCTACAAGGAGAAAGCCTCAGAAAGAAAGTAGCTTAATTTTACCAGAATTGGGTCACTAATAAAGGAAAATTAAGTCCTGAATATTAATTGACTCCAGTTTCCAAGATACAGCTTCAGGTCAAAATTGCATCAAAATAATTCAAAATTATGACGGGTATGTGCGATTATGCTCCATAACTTTTCTTCAAAATGTGATAGAGCAATGAGAATGGTGCCACACCAATCATTATAAATTTATCTTTTTATTGATAGCAATAACATAACTTTCCTTTCATATATTGGTTTTTCATGTAACATTTTCATGCTTTTTGTATGAAAAACTGACAAGCTCTAACTTCAGATTAAATGACAAGACTCCATCTTCATTTGGTATCTAAACTGCGCTTTTTGGCTTTTCTGTTGTGAACTTCAGTAGGATCATCCCTGGGGAGATTCCAGCAGTAATCGGCAAGCATAGACAGACTCCATTTCCCTCTGTATCTTTTCTCCATGCCTGTGATATCCTGGTGGAATCTCTCCCCATCCACATCATTCACTTCCCCACAGTTCAAAAAGAAATAGTCTAAATGCAAGTGTAAGAAGTGAATTTTCAGTGACATATTTGCACCAAGTGCTTTACAGGATCTAAGCAAATTTTCCATGTGTTTTTCATAGTCATTTGCCTTGTTGTTCTCAAAGTGAAGATAAATATATACACTTCCATGTGGTACCATTTTCATTGTTCTACTGTATTTTGCATCATGATCATTAGACACCTCCCTCCCTTGTAGGCAAATATACTCGCTTGTGTATAAATCTTTATTGTGAAATATCTTGAAAACTTTAGCCAATCAGCACCTTTATCACTTGTTTTCTAATTCATCTAATCAAATTATGTAAAGTTAACACATTATATCTTGGAGATAAATAATTTCCCAAAATTTGTAGATCAGTGTTATCTTTCCCTCAGATATTCTACTTTTCTTATTAGCACAATATCTTCTCTGGTTTACTCTTGTTTAGGAAAACATCATACATATTTTGATTCATCTGTCACGAAATATTGAATAATGCTTCCTGCTCAGCACCACCATCTTTGTTTCCTTAGCACAGGGGTCAAACTGGCAGCCTGTGGGTCAGATGCATCACGCCCAGGCTATGCCCGCCCCACCTCCGTGAAGTGGAAAACATTGCAATACGTCACGTGATGGGAACGTGAAGCTGCAAGTTTGACACCCGTGTAGTATATTCTAAAGTGCTTTAGACCATCTGCAGTGACAGACAACAGTCCAGGTCTAATTCTTTCTCCACAGGATTCAGAATATTCAAAGTGTAAAGCATCAGGACAAGGACTAGGCTCCATATTTCTACCTTAGCCATGTGTAAGTGCTCTGGCATAGCCAGCCTTTTTTTTTCTTTGTGTAAATGTAGTATCACAGCATCCTCATTCAGCCCATTTTTTTTTAATTTGATTTATATGCCACCCTTCTCCGGAGACTCAGGGCGATTTACAATGCGTTAAGCAATAGCCTTCATACTTTTGTATATTTATACAAAGTCAGCTTATTACCCCCACAATCTGGGTCCTCATTTTACCTACCTTAGAAAGGATGGAAGGCTGAGTCAACCTTGAGCCTGGTGAGATTCGAACTTGCAGTAATTTTAGTCCACTGTACTACCAAGGCTCTTTAGCCCATCATGGACATAATGATATAAGGTGGTTGTTTTTTAATCCACGTACCTGGATCTTTAAAAGCTAGTTTGTTTGTTTGTTCATTTGCTGGTTTATTTATTGTTTTATATACTCCTGCTTTCCAAAGAATTCCTGGTGGTTTGTTTTACAAATATAAGATTACATTAAAACATGCAAGTAATAAAATACAGAAATCAACCCATAATCCATAATTAGTGGCAACAGCTCTTACAGGTTGAAAGATCTTGAATTCATCTTAATAGCCTTCCTAAAAATCAAACAGGAGGATGTTGTCAAAATCTTAAGGAGGCTATTCCTCCTCAGACCCATCAAGGCAAAGTCCTGGCCTAAGTGAATTTGAACAACTTTGTCAATAAAATGTTATGTAATTGACTCACTGAGGCTGTTGGGCGAATCTTCCTACTTATCTCTCCATAAGGGACCAAGTCTGTTATCAGTCCAATTAGACACTTCAGACTAGGAAATCAACTCCACAGATAGGATAAAATTATTTTTATTGAGATTTTTATAACAATGGAATTTTGCATAGCTGTTCTGTATCTCCACCTCTTTCTTATTGTTCAATGAATTAAAAAATCATCCACCCGAGCCACTTCCAAATGTTAACTCATTTAGAATTAAAGAATGCTTCAGCCCCTTTTGCCTAGGTAATGGATCCTGCGTATCTTCATTAAGGTCATCTTCCTTATTGCCTACATCTGCCCTTATTGATATGATTGGCTCACTCTACCCATGTTCAGTCAAGTTCAAACCTAGTCTTCTTCCCCTAGCACTCCAGGTGCTTCTTCTATATCTTCATTTCCTGGAACACCCCGGTAAGGCCAAAGTTCCCAGGATTTTCAAACAAGTTGCTCAAATATTACATCTTGCTTTTGAGAACAATAACATAATCAAAGGTTCAGCATAATTGCCTGCCAAGGTGCTTGAAAAATGCCTAGGATTCTGGTTGTCAGAATCCATTAGAATCCATGAGACACTTAAGAGAAACCATCTTAATCGCCACTATCACTTATGGAGGTCACCAGCAGCCAAGATCTTATCCGTATCAGGAAATGATCTGATCATAAAAAAAGTCTATGCCCAATGTCCTTCATCTTCCATTTACAAACCAACTGAAGCCATGATGACTATGGATATCGTGAATTTCTAAGCCACATAGAAGTAGAGTGTACTCTTACTTTACTTTACTTGTTCTCAGGTGCATCCCTATCAACACAGAGTTGTAATTATCATGCTTTCACAGTATGCCCAACTTTTAATATACTAATAAGATAGACAATATTATTCCAAAATAAAGAAGTGATCACATATCCTCTTAAAAAAACCTTAAGAATTACAGAGAGATCTATGACATTATTAGTTTAGAATATCGACAATGAAGATCTTGCATCTTACTATAAATACTCCAGTTATTTTTTTCTAACAAGCAAACTACGCAGACTTCTTAAGAAACACTTTGACATAGCAGTTTATTTCTATACTGTATTTTATTTAGATACGTGCATCTGTTAATTTTGTTAATTTGCACTAAACTGCTAATTTTTCCCCATTTCCACTAGTGCAGTAAAAATAATGGCAATACCAGTTAAATCAATATATTGTAATGCCATTCTATAATAATATTTTGTAATGCCATTCTATAACAATATTTTGTATAATTATTTATACTATTTATACTTTTCATCATAAATTTTGCACTTTAATCTATCATTAACTATTCAATATAAGCATTTTAATATTTATTTCATACATATAAAAACTGGCCGTAACTAATAGAAGCCATTGTTGGCTTCTTCCCAAATAATACTTTTCTTTAAAAGTTAAAAAGTACAATTTAGAAAAGGATGCTAAAAACAACTTCAAATACAACTTTGCTCCTACAATGCAGCTATATAATTAAATTTTAAAAAAAATTCAATAGTAAAACATTTGGATGCTCTAGTGTTTCATACTTCTACTAAGGTTCATTAGTTTATTAAAACAGAATTATTGGTCAGATTAGCTCTTTGAACCAATCTTTTAGTTATGATCAGATTATTCAGAATACTAGCTGTAGTGAAATAGTTGTTAAATGTGCTGGAGTGAAATGACAAATATAAATATACTGAATCATTTTCAAACACTAGATTGCTGATAGCTCCACTAATATTAAGTTTGTTATCCGTAACATTTCAGAGTTACTTATCTCTTTAGAAGAGAGTCTGGAAATGATCTGCCCATCAAATAACTTATGAGAGTATCTACTCATTTTTTTTTGTTGCATGATTAATACTAAATGCACATACCAACATATAATAGTCCATTTATGGATCATATCGGGGTGAAATCCACTTACCTTCGCTATCAGTTCACAAATGTGAATGCGCATGCCTCCTCCACGCATGTGCAGAGCCTTCTGCACATGCGCAGAGAGTGAAAAACGGGATGTGATGACATCTGGGTGGGTGGGTGGGCGGAGCCTTCAGCTGCCAGCACTACCGGTTCACCCGAGCCAGATAGAACTGGCTGAATTTTACCACTGGATCATATTGAATGAAAGATTGTAAAAGGTATAGCCTCAAAACTCCTCAGAGGAGGAATATGTGTTAGGTCAGACTTTTTACAACTAATGAGCCAAATCCTTGAGACAGTTAGTTAGTTAGTTAGTTAGTTTTATTTTATTTGTCAACAAGTACAAGGAAACAAGTAACGGTATACACATAGACATGGACACATAAATTTTTTTTGGCACAAATAAAAGGATGTGAATAAGCAAAACATAGCCATAAACACATGAGTACATATAAATGGGAACAGTAGGACAGGGACGGTAGGCACGCTGGTGCGCTTATGCACGCCCCCTTAGGGACCTCTTAAGAAACATGAAAAATGTTTGCCTAAGAGGTTCATCTAGGCCTCCCCAGTACAATAATTAAGCTTATTAAAAGCTACAGAGGTGCTGAAGGGTTCAGTTAGAAGAGAAAAACCTATTTCAGAGTAGCTCACTACAACTGGACAACTTTGCAACCAAATCAAGTTTCATGAACACCAGTTCTTTGACAGTAATTTGAAGAAGTATGTTAGGCCTAAGTATGAGCAAAGATGCCTTCTGCTATTCATTAAAGCAGCCTCTCTTTTTTCAGGTTTTCACGTGAGTCTGAAAAAAAGAAGTCTCATTGACTTTAATTGATCAGCTCTTTAAAATGGCCAAAATTGTTTTTCGAAAGATTTTCTGGGGAAAAAAGAGAGGCTGCTTTAATGAATAGCAAAGAGGTGCTGTATTTGTAAGAAATCCAAAGGTTTCTTTTTTGGATATGTTTTAGAATGGGCATATTATTAGTAGGCACAGCTTCCAGTATAAAGTTCACTATTTGAGATAAGCTCTTCTACTGCCTTGCAACTTATTACTCTTGCATCCTGAACCCCAAATAGATCTACTTGCCTGAACTTAATCCCAACATTTACTCTCTTATCTTTGTCCTGCAGGGTAATTACTCGTGGCTCAACTTCTTCAGGACTATCAAGTGATAGTTTGGCATATATCTGGAAAAGGATTACTGTAGGCTGCATAAAGTGTGGACTGTATTTATTTCAGTTAATCCCATGTTAGTTGCTAAATGCAGTATTAGAGAAATAAGTCTTGCCTAAGGCATTAGATCTCACACTTCATCTGTTCTGCTCCAGAATGATGTGTCTTCTCCACATTATTTCCTCTTTTAATGTAGTGGCAGTGACTTTGTCCCATTCTTTTTTATTTCTATTCGTTTTCAGGAATAATTCAAGGGAAATAGTTCCAACTCAACAAATGTAGAAAGATAAAAAGATCTGAAAGGTTCTATTCTGTGATTGGCACACAACTAGTATAGCTTTACAGCCTTTTTGTTGGAGCACTGAGGACCCCAAATGAGGGTAGATGCAATTTTCATGATTTAGTCAACAGGAATAGTGAGTGAAAAGTGACATGGACAAGTTCTCATCAGCAAAGCAAAGGGTTTTATAGCATTCTTCTCTTGACACAAAAACAATCCACTGTGTTCTACTTTGTCCTTAACTACTCTATTCTGGATGTATTTTCCATTTTATATCTCAATTCCAGATCCGGCATAGGTGGTACTAGTTTGAGAAGGCACTGTTTGAATTTTTTAGAACTAAGTTCTCAAAAAATGCAGTTGAAGTAGAAAGCAGTCTGATAATATCATTTTTCTGGTAAACAAGTCAGGATAGTCAATCAAATAGGTTGTGTGGGAGGAAAGCGGCATCCCCTCCTCCAAAGTGTCTAGGGATGCTCTGATAAATTGAAAAGTCTAAAAAGGGAGGAGATAAGATTTCTGAAAATTGACTTACAATCACAGAGTTGGAAGAAACTATTTAAGCTATAAAGTCCAAAACCCACAGATTCCAGAATTAAAGTATCATTAGGTGACTGTCTAATCTTTATTTCAACACATCCAATGAATGTGGTTTGTTGTAACATCTAGTCAACTGATACCTTCTTGCAACTTGAATTTATTATATTGTGTTGTGCTCTGTTCTGTTCTGTTCTGTTCAGTGAGATAGACCAGGGCTGGATGGCCTTCCATTTAAGATCCGTTAAGTTAACTGAAGAATGCTGTATCCTCACCCTACTCCAGTGTGATATTGTACCAGAAATAGAGAGAATGCTGAAGGTGTAGTTTGGCCAACACAAAATAAAGTAGAATACAGGTAATCCTCAGTTAACAATAGTATAATTAGGACTGGAATTTCTGTGGCTTAGACATGTGATCATAAAGCATATCACGTGATCACATTGTTTAATGATGGCAATCATTTTTTAATTGGTTCAAAAATGACAGAAAACAGAAGGTCATGGGCTTGATCATGGCACATTTGTTTCGATTCTTCATGGCATTGAGTTAGTAACTATCATATATCCTTTCTTTGTCTTCTTGCAGGATACAGCTGTGTTCATCCTTCCCCTGTTCCACAGTGCCTCTTTCTCAGTTCTGAAGGCTCAGAGGCTATTCAATCTACAGGTGAGAATTATTTTAAGTTCAGGAGGTGCAGAATATTATTTGCTTCTGACAATGGTTTATTAGGCCTGCTTTTAGATTCTCTTCTGTAAATTTGCTTTCTCTGTAAGCTCCTATTGCATTGCCTCCATTTCTTAATCTAATAAATCTCCATCTTTTCTGAGGCCACTCTCACTGATCTTCTCATCTTTTTGACCTTCTCATCAGGCACTACTACAGATTTGCACTTCCATGGATAATGGCTTAGTCAAGAGTCCTTATCAATTTTCAAAAGGGCCAGGAACACCACAATTGAGACATAAAGTGCAGCATCAAACAACATGTTGCTGTATTTTAATGTCTAAAAATGTACCATTTGCATTGCTTGTTGGAGAAATTGAAATTTTCAGGTAAGATTTGTCTGCTTCTAAAATCCAACAATAATCAGATGATCAAGCCTAAAACAGATGAGGCTCCATTACCAGGAAGCTCATGACTGCAAAATGACTTGCCTCTATGAAGGGATTTAGATCTTTAGAGATGGAATCAATTAGAAGTAACTTTTTAAATGCCATATCAAGTTTTATTTTAAAAGTTACAAATATAACTACTAAGCACATAGGGAACCATATACATGAATCACAGAAACCATGAATAATATTTAATATTAACTTATGTGTAGTGAATATTTTGTTATTGTTTTACTTGGTAACTAACATGGCATGTCCCAAACACTTGGAACACAATGGCTTATATTGTCATTCTACCGCATCTACTTTTCTTTCAACATTTCATACTGCTGACGGCAAATAAATATATATCAGAAGAGGCACAAAAGTAAACAGAAGGAAGTAATACGATACCAATACAATGTATTGTAAATGTAAACACATTCTGACCAAAATAATATAAAATAAAAGTGTTTTCAGAAAGTACTAATGCAATATAATCATGGTAGACTACAAAAGCATGCAAGAAAATACTAAGCACATGATAAACCATGTGAAATACCTCATTTGCAAGTGATCTGGACTTCAATTCATTAGGCAAGAAGATTTGCAAATATATTTCTCCATCCATTTTATACTATTTGTCATTACCTAACAATTCTGAAGTCCAAAACAACTGCAAATAATTGTAGTTGTAAAAATGCAATCCCTTATTACACCCAGGATATATGAAACTTCACAACTGGACTTGAATGGATTGCAGAATAAGACTTTTTGAATTTAAATGATGTGATTTTACATATGCCAGTAAATCAAAACTCTAATAAATACTTTTAGTCTTTGTACTGGCTGCAATCTGTCAATTCATTAATAATTTATTAAAGCAATGCAAAGAAAATTTCTGTATAAATAATACTGATTCATATAAAGAACAGATTTATGAGGAAACATTTTCCTTAAAAAGATTAAGAAATCAAATGATGACCAGTTATCACTACCAATACACTTACATGCCTATTGTCCCTCTTCCAAACATTAGAAGCAAAAATCTGTTTTCTGTATTTCTAAGTACAGATCTTTAATTCACCTCTCCCACACTCTTAAAAAACAATTCTCGTTTGATTAATTCATATATTATCTGGATTCCCATCTTTCCGACAAGCCATAAGTAAAACACATACCTACCATGCTCTTTTACTATAAACTGTTCTGTATACTTTGAAAATGAAAACATCCCATATTTAAGATTTATTATTTTGTTTTCACAAAAAACTTGTTAGAAATATTTTTTATGAAATAGAAATAGCCACAGAAAAGAGCAGTGTTCAATCTCATTTTTTAAAATTATTTTCTTTCAACTGTTGTTTGATTTAGGCTAAGAAAGCTTCTAGAATTCTATGAGACTGCCATAGATTCAAATCAGACAACTGTAAATAGTTCCCAAATAATAAATAATTAATTCACTTTTCCTCCATAGCTCTATACCATTTTTGTAATGGTAAGTCAAAACAGATTTTTGTTATCTACTTATTTTCCCTTTCTCTAAATTTTCTTCTTAAATCGGTCAAGAAACTTTGTGCACCAGCAGATGACTTGATCATTTTTATTTAACAGAAGCTATAGTCTATTTGGAATTAGAATGACTCCTAACTCTGCTAATTTTGTTAATCCAATCATTGGAGGGAAGGGATGTGAAACTAACTTCCGATGCATTACTTTAGAAATCCAGCAAAATGTGCATCTGGTCTTTGCGAACAATTATTTAAAAATGAAATGAAACATATTCTCTGTCACATAAATCCTTCTCTGTCTAGATGATTTTAATGTATGATCAATACTATCTAAAGCTTCTTTCTCTCCTGAGACCACTTTTCAATTAAATCTTGTTATTTAATCTAAGGATACCAACACTCATTGACCACTGTACTGTCTAACTGTGAATTTACAGCAATCTAATGCACGTCTCCCTTGACAGAAGGGCTATCTTAGTTATCTTTATTGTTCTGGGGGCCAAAAAAGCCTTCACAAAACCAGGAAGGAAACATCATCTATTTAACACAGCCAGAGACTTTTTACTAACTGTTAGATGTCCTTGACCAGCACACACAACCCTGGCCTCTTGAATGTGTGCTGGCTGCCCTCTTGCCTGACTGCTGGGCTCTGATAAGAGAAGCATATTCCCCTGGGTGCCATTCAGATCTGAGAGCAAAAGGCAATGGACTTTAAAACGTATCATTTTCAAAGGCTTATGAATTCACGCTCCCTTGGTATTTTTTTCCAAAGGAAAAACATGTGATTCAAACAAGCAGGATATTGAATCCATGATAACCATTAGCTTAGATAAATATTGAAAAATAAAATATTTGCTCTTAAGTTCACTATACTATTATATTTCTGATTTTTATTTAAAATGTTGACCACCCAGAAACAATTTGGTGGTATTTGTAAAATGTTCCATGAACGTTAACATGATAATGTTGTAGAATGGATCTGATTCTGCATGTTATCCAATGTGTCTTCTCTCGAAATTACGGATTTAGTTTCAAGGCTCTCCACTCCAGACTGGGTGCTGCAACACATAAAGAAATGAATCTAATTCTTTTCTTTCCACCAAATAATCCTCCCTTCATAAAGGCAAGTATTATACCATGAATGTTGTAAAAGCAAAACATTTGTATGTTTATCGATTTATAAATTTATTAGTAATAACTGATGTTAAGATAGCAGTGCTTTGGTGTAGTGGTCAAAAGCTCTATATTAGAAACTGGGAGGCTGTGTGAGTTTCAGTCCTGTCTTAAGAGTGAAGGCAATGGGTGACTTTGGGCCAGTCCCTCTCTCTCAGTCCTAGGAGCCAAGCAAGAAAAAACATTTTTAAAAAGCCTTGGCAAGACAATTGCAGGTAGTCCAAGCATTTTCCTAGAGCCAAGATGAACTCAAAGACGGGAAGGGAAAAAATGATATAGTCCTCTTTCTCAGACACCCGTATGTCTCAGATAATTTTTTTTAAAAGTCAAACCCAATAGTGAAACAACACCTGGTGATTTCAGGAAAAAATCCATGCAGTTTTCTGACAACAGAAGTGGTTGCCTTTGCCTCCTTCCAGGGTGTTTTTGGACTTCCTAGTCTAGCCTAGGGGTCTAGTATACTCAGGAAATCTACCATTCAAGTACTAATCAGTGCCAACCTCCCCCCTCCCCCCTTGCTTTAGTTCCTAAGTCCAGGTGCTGTCACCAGCCGAGGCAAAATCATTTAACAACGTCTTTAAAAACCAATTATGATGCTGTGGGTATCTTTGCTGCTTAAGCAGTAGAGGAAGATTGCAACCTGCCTTTGATCTCATTTTACCTAAACAACAAATCTAAGAGGTGGATTACTGAGAGAACCTGCCTTGCCAAAGGCTAGCTAGTATTATCCCAACAGAAGACTTCAGTGGTCTCCCAAACCTAAAACTCTATCAGGTGTTCAACAAAAAAGCAAAAGCAAAATCTTTCCATTGAATCAGTTCAGAATGAGCTTCATCGGCTTTAAAGACTCCATCAGGCTGGCAAGTTGTTTACCAACAGAAATCTACATTAGTTCAATTCCCCAAAAAAGGTATATTTTAAGGGAGAAACATGTTTAGACATGTCTAATCTGCAAGAAAGTTAAAGCATTACAGTCATTTATTTCCTAAGCCTTTCCTGGTTGCATGATTTGGCTCTCTACCAACTGAATTTCTCCTTATGGTTCTCATACTGTGTACAATGTACATGTGTAGATTGTACAAACATTTGTGTTTAGACCCAACAGATTGGGTCTAGAATAAATCTGTTCACTTAATTTGGGGTCCGTTCACACAGTACTTTCAGAATCTTCTACCTTCTAAGGAACCTCTGATTAAGAGGAACCAATGATCTTCTGCCCACTGATTGGGAACTACCAACTTCCTGCCTCCTGGGATTGTATTCTACTCAAACCACGGAGTCCATTCTTTCAGGCACAGTCATAAACACTTTGAGATTATACCCCTTCGGTTTTTTTTAGTACATTGTAAGCATAAGTACTAAGTACTGAGTTGACATTTGCTTTGTTGACTGTTCCATCCCTTAAAACTTAGAAAATTATGGGAAAATGTCAAGTATTATTTCTTCTACTTGAAGCTCAGCAAATGGTTATAAAATGTTATACCCTAATATCAGAAGGAAAGAGGGAAGTGGGGCAAGGGGGAAAATTCTTCAAGATTTGGCTGGTGTATTCAAGCTGATGTGAAGTTCTTTAGCCCACCTTACCAGATAAAAAATGATTGTTTACTTTTCCCTACTATTCCATCTGTACAAGCATGTTCCTTATGGTAACACTTTGGAAAATAAAACTTCTTGGCATTTCACATACATATATGCAAGTATACAGTATCTATTCAAAAATATAAGGAACTGTATACTCAGTATCGATGGTTTTATTAAACCTTGCATAGTAGATTCATAATTTGAAGTCACCAGAGAACTCCAGCAGCTATTGCAGTTGAGAACCTACATAATTACTTATTCTCTTTTAATGGAAAAACCTTAATCCTTTTCAGGATTTAAAAAACCCTAATCTTACAATGAAACTTATACTTTGAAAGCTGCCCCAAATATTAAAAGGATATTAATGTATATGAAAGCAAAACCAAATATAGGTGAATATTATTATTCATTCACACTACAATGGGTGTACGTGAATGTGTAACCTGGGTTTGTATTCCCATTTGTCTACAAAATTCACTAAATATCTCCGGACCGGATTCTCTCCCTTCGCCCAATCTATGCTGTATTGAGTTCTCAGGAGAAAAGATGGGATAGGAATGCAATTATAAATAGAACCATCATTAAAACAAAGGCTTCTTTCACACTAATATTTCTTAGGACATTTATATAGCTGCATTAAACTTGATAGTTTCTACTAAAAAAGTCTTACTTTTTTTGGAGCAAGAATAGAAACAATACTTAAATTGATTTTTTTTAAAAGTAGGCTCATAATCTTTCTTGGAAATGATAATCAAACTGATTTGAGTGGAACAGTTGAATGTTTCTTCATTCTTCTTTTTTTTTTTAAAGCAAGAAACATATCAGGTTAATATTATTAGGTTAATATCAAACTGTTCCTTACCCATCCTCATAATCTTTAAATTATTTTCATAGAAATCAACTTGGTATTTATTATGTAGCTGAAAAACCAAAACTATTTTATAAAATATATTAATCACAAGGAAATCTGTAGAGTCTGATAATTAAGCAAATTAAAATAAGCCTGAGTTTTGGAACCCGCTACTAACCCCAGCTGTTACATTGTCAATAGCTGGCACGTATTATGGTAACATTTGGCTAAGTGGATAATAAGAGGAAAGTTTGTGATTGATACCAGTTTTATTTTGCTGATCTTTACAAAGGAGTTTTAAGATTCTCTCATTCCTTTTCAAGCATTCTCATACAATAATCTGGGTTTCGTTGCTCTTATAATATGAAAACATTTCATATAGCAATTTGATATGTGTGTTTGCTGGACTTGTACTTAAGTAAAACCTATCCTTTAATCCAATCAACAGTCATTATCCTTTGCTACACCAGAAAAAAGTTTCACAAAACTTATTTTACGTTCAGAAGTTCCCTGAAAATTATGTTAAAGCAGATCCAATTTGACACAAGTATCTTTATTTAAGTTTACCAGGCTGGTATGATGAGAACAAAAAAAGAGTTAATATTTACTGTATATCTTTGCCACCATCTAAAGGTTATTTGGATTTTTGCAGCCCAGATATAATAGTCCTATTTTATTAATACAGGTAGTAACCAGGTTATGATGACAGTTGGGTCTGGTATTACTATTGCTAAATGATGTCATAAAGTGTGACATCATTGAACACATTCCTTAACAACAACCACCCCAGTAGTCCCAACTGCCATTGTAACTAAAGGAATTATGGGTCGTTAAGTGGGAAGGGTTAGGTAAGGAGAATGGCAATACTATGGAGATGCTGCAAGGGGATAGGAAAGGCCACTGCAGGAGTTGGGGGAGGCCAGGAGAGAGCTTGGAAGACCTGATGTAGGTCACACAAGAGCACTAGAGGACAAAGAGGGATGGTATAGCAGGGTGCAAGCACAGGAAAGCTGGGGGATGGATAGTGTGGTAGGGTGCAAATGCCAAAAGGCCAGAGCGTGTTTAGTATGACATGACCCTTTGTCTGAAAGGGTGGGATGGGAATGGTACAGCAGGGTATGAGCAGCAAAAGACCAAGGGATGGATGGCATAGCAGAGAGGAAGTATAGGAAGGCTGAGGTACAGATGGCACAGCATTAGCGGACGAAAGTCTTAAGTGGACCATGAGACGCAATGCAAGCCCAGGAACGGTGGGAAGTGAACAGTGCAGTCCAAGCGCTCGAAAGTCAGGGGGACTAACCAGAGCAACTTGTGACCTTTACTGACTTTCCCATTGACTGTGCTTATGGGAACCATTGTGGGAAGGTGACAAATGACAATTATGTGACCACAGCATGCTGCAAATGTTTTAAGTAGAAGTGAGCTGCCAAGTGCCTGAATTACAATCATGGGCGAGTAGGTACTGTGTCAGCCAGAATTTTAAGGACTGGTCACAAGTCCGAGTTTTTCAGTGTCATCACAACTTTGAATGTTCTCTGACGAGTGGTCAGTTAGCAAAGACTATGTGTAGGTGTATATCTACATGAGCTATGGCTCATCAAGATTGTTTCAAGGAGAAAAAGAGGGAAGTGGTTAGTGAAAATGCAAAGGAATCACAAAATATTAATCATGAAATACATTATTAGCCTAAAAGAAACTATGCTGTTGCACTAAATAGTGTTATATATGATTAATACTTATGTATTTATTAAAATAGCGCAATATATTTGTCTTTTGTGTATGCAATATTCCTAAAATTGCATTATCTACATATAAATATAATCTGTAAAAAAATAAATCCTTAAAACAAGGATGGAAGATTGCAAAAGTTATTTTCAGAGCAGACTGGACAACTGTAACTCTTTAAATGTTGCTGAATTATAACTGTTAGCAAACCAACCTAGCAGTGTAAATGGTGAATGCTGAGAGATTTATCTCAGGAACATCTGAAGGGTCACTAATTCTCATTATTAGCCTATTAGTCACTGCTACCATTAGACTGCAATCAGTAGATACTCCTAGATTTATGACCATTCATTCAATGACAGTATGAAGTTATGATGGTGCTGAACGAAAGGATTTACAACCCGTGCCCTACAGCACCCCAAGAACCATGTGAACAAAATTCAGACCCATCTCATTTATAACTGGAAGGACATTTACGATCACAGGAACATCTCAACTCCCCCCCCCAGACCTATTTTTTCCTCAATCTATGCTCCTTTGGACACCCTACATAGTGACACTCAGCATTGGCAACCCCAGGGCTGCAGCTGAAGTAAAGGCTCGGGGCCTTTAGCAGTCGGCATATTTTATGCCCTTTATTTTCCTGACTTTCTCCCCTGAACATACTATCCAGACTAAATTATCCTACTGCCCAGAAGACCACTCAAGTAAAAAAAAAATCTGTATTATTCCTTCCAGTATTTTCTGACTGTTGTTGTGGTCCACCAGCAGCCTCTGGAGCTGGCAGCGGAGTCAGACAGCAATGAGGCTGAGGAAGAACATGGGCCAGTCCTGGAGGCTGGGGAAGGCCCGGATGAGGGCTCTGCATTGGAGGCAGAGATGGGGCCAGGGCCATCGGGGAGTGATGTGTGGACTTCGGAGATTCCAGAGGCTGACAGTAGAGAGGCAGAGGAACAGGAGGAGCCTGTTCCTAGTGCACGTATGAGAAGAGCTGCCAGAAGGCAGCAGCAGATAAAGCAGAGAGGACAACTCAGGAGTAGGGCCAAGAGATGATTGGCCCCTCCCATAAGGCTTAAAAGACCAGCAACGGCTCTTGGTCTCTTTGCCAAAAAACAACGTTGAGAAAATTGCTTGTTTCACTGTATTCATTTCTTGTCGGCGTCTTCTGCTTCTGAACTTTTGCCAAGAAAAGCCTTTGGCAGTTTGCCTAATTATCCCAAGGTCGGTGATAAACTGAGGAATGGTGTTTTGAAGAATTTGCTTTAATTTAGTTTGGACTATGCTGAGAATGAGTTAATTCTCAGCTGTTCTAATAAAGTCTATTTGTTTTCGAACTGTTTGTATTTAATACTAACTACTTGGGCCTGGGTCACAACACCTGTAAAATGTATACTTGTTTTATCATAGTAAAAAGAATATACAATATATTTAAGATGAAAATCAAGACTACTACTAACATTTTAGCACACAATGTCATCCATCCTAGTTTCAGGTATCAGCAGATTTAAAGCATGTTGCAGTATGCCTAAGCAATTGAGCCTTTTTTTCAGCCAGTATGGTATTAAATGTGTTCTGTTATATAACTGTAGAATGAGTAAACAGAGCTATATTTTATATTGCATTAGAATTCAAATATCTTCATTATTATGAGGCCTAAGACCTGTGCATCACTCTTCGAAAGAAATAAAAAGCAATTTAACTGAAGGCCAGATTGAAACTATCCAGTGTCCCTTGCCTTTTGAGATCGCAATTAAGACAGTGAGGAGCAACTTGTCCTCTTGAAAGATAATTAATCCTTAGTTCATGGATTAAATGTACACCCAGAAATTATAAATATAACTATGATTCTAAATGGCTTTGATTGCTCATATAAAAATGCAGTTTCCTAGACTGCCTTAATATGCAACAGTTAAGTAGAGGAGTCACTGTTTATAACCTAGTACTTTATAACCTAGTAGTATACTACTACTATAACCTAGTAGTAGTAAATATACTGTATTTTTCGGTGTGTAAGACGCACTCCCCCCCCCAAAAAAGTGGGTGGAAATGTCTGTGCATCTTATACAGTGAATGTTGCCGAAGCCCCGCCCACACCCTGGCTCCCACCCTTCGGCTTCTGCCTCCCAGCAATTTGCCTCCTTGCAGAAAACAGCAAACAGCCTGGTCAGCTTCAGCACAGCCTGATTTAGCACAAGCAGCTGATTGGCATTTGGATCTGCTTCCTGGAATACCGCCTATCAGCTGTTCCAGGCTTCAGGGATTGCCACCACCCATCACTGCCCATCACTGCTGTCGCCTATTGCCACCTCCATGTGCCCCATTTTTGGCCTCTGCGCATCCCATTTTTGGCCTCTGCGCACCCCATTTTTTGCCCCCACGTGCCCCATTTTCAGTCTATTCCAGGCAGTGGGGATTCCTGCCACCATGGCCTATCCCCACCACCTGGAACATCCCAAAAATGGGATGTGTGGAGACCAAAAATGGGACATGGGGAGGCCAAAAATGGAGCACACAGAGGCAGCAATAGGTGGCAGTGGCGACAGGCAGTGGCAATCCATGCAGCCTGAAACAGCTGATAGGCAGTATTCCAGAAGACAGATCCAACTGCCAATCAGCTGCTCATGCTAAATCAGGCTGTGCTGAAGCTGACTAGGCTGTTTGTTGTTTGCTGCAAGGAGATAAATTGCTGGGAGGCAGAGGCAGATTTTTTTTTCTTGTTTTCTTCCCCAAAAGCTAGATGTGTCTTATAGCCTGGAGCGTCTTATAGTCCGAAAAATACAGTACATCAATTACAGAAAGGTAATTACAGAAAGGCCTCCCAAATTTTTTTTTCCAGTACAACCGCACTATCTATGCCAAGTGCATTATGAGAACAAAATTATAAAGACAACAATCATCTGTTCAAGTGAAACCATCGTGATGAATATACTTATTCCTTTTTATTTTACCACTGTTCAGCTGGGCTTCCTCCTTACCCGGGAAAACTGTCTGAAATAGTAAACCATCATTTTGTGTCATGCATATTTACTTGTATATCTACCCAAATCTAAACATTATCTAAATATGACCCAATCCCTATATAATAGCTGAACTGCCCAAAGAGTGACAATAAACGAAATAAAACAAAGCATATACATTAAAATTGATGAGAGAGAGAAAAAAAAAATTAAATATATTTAAATTCTGGATTAACCTGAGTCTTAAATTGCACCTGTAAACAATGAAATAATAAATAATCCATACATATCAGAAAGGTGTTCGTCACAATAGATGCCACCACCAGGAACCTTCACAAATTTGTAGGTAATGGAGTAAGTTACTTTTCCAGTGAACAAGATAGTATTTTCGAAGAACCTTGATTAAGATTAGTTAAAAGTAAATTTCTAAAAACTCTGAAGATTGATTAAAAACAAGGGGATAGAGAGCAATGCAAAGTATTCCTTGTGCTTTTTTTTTCCTCTAAAGAAGACTGGGGGATAAAAAGAAAACAGTACGTTGATTTCTAATTTGGATGTCTCTCTCCTAAGCCTTGACCTAGGTTGGGGCTGAGTCAAGGAGTTCATAGTAGGGGTTGTCTGGTGCCTGGTGGAAAGGGTCAGATTAGTTTTATATTGCAGTTTTTATTGGTTGTTGTGACCCAACAAGATATATATATATTGAATTATATTGCCCACTAGCCTTAGCTTTTCCTCCCTCCTGGCATTTGTAAATTATTCTGAAACTTTGTAAAAAGAAGCCTCCCCCTCCCCAAGGTAGGGATCTTTGTTACAAAGATGAACAGAAGAGACTCTCCTGAAGAGAACTAAAAGGAAAGTGTCTTCTTCAGGCTATGGAATGCACTTTGCAAAGGGGTGTGTTTGGCTACGACTCTTCCAGTAATTAGGAAGATGAAAAAACTGCTTCATTTTTTGCCAAGCTTTTAATTGTTAATTATTTTAATTAGCTTTAAGTTTGGCTTTGATTTTAACTGTTTCATTTTATTATAGTATTATATTTTTATTGTTGCACATTCATTATATGGAGGGAGGGAGAACCTCCCCCTAAAGATACTGCTCACCCAAATAAAGCTGCCAACTAGCAAAACTGCAAGATAAAATTGTTTTTCAAATTTCAAAGTTAGCTTAAATTTAGCATTTCAGCAGGCAAACAGCAAACTCCATTATCAATCCATCAAAAAGGTTAAGTTCACGTATTTATTCAGTCTAGACTTAACAAAATTAAAAAGAAGCTACAAATGTATGCATGCATACTTACATATATACTACATACATCTGTTGAATGTCTACTTTTTTTTGGGTAGGCATACCAGTCCAAACTCTCATTACAATAATGGTCAGTTCAAAATAGGAAAAGAGGGCAAACAAATAAGCAAAAATAAAGGGAAGAAAAGAATGCACAGTATTTGATATAAAGTCTTAGATGATTTTCATACAATAGTAAAAGCAATAAACTAAACACAATTTCTTAAGAAATAGAAAAGGAAGAGTCTTACTGGAGTTTATTTTCGTTCAAGAAGAGAAGAATGAGATAAAGACAGGATGTACTGGCCTTCCTTTATGCTTTATGTTTAAAGTATCTTTTAAGAATTAAAACAACAAAGAGGAAATCACGAGATTTACATTTTTTCTGAGATGGCAGTTACTTCAGAAAAAATATCTTCTGAATAGTGACAGACATTTCTGTCTGTCTATGGAATGTTTAGGCAAGGCAACTTCTAATTGTAAACAGCTGTTTTGCAGTAGATCATTGGCAAAGTATGAGAAATTATGAAATATTTTAAACATTACATCCTTACATTTTAAAATATATTCTTCAGATTCAGTACAATCTGGTATGTATTGTACAGACAGTTTCGGTGAAGGGTGAAATGGCAGACACAGATGGTCTTGTATTTTTGTTCCTTCATTGCTTCCTTGTTTTTTGCTATGCATATACAAGGAAGAAGATGAAGGAGACTAAAATTGTGATGTGATGTAAACTGGTAGAACTGAGCTTTCTGAACATGATTGGCTGAATGAAGTGTAGGATGCACACCTAAGAATCAGATCACTGGAAGTCATAATGGGAAACAGTGAGGAGCATGGTGTAGATCTTTATCTAGATGAGCATGACTTCCAGGTTTATTTGTTGTCTTTGAAGTAAGAGTAGTATAAGGAAGTAGTAGTATTACAGGTAGTCCTTGATTTATGACCACAATTGAGCCCAGAATTTCTGTTGTTAAATGAGACAATTGTTAAATAAGTTTTGCTCCATTTTATAACTTTCCTTGCCACATGGTTGTTAAGTGAATCTGGCTTTCTCTATTGACTTTGCCATAATTTGTTGCAAAATTTCATCACATGACCCCGGAACACTGCAACCGTCATAAACCTGAGTCGGTTACCAAGTATTTGAATTCTAATCATGTGAGCATAATGGTCATAAGTGTGAAAAATGGTCATAAGTCACTTTTTTCAGAGCCATTTTAATTTTGAAGAGTCACCAACAAATGGTTTTAAGTCGAGGACTAAATACGTGTCTGGACAAATCTATTAAGGAGGAAGATGTAGTACACTACATGTTAACAGAATGAAAGGCAATCACTCTTGCTAATAACAAATATTATCAAAGTAGCATTTGAAAAAAATCATAAATACTTTTAAACATTAAATACTCCTAATTTTAGTAGTACTATGATACATTATACTGATTTTATGTCTTCATCTAGATAAGAGAATTCCAACTTCTTATTCTGATTGTCAAACAATTTTGTAACTTCATAAAATCTTCATTAAATTAACATTTTCAACTACTTAATAAACAGTGATACTTTTCCACACAGTTTATTTTATAAAGAGTATTACCAGTTCTCGGGGCAGAAAGGTTTCTTCCTGGCGAGCAATGACCAGGGAAACTATCTCTCCTTGTTTTGTACTTCTCAGAGTAGCTACAAGTTCTTCTTGAGTTCTGCCAGTGATATCTCTACCATTCACCTAATAACACCATAAATAAGCAAGTTAGCAAAAATTGTTAACAATATATTGTTAAATATTGAGCAATTTAATCCACATAGTATCAAATTGAGGATTAGGGGCCTAAACCATCCGAGCCATCCATCTTGCAGATGTTTCAAAGTTTCCTTCCCTTCTTTAGCAGTGACCTCTATATCAACAATTTATATATCAGTATATCTACTGATATTGCCTGCAAGAATACGACTTCAACCCCACCCAACCTCCAATGAAAGAAAGCATAGGGCTATTGAAGGGTTGCTTATGGTTGCATTGGATGAAATTCAAGGAAAATGCTGACGAAGATGTAAGAATGGAGCATTAAATTTGCCTATCACATAAGACATACTTCAAAATATTTTGCGCCCAAGCCAGATGTTGTCACAAAGATTAAACTTGAATGTTGATTTCTAACTTTGCTTTCTCTCCAACGTCATTTTACTTAGGTATGATTTAACTTCATCCAGAACTGCAGATTATCTTCCCCAAAAATAAGATCGGGTCCTATATTAATGTTAGATGCATTAGGGCTTATTTTCAGGGCAATCAATGGATCTGTCAGGCTGACGATCTTAAGTGGGGCTTATTTTAGGGGTAGGCTTATATTATGAGCATCCTGAAAAATCATGCTGGGCTTATTTTCCAGTTGGGTCTTATTTTCAGGGAAACACGGTATCTATTTGCCTTTGCCAAGTAAAGTATGATGAATTGCTAGGAAAGGGTCTTTCTAGCTGTAGCATGATAAGTATACTGAGAGAAACTTGCTTTGTCCTTGCTTTGTGCTTTTTTTTCACATTATGTGAGAAACATATTTAACAAATATATCCAAAACCTGTTTGAATATTGTTGGGAAGATTTTCTTTTACAGAACAATTGCATCAGTTTCAATAGATCCAAATAATCAATATCATCCAAAATGTCTGACTCTGGAAAGCCATAATTGGTTGAACCTTAAGTTAGCATATTTAGGAGGAATTTTACATCTCTTAGAGGTGGGATATCCAGGGAGCATTTATTACTTCTGAATGACAAATTTCCAATTTTGCTCAGCCAAATTTTAAAAGCAAAAATGGGAAAGTATCATGAATGTAAGCATAGACTTTGAATATCCAAGAAACCTGACCTCATCTTCAGATTATAGAAGTTAACAATTATCTAGAGCAATAGGGCAAGAAGATGATAATCTTGTTTTGGTAAAAAAAAAAATGCAGTAAGCAGTTATATTTGCAAAACTATATTTGCAAAACTGCAAATAAATTGGTTATTATAAATATTTTATAATTCATTTGAGCCTATGTTTTACATTAAACAGGTTTGTATCAGTCGAAAAAGCATCATATAATGGCCCTCACCAAATACTGTTAATTCACTTAATAGTAAGATATGTGCTGAGGAATAGATTTCCAACCTCCAGTATTCTGTCTCCTGAATGCAAACGGCCATCTTTAACTGCTGCACCTCGAGGCAAAATATTCTTTACAAATATAGGGCCAGGACCATGTACGGAGGAGTCCCTGGTGACCACTGTAAAACCTAGTCCTTCAGATCCTAAAGAATAGAAAAAATATCTGTAAATAGGAGGCAACCAATAATTAACAGAAGGCTGTTCTCCAAAGCTTTAATATTTAAATTAAAAATGGGTTTGTTTTCAATTAAGTAAGAATAGTAGGATCCATTCCTTGTTTTAGTGCTGAATTAGGACACCCTGTTCATCTTTTCTGTGCAGCAACAAAGTGCTTCTTTCATCTGGTTTCTTCAAATTCAACATTAATTCTTTAACATATGCTTACCCACTTCCATTCTGTACGTTGTTCTTATGAAAAGCATGCAGTAACTCAATGAATGAACACAAGCTTTAGTCACGTATTACATTAGAAAAGGTCGAAAGAACAGAAAAAATATCTGAAATTTTCTAATCTGCATAAAGAATAGGGATTTCTTTCACCCCACCTTTATTATTTTTATTAAGGCAGCAAATATATGTAATACTCCTTCCTCCTACTCGTTTTTCCACAACACCCCTGTGAGGTGAATTAAGGTGAATTGGAGAGTTTCGAAACTGGTGCAGTATCAAATCTTTCTAATTGCTAGTTTATGCATTATTTCTTTATTTTACTTTCTTGGAGTACTTTATGGACAAAAACATTGAAATAAGTAGAAACTGAGCCATGGGCAAACCATTTAGTGTTTAAGTAAATAGCCAGCTGTGTCAGACTTGTGCACAGACTACCCTAATCCTCAATGGAACATTCTCAAGTGGGCTTTGAGAACAAGTAAATTGTTGACCTTTTTAATCTGACAGATGTGTGGCTTTGAATTTAACATGCAACTTGTTGCAATAATTCAGTGTTCAAACTTCAAACTAAATTCTCTTAATTCTGTTCTGTAATATGATTTCAGGGAACACTGGCTCACTGTAGAAACTGAACATTCCATAAGAAGCCTTCTTAAAACCTTAACATCCTGTGTTGTACAATGAAATACTGAAAATTATTCAACTAAATCTTATCAGTACAGCGGTATCAAGTTATTATTTCATATTATTATAACATTCCAGCTGACATAATCTTTGTTGATTGAACATAAAAATAACTTTAAAAGTAAAGGAAGTCCAACTAGAAAGATTTTTAAATGCAATGTCTGCTATATAATGATACCATACTTTTTTTAAAAAACACCAGTTGATACATGGAAGCTATTATTTACTAGCTGCCTCCAGTGCATAAGTGCTCACTTGTTTCTGTTTCCAATAGCATGCCAGCTGCTTTTGCAATGAATAAGTCAAATTTATATATCCACATCAACCATATGAAAAAAAAATCATATTTAGAAAGTATTAACAACTCATAACCATTACCTTTTTTGAGATCAATCCTTATTTTCTTTGCATTTTTCTTGCTGCCAAACCCCATCAATGGGGATAAAGATGGTGATGGAGGTTTCCTATTAATTCTTGAGAAGTTAGGACTCTTGGAAGATGCATGTGTACCAGTCTCTAGATTGTTTGCTTCAGAGAAATCTGGGTCTTTCATCATCGGCTTTGGATGGGCTGCAGGTGGAAACTTTCCTTTGGAAATATGATCAGCTTTATTTGGGGAATACAATGGTGCGATGACTGACTTTTCATATTGTTCACGGCCATATGAAGCAACAACTTCCAGGATGATGTTCTGAGATTTCATTGCTTGGCGGAAAAGATCTTGTGCTCTTGAGGAAAAAAAACATAAAATAGTCTCAGTAATTAAGCAGTGTAACTGCTTATTAATTAATTTGTTGAATATATATGCTGTTCATCTTACCTAGATGTGACTCTAGGTAGTTTACAACCAATAAAACACCAATATAAAACATTAAAACTATAAATAGTAACATTAAAACTGGTTAAAAATTGACAAAGACGGGAAGGAAGGGAGCAAGATGCGAACAGAGAGGAGGTGGGATATTATGTTAGTCCATTAACCATGTCCATTCCTCTAGCACACAGGAGGATTTTCCCCTCCCTGTACAAAAGGAAACAGACCTCAGTCCAACATCCCATTTAATTGGAAGCTTTTTAGCTAGCATCCCATTGATTTTCTGGGGAAAACAGGAGGGAAGATTGCAAATGGCAATCGCATGATCACAGGGCACCTGAAAAGGTTGTCATGCACACAAAATGTGATCATGGACCTTGGAGGGGGTATAATGCTTTCCAATAAATGTTTTATGAGGTGTAAAGGATCCATTCTGAGGCTGCCATGACTGTGAACTGCTGTTAAATAGCTGTAAGATGATGACTACCTGCATATATGGAATATTACTAATTAATCAGTAAAGAACATTCACTTTATAGTGCTTATTATGTCATTTATAGGGGGCAGGATGGCTCAGTGGTTAAAGACACTGAGCTTGACAGCTGGAAAGCTGATACCCCAATTTCGAGACTTGAGTACCATGTGGTGGAGTGAGCTCCTGTTACTTGCTCCAGCTCCTGCCAACCTAGCAGATCAAAAGCACGCAAATGTGAGAAGATAAATACCGATAGATACCACTTCGGTGGGAAGGTAACATCATTCCGTGTACTTTGGCATATAGTCATGCTGACCACATGACCATGGAAATGTCTTCTGACAATGCTGGCTCCCTCAACTAAGGGATAAGTATCACCCCCTAAAGTCAGACTCAGCTGGACAGGGGAAATGTTTACCTTTATCATTATATGTCATTTATAAAATATCTCTTCTAAGATTGCTTTGACTACATATGTTCTGTACTTATACTTGTACACATATATTCAAATTTCAACAGAGACATATTAGACAAAATTTGTCTAAAACTCCTACTAAGATAACTGCATATGAAAAATGAATAGACATCCTGTGAACTTTAGGAATAATAAAAACAGTCTAGTTTTAAAAGAAATGCACGTAATTTGGATATTGTTGGAACAAAAAATGGAAAACTGTCTTAAAAATAAATACCTAATTTTCATGAAATAAAACTAATGAAGAGTTTGTTAATTGAGTTCTTTGTGTTTTAAAAAAGATGGATTAATGATGTTTATTATTCTTTATTAAGAACAATCTTTGAAGTTTTTAGATTGATTACTAAAGAAATATTACAAAATACTAGTAAAATGTTCAGATTAAGAAAAAGGATTTGAGTATATAGCAACAGGAAATAAGCATGAAAGCCAGATGGGTGACTCTGGGCCAATCAATCTGTGAGTCAAACTCACTTCATAGTGTTGTTGTGGGAAAAATAGGACAGGAAAGGTAGGTTGGTTAAAACCTTGAGTAATTTATAAAAATAATAAAGGTGGACAAAAATTAAACAAAAATACTTTTGTTCCAGGATGTCTGTACTTGAAAAATATTGGTGCTGTACACTATAAAGAGAAAAAAGAAATATCTAAATTATTTTGTTCAATTGTTTAACTTTTGGAACTTTGGATTGATCTTCAGTGAACATGATTTTTTTTTAATCCAAGAAAAAAAATAAGGAAAATGAAGAACTTACTGTGCAAAGGTTTTATCTGCAAGTTCAATATTGTTAATTTTCACAATGCATTCATTTTCATAGAAAAGTCCATCCCGCTTAGACCGGCTGTTTTCCTCAATACCACGGATGAAGAGTCCTAAAATCCTGGAGGAAATGTAAAATACGTTTAAGTGAACTTTAAATCATCTGTACCAGGTTGTGAGTCAAAATTTGCTTCTGTGCTCTTTGAAAAAATAGATCATTTTCACAGATTCTCCTTTCCCTTTCAGGCCATTGAGTGTTTACTTAATTCACTGTATCTGTGCAAAATAAAATGATATGAATTTCTTCCTACTTTGTGCAGCATCTCTATACTGTGTACAGAATGCTGGGGAGCTGCAAGAATCCACTTTGCCTAAGATGCCAGTGTTGGGGCAGAATATTATGATGTAGCATATTTTATTTTTGTCCTGCTTTGGATAATTTTTCACTTGTTGATTTTGAAGATCTGGAGAAGTGTGAACTTTCTTCCTTCTGGCTGAAGGGGTGTGTGTGTGTGTGTGTGTATGTGTGTGTGTGTGTGTGTGATTAGTACTTCCTTATAGGTTGTGAATTCCCTTTCTGCCTAAAGATAGACTGACAAGAAGAGTATTTAGAAATCATTTTATTTGCTTGAAAAGCCTGAAAATTATTGGCCAGTCTCAAAAGTATTTTTTCCAGGTGAAGTGACAGAGATAGGAATAGCCTCACAACTCCAGATTTATCTGAATGACATTGTATCTGTGCCTACTTCAGTTGGGATTTTGGCTGGGATGTGGAATCAAGATTGCTTAGATTCAGAGATGTAAGGTCTCACAAAAGTTTTTCTGCCCAATATTTATTTTTAATTTGTTATTCTATAGAAAGGCCTGGAAAAAAAGTTAAAAAGCTAAATATTTCCTATTATCTTATGATACTTTAAAAAGATATGATAGAAATGGACCTAAATTTGGAAATACACATACCAAATCAAAAAATAATCCTAATATCTGATTCAGAAATATGTTTCAATATAGGAAAACCTTTCACTATTCAAAAGGCCAAAATGTTCAGAAAAAGAATTAAAAAAAATTACAGTGATGCATTCAGAACAGGTGTGCAATTTAATACTAGCCTAACCTTCTCCTCTTTTCTTTTAAATTCTTTCAAATCAAAATTTTTAATTTGCCTTTAAATTATTGGGTTTTTAATTGTCTTGGGCTAAACTATTTAATTTGGTTTTATTTATGTTTTAACTTTTGTATCTATGTATTTTATTCTGTGCCTGTTCACCGTTCTGAGTCCTTCGGGAGTAGAGCGGTATATAAATCTAAATAAATGAAAAAAAAATGAAAATGAAAATACAACAAAGACAAAATTCAAGATTTAATGCCTGCCAGCATCTTCTTGAAAGATAATCTCTATTTGTAGCAAAGATTTATAAGAATTTATAATAATTATAATTGTCTGAATAATCATTTTAATTTCATACTCATCACATCTTTGTATACATTTATAGAATAGCCATGATGTATACATCTATACGCATATACATATACACACATAGATTATACATGTGAGTATACATAGACATACACACATAGTGTATGTGTGTGTGTGTTTAAAGTAGCCATAATGAATAGCTACAACATATATTAAAAAATATTTCTCCCTTCCCAAGCGGGCAGTTTTAGATATATGTCAAGATAGAGATGCTGAATCCATGCCTCAGAAATCAATCTTCTCTACCACTCTATTTCATAATTACTGTACACGAAGTTGCTAGGGTGAATTGTGTGATGGGCCTGGGTTTGGCATCAATAATATGTGCTGGTAATATTCAGTTTATGCATCTCCATTCTAGCATATACATGAGTTGTGGTTAAAATCTTGACCCTCTATCTTAAATTGTAAAGATGTAGATGGGAAGAAGCAGGTTGAGATTCAGCTGCAACAAGATGAAGTGGCTATAGATTCAGGCTGTTGGCTGTTGGGAAAATTCCAATATCAGGTCTGGACAGATGTATGATTTCTAAGAAAAAAAGGGATGTGTAATCACGAGATGTCCCTGACTTCATTTCTGCTGGAGGAGATAGAAGGTGAGGCTTTTGTTGATTGACTATAGTCACTCAACACTCTTCATCTCATGGATGAACTACAGTAATGTACTCTACATCTTAAAACTGAAAAAAAATGAAAAATGCAGGGGTCCACCTGTTAACAAGTGCAATGCAGTAGTAATAAAGTAGGGAAGCACATTAATTGTTTATTTGTTTACAGGTGTACTTCAAGATCATAGTTATCACTTTTAAAGTCCAACATTGTTGGAGTCTGGCAATCTCCCCATCCAAATTTTGCCGGGAGAGTATGACAAGAAGAGCACATAAGGCATCTTAGCAAATGTGTATTATTTTAGAAAAAAATGAAGAAATTGGGAATCTTTACCCATAGGAAGAATGGGAGTCTGTTCAGTGATGCATCTGAATATCATGTCTGCCAATACAAACAACTTAATAGCTAGAGGAACTTTTCTGAACTATGTACAAAGAAATATTTGTTTTAATATCTATTTGTGATGCTGAAAGGCTGTGATGTTACTTTAAATTCTTTGAAAAACTTTTCTTTTTCTCCTAGAAATTTCAACTATTAGATAAAAGCTTTAATTTAAAACTATGCTTCCCTCAGTCACCTGCAAATACATTTGTAAATATTCCCAAAAAGATATAGAGAACTTGGCTCCTAAAAAAATCTGGATGAGACAAGCAATGGTCTTCTTTATGAATGCCTAAATTACTTCCACGTGCACTTAACATTCCTACTGATTTCCTCTTCCAGTTCCAGAATTTTTGACTTTATCAGTCCAGTTAACCTACATGAGAACATTTTGAAATGCAGGGATATTGCAACAGGCCCAAGCAGTAAAATTGTTGATGCAGAAAGTAATATCCAATCTATACCAGATGGTTAGCATACCCAGTGAAAATCCAGATTTACAACATTAAAAGTTTACTGGATATAGTTGTGAAGCAGAAGTTCAGTTTATATATGTGGTAATTATTTTCCTCAAAAATAAGCTTCACCTATTTCTAAAAGATGGAGATCCAGCCACAGCAGTGCTAATGCAAATTTACATGAGACAACTGGTCCAGGGTGGATTCTACCGGTTCTGTGGGTGTGGCTTATTTTGTGGGCGTGGTTTGATGGTCATGTGACAATTCTTTAGGATTTAGCAGAGGTACTGGTCTACCAGGCTTTTAACTGCTTGCAGAGATGTACCGGTCTACCCATTTGTTCTTGGAATGTTCCGATCTACCCATTTGTTTTTCGAGAGCTCTGGTCTACCACCACACTGCCTTTTAACACTGTTCAGCTGTAGGGCGGCCCTTTGAAGCCCCGCACAAGAGTTTAAAGTTTTTTTCCTTCTAGCCGATCAGCTGGGACTCAGGAGGCAGCGAATAGATTGGGGGCAGGGCCAAATAAAAGGTAAGAATAACGCGGGGGGCGGGAGGATCCAGCTCCAGAACAAAGAGAACCGGTTCGGTGACGTCATATCGTCACCGCTACCGGCTCAGCCAAACCGGGCTGAACTGGGAAGAACCCACCACTGAACTGGTCTTAGTACTGTCATGCTAATGATACTCATTTCTCCTTAGGCCATGACTGAACAACATGTTTTTATTTGCTTTGATTTCTTACATTTTGGAATTACAGTTACTTGTGTGCCTCCCTATTTATGTTGTTCTTTGGATTATCTATAGATTGCCTTTAAAGTTTTATTAGAAATATTTAAATATCTCACATGAAATGGAGATATTCACCACTAAAATGTTGGCTATATGATTGTTATAATGAAAAGGATGCTTTTATTAAAATTTTGTTGTGCTCTCCATGCTAAATTTGGGTTCAAAATTACTGAGGACATTTTGAAAACAATAGCAGTTTTCTGGGTTTTATCAAATGATCCAAATCATTAAAAACCAAAGCTAAAACTTTTTAAACTATATATTATTGACAAAGTTGTAGGATATACTGGGAAGTTTATTTCAGGAAAAGGCAATGATAAACCACTGCTGTTCTATTGCCAAGAAAGCTGTATGAATGTATCATCAGTAGCATCACCAGGAATCTACATCATTCTTTACAAAGGAAGCTCATCAGCTCAACCTCAATCTGAATTCCATGTTGGGGTAGGTGACAGAGGTGTAATTTCAGCTATCACTTGGCCTATTAGATTCTGCATAGTAAATCTCAAGCATGTCAGTACATTGTATAAAGAGATTAAAGCCACAATATGCTTTTTCAGTCCTTGCCCTTCCAAGCTGATTAAACCAGGGGTCCTCAACCTTTCAGATCTCAGGGACCACTAAATTTATAATTTTAAATCCCGTGGACTACTAATATGATCTGCTTAATGACAGCTGGGTGGGCATGGCCAGGTGGTTATGTGACTGGGTGGGCGTGGCCAACTTGATGTCACTCACATTGAGGGGCACCTCGCTGGCCTCTACTTGCCCCTCCCCTCCCAGCCACTCCTCACCTGCCTGCCTGGGTTCCTTAGGGCCCCAACAGGAAGCAGTTGTTGGAGCTTAGCAGCCACCACGAGAAAGAGTTGGCAAAACAGCTGGCTCAGTTTGAATTGGATCTGACTGAGAAGGAGATTCAGCAGAAGCACCTTACTGAGGACTATGAGCATAGGCTTTCCAAGCAGAGGGAAGACCTGTGGGAGTGCAAGCCAGGTACCGGCACCTGGAGGCTCAGTGGGCTGAGATGATGAGCCAGTTCCAGGCCATGATACAGTCCCACTGGAACAAGATCCTCTGGTTCTTCACCCCCAGCGGAGCTTCCCTCCAGCCTTCGCCCAAAGCCCCGCACCAGGAGGCTGAAGCAGACCCTGAGTGAGAATTTCTGCCCCCCTCCGACCCACACCAAAAGGCCCCCAAAGGGTGGGGGAGAGTCTCTGCAGCAACACAACCATTCATTGCACATATCCAGCCCAGGGGCCGTAGTTTGAGGTCCCCTGATTTAGTGCAATATAAAAAATGCAAATAATTTTTCAGTGGACCACCAACATTTTCTCGCAGACCACCAGTGGTCCACAGACCACTAGTTGGTGACCACTGGATTAAACTGTTTGTACCGGACTGGCCCTAATGTTAAGGGGATCATCTTCGTTGGTTTAGCAGGAAGAGAATATGTTCCTCCAAAACAGAGAAAACCTATCCATAATACAAGGGATCTGAACAATGATAAACTAGTCTCAAATTTTACACCTCCTGGAAAGCAAATCAAAAGAACTTTCACCTTGTAATCCTGTTGCATATGAATTTAGTGATAATCTTTATTATTTAAATTACCCTTTCAGCCTACTGCTCACCTTGGTAGATGATCTATGCTGAAAAGTGCAGGGTATAATCCTGTTAGTTTTGGTTCTGGTCTTTTGTCATTGGCTATATATCCGATAGCTGATATTGGAGGTCTATCTGACAGACTTCACTAGAACAATTTTCTAGCAAGTATTTTGCTATCCCAATGAACAACCTGTATAGCTGCAAATCAAGTCAGGTACTCTTTCTTAGGCTCTTTCAATATAAGGAGAGAAAGCCTCTCTCTTTAGAGAAGTTGGGCCATCCTCCACCTATAGATAATTTGGGGAATGAATATTAGCCTTATTAAGGTGAAATCAGCAATCACAATTTTCACAAACAACAATTGATGACCTCCTTTTACCGGTCCATAATAGAAAATATCCTCACTTATTGCATCATGGTATGGCATGCCGGCCTGACAGCCGCATATAGAAAAACAGAGGGTGGTGAGCACAGCACAAAACATTGTGGGCTGTCCCCTGATACCACTAGATGAGATCGCGATCGCTAGGGCTCGCTGCTTTAGAAGAGTGAGGAAAATCCTCAGGGATGACTCTCACCTTGGTCATCATTTCTTTACCCTCCTACCATCAGGAAGGAGATACAGAAGCATAGTCAGCCGCACAAACAGGCTGAAGAACAGTTTTTATCCATGGGCTGTCAGACTCCTGAATGTGCAATAACATCATAAATACGTAGTATGATGGACTTGCAGGGCCGGTGCAATGTGTAACTTGTTCACACTGGTGTAATAGGACTGGTGTTTGTTAATATGATTTATTGGGTTAGGGATTTTCTGTTTCCACTGAGAGTTGTATTGTATTGGGGGGGGTGCACTGAGGGAGCTCCACCAATCTCATTTTACATATGTGGTGCAGTGACAATAAAGGTTATTATTATTATTATTAATTCAACATTTAGATCACAGATTTTTCAAGGTGCTTCTCTTTAGTCAGGCTTTTAATTGTGAATTGGTTTTAACATTAATTTTAATTCATGCTTCCAGGTTTATATAATGGAACCTTCGCTATTCAATAAAATAAGAAAATTATGATTCTCAGTATGTACATTGTGTTAAGTATATACTGGTGCTGATATCTGGGAGAAAAAATCTGATTACTTTTTCTACTGGTTTGCTTCTCCATAATGGAAATCCCTTACCTTCCACTTAATGATGAAAAGTATGGTACCACATGTATCCCCAGTGGGCCTCCTTCCCCAGGTATCTCTACGATTCTTGTCACACCACTAAAAGAAAAGGAAAAGCATCAATTATCTTCAAAAGAAAGCAAGACAAGCAGAAAGATTATTTTGAGCTTGTAAGAGGCACTTGTTGTACCTCAATACCTTTTATCAATCCCTGAAATAAATGGTCATTCTTAACAACTTGCAATTCCATAAGACTATCCTTTTAATAGCCAGATCATGAAGTTTGTTCTGTATACTCTATGAGGTAGGTTACACAATCTCTTCAATATACTGGTAATTGCTACATATAACTATGAAAGCCAGTTTGGTACAGTGGTTATGGTATATACACTAAAAACTGGGAGTCAATGAGTTCTAGTCCCACTTTAGGCACAAAGCCAGCTGGATGACTTTGGGCCACTCACTTTATCTCAGCCCGAAGATGGAAGCAGCAATGGTAAACCACTTTTGAAAACTCTTGCCAAGAAAACCGCAGGGCCTAGCCCAGGCAATCACTAGGAATCAAAGCCCCACTGACTTGAAGCAAAAAACAACAAAGCCTATGCACAACAAAACTGGATATTTACACATTGAAATAATCAATATTCAAATTGTCCACGTGAATCAAATCTGATTTATTAAAAAACCCATAATGATATATGCTACAAATGCAGAATGTGCTACATGAATTGGACTGTATTTATCTATTCATGTTTTCTTTTTAGATCTATTAGGAATACAACAGGGTTTTTTTGTGTTCTATAATAATAGCAAAAAGAAGAATCCTTAGGAAATTGAAAATACCATAACATAAATGACTGGATTTCAGAGATATGTGATTTAGCAATTTGGGAGAAAATTATTTTTACTTTACATTATTTTATGTATGTCTGTTTGAAGATGGAATAATAAAGCAAAAATATTTGGGTTTTTAAAAAAACAAATTCTAGTGGGAGTGGAGGAGGGGAAGATGAAAAGGACATAATACTTTATATTATATCAAATGAGACATAACTATAGAACCATGGACTCCTATCCCAGGGGTGAAATTCTCCCGGTTCGGACCGGCTCGAGCGAGTAGGTAGCGATGGCGGCGGGCAGTTCGAAAAACCGAAGAACTCCAGCCTCCAGCTTGCTTACCTTCGCACGCCTGCCTTGCTTCGCTTGCTGTAATCCTTGCAATCCATTGTATCAGCAAGCGACTGAATCTCCCTGCCTGCAATCAAGCTCATCAGTGAGCAGCTCTATCTGCCTGCCTGCCTGCCTGCCTGCCTGCCTGCCTTGTTGGGTAAGTTTTTTTCCCCCTTTGGGAGCTTTAAAAAAAATAGTTAATTGGGGTTTTTTTAGTTCTTTTTTTAGACCAAGCCATTTAAAGTTTAGGAAGTTTTAAATTTAGCTGCTTTTATATAAATATAAAAAATATAAATATAAATATAAATATAAATATAAATATAAATATAAATATAAATATCAAAATCAATATAAAAATAAAAATAAAAATAAAAATAAAAATAAAAATAAAAATAAAATAAGTAAAATAAAATAAAATAATTTGTGCAGCTTTCTGAGATTTTGTGTGTTTCTGTAGTGTTTCACTCTAACTACACAAACACACAAAATCTCACAAAGCTGAATGTGGAATTTTGTGTGTGTAAAGTGTGAAAGTTGGTTTTTTGGACTTTTTGTGACTGTGTGAGGTTCCTGCTTGTTGCAGGGGCCATTTTGGGTCTAGCACAGCTGCTTTTACATTGTGGGTGAGCCAGTTATGTTGTGTTGTGTGTGTGTAAAGTGTGAAAGTTGGTTTTTTGGGCTTTTTGTGGCTGTGTGAGGTTCCTGCTTGTTGCAGGGGCCATTTTGGGTCTAGCACAGCTGCTTTTACATTGTGGGTGAGCCAGTTATGTTGTGTTGTGTTTTGTAGGTTAAAAAAGGGCAAAGAAGTGATGTCAACTTGGCCACGCCCACCTGACCACCAAGCCACGCCACCCAGTCACCTGACCACCAAGCCACGCCCACAGAACTGGTAGCAAAAAATTTAGATTTCACCCCTGTCCTATCCACTCATTCTACTCTCTAACAGAGAGATGTAGAACATCCAATGAATCCATTTCCTGTTCAATATCTTTAATATAAAGAACAAATTGTGACTTGTTTTTTTTTATGTCTATGTAGCCAATTCCAAAGCTTTTATAGGGTATATCTATGATGGTAGACCTGTACAAATAGTCTTCAATATATGACCACTCATTCAGCAATTTTCAAAGGCTTGTGACTGCTCCATGAAGTTATGGCCTTTGTAGATTCTCTGTGTTCATGTGATCGCAATTCAAGCACTTGCAACCAGTTTGCAATTACAAGGGGTACAGCATCGAATAAATGTCATTTGCGAACTTCCCTGCCAACTTCTCACAAACAAAGTCAAGTCACTCCTGCTGCTTTTTCACACATCTACCCACACTCTGTAGCAATAACACTTAGACTTGTATACCACTTTACAGTGCTTTACAGCCCTCGCTAGGCAGCTTACAGAAACAGCATATTGCCCCCAACAATCTGGGTCCTCATTTTACCAACCTTGGAAGGCTGGAAGGCTGAGTAAACCTTGAGCCAGTGAGAATCGAACTGCCAAATTGCTGGCAGTCAGCAGACGTAGCCTGCAGTACTGCATTCTAACCACTACATCATCATGACTCATAGCACCCATTTATGCCAACCAACCACCAGCTTGTGGCTCTCTCCCACCAGCTTTCTTTCTTACATCTTCCAAAGACTTGGCCATGGGAGTTTCTCACTTAATGACCCATGCAGTCCTGGGATTATGGTGGCAACCAGGATTGATGTCACTACATGATGTGGTCACATGGGAATTCCCATCTCAATTGTCATCATAACCCAAGGATTTTTGGGATGTATTAAAAACACAATATCATAAGCTGGTTTAAAACTGACTTGCTTCAATAGAAAATAAAATCACAGAGGAAAGAGAGAAAGAGAGCATTATGCTTAGATTCATACAATATTTATTGTTGTATTTGAACTATGCCTGTCTATTGGATGAACACTAGAGCTGCTGGCATAATTTTTTTTTAAAAAAAAGTGAGGATGGGGAGTGGGAATGGCAGAAATAACCCTTGAAATCACCTTGGAGACAAACACACCATAACATGCCAGAGCAAGGAATATTACAGAACTGGTCTCTTTTGTTTGAGAGAACAAGGCGGAGGAGATGAGAACTTCATCTCAGAAAATTCTGTAATGTGTGGTGTTGGGCTAGTTCACCAGTCACACTTTTCTACTTCAATATTTACTTATTAAACAATAATTCTCCTTCTAGGATGAATTAATCTTTAATACTTTTGAGAAGACTATAATTGTAAGTTATAATTGGTATCTGAGCATGCCACAGCATTCAGATATTCAGTTCAGTTCAGCATTCTTACAATATATCAAGGCTTATAAAAATTGTCACAAATAAATGTGTGAATCAGCCTCTGCTATGCTTTAAACAAAAATTGTATAGAATTTTGTTACCTAAATTGATGAAATTAAACTAATTGCAGTATAATAAAATAATTCACAAAGCAAAGGCTGAAGTATGCCATGCTTCAGGAAATCAGTAGCCTTTATGTATATTATGTACTTCTTTCAGAATTCTTTATTTATATTTTTGAAAAAAATGTTTAAAAGAGAGGAGGATATATATTCTTCTTACTGTTTTTAATAAGTAGCCACTCTAAAAATTGCTGAGAGTGGCAGGTGAATATTTGGCCCAATTCTGTACTGTATAAACGATAATTGGAAAAAGGTCTAATTCAAATGAGAAACCCAGATTTCTTTATTGAGCATTTGCTGTAATTTAGGAAAATGCTAATCATTTCACAAATGAGACTGACTTAGGTTAGATTCATTGTAAGGCAGATCTCATATCATGTCTCTCCATGAATGAACGTGAATAAATATAAACTGCAGACTAAGATGGAGGCAGCAGTCTAGAGCAGCATCTTTCAAAGTGTGACCTAGGAGATTGCTGGAAATCCTCAAGACCTAAGAGGATCCAAGCAGTTAAATAAATAAATATTTTAAGATTTATCAGTTTTAATTTCTCATAAAAACAAAAGCTCTTTGGAGTGCTCCAAAATTATTAAGCATGCAAAGGGGTCCTAAAACCAAAATCTTTGAGAATCACTGGTCTAGGGTAAGGCACAAAGACAGAAATAGAAGCAGATAATAAAAGAACAGACACTTGAGGTGGGAGGGTAGCCTCACTGTTATAAATGGATTGTACTATGCACTAGCTGTAAATATAAAGTTTTTCTATCCATTTTCCTATTAACGAAGTGACTTCAGGAAGCTGCTTTCGGAGAGCATTTCCCTGGATAGTGACACATAAATACTTTAAATCACAAAGGGATGCAGGACAGAATCTTCTTCATCAGATGACTCCTAATATGACTCAAAGATACTATTTTCCTCTGTGAATTGCTGGCACAGGGTATTGATGATATGCCACGATTTCTAAATTTAAATGGCTACTGCAGGCTAGCTTTCTTCTTACTGACTCAGGAATGTAAGATATGATTACATCACCATTCCAGTAAAATTAAACAAGGAGATTTATTTCCTCACAAAAATACCATTCCAGTTACTAGCTTGAATTTAGAAAGAGAGAAAAAATCTCTGCTGAGGAAAAACAAATAATTCTGAGAAAGATAAGCAATGAACCTTCTGCATTGGAAATTGTCAATAACTGCTACGTTATAAAATGTATTGCAAAGTTCAAACTTATTTCTACATATTTAATAAAATGTACGGTATACTATTGCATGGGCTGGATTGCCAATAGCCTCTATTTGTGCACAGGATAGTACAATTTTCAGTATTATGTGTCTGAATTTACATTTTCTATACATCCTGTGTAATTTGAGAAACACAAATTTGTCCAGTTGTATCACCCTTCTCTTGATTTGTTTTGAAAAGTTTATTTGCAGCCATAGGTTTTAGCAAAACCACTCTCCTCAAAAATAATGTATTTTAATAAAAATGTTTCAATATTGTATTCAACATGGATTTCATGTCTTCAAGGAAAAAATCCATTATCCTTATAGGTAGTTTCTAAGTAATGACTAGCTGTTAAATTTCATGAATATTCCTTTTATATTTCAAAACATAAAACTATAATTTCTTAGATCTTTGGATATAATAAATATTACAGATAAAGTGATACAAGATTATTCTAATTATCCTAAGTTATTATCCTAAGTTTGGGATGTAAACTGCAAATACAGTAATGACCTGTATAAACTCTGCCTCTGGGTTTATTTTTTTAAACATATACATATGTTTAAACATTTGCATATACATTCTTCCTAATGTGCTGGATCCACAACTGCAGGATCTGTTTTTTTTCAAATCAACTGTTGATCCATTGGTTGCGATTGGGAATTGACTAATCAATTTGCTCTGAGACTAAGATTGTGTGATGAAATATTTTTTTTTAAAATTTGATTTATATGCCGCCCTTCTCTGGAGACTCAGGGCGGCTTACAGTGCGTTAAGCAATCTTGTCCATGTTCCCAGGATGGAGGGAATGTATTTGAGAGGAGCAAATCACAGCACAGTTTGTGTGGGAGAAAAAGAGTGAAGATGGCTCCTCCCTTATAGTTTTCAGAGTACATGTTTTATGGGGCAAGTAGTCTGCTTTAGTTTGGTAAGATGTTTGTATGTGAGGAACAATAAAGGAAACTATTTAGAAGAATCTCAATATGTCTTTCTTTTGGAGCTTACCATGTCATGGGCTGAGAGAGAGTGACTGGTCTAAGGTCACCCAGCCAGTTTTCATGCTTAGGCAGGGCTAGAACTCACTGTCTCCTAGTTTCTAATGTGGCGCCTTAACCACTTGACAAAACTGGTTCTCTTTATTAAAAATGTTCTTTACAACATATGTCTCTCCTAGATTAAAATGAGGCCAATCTCCAATAGTGCCACATTGCTGTATGTCTGTAAAAATTGTTAATATGTTAGCGACAGATTTTAATTTTAAATTGATTAATCAAAAATATTACTGGACTCTCCAAAAACATACTTGTAAAAAGGGTCATCAGGTTTTCTCTGTTCAAGATGCAAAATATTTAAGACTCACCAACCCAAATGATATGGTCTTGTAAACTTTTGAACTTCTCTGGAGTAGAATTTTAATGTATATAAGTAGGTTTATGAGGAAATCCCTAAATGTTAAGCATGCTAATGTGATGTTGAATTATATATCTCTCTATATATAAAACTCTAGAAACTGACTGTCCATGAGGAATTATGGTTATACCAGGCATGGGGGAGGGGGACAAAAGAATTAAACTGAGAAATTGGGAAAGTGATCATACATTAAGAACTGGCTTTTTGAAATGTGCAACTTATCTGTTTTGGAAAAATACAATATTTTCTACTAATCAAAGGATTATGTATTATGTATTTCAATAAATATAATGGCATCATTAGGTGTCTATTTTTTGTATCTCATTAATAGTATAATATAATATAGTATTATATGGTAGTTTTTATAAGTTGGTAATTATCCATAAGTTTACTATATATGTTTGGTTTTTAGTTCAACTCTTTAGTAACACTTCAGTATTATAATTGTTAAATTTTATTATGTACATGAAGGGGGTTCATGTGAGGGATCTGGTTTTCCCCCTCTTTTTTTGCTTTGATCATTTAGTGGGATTTTATTATTGAGGTATATTCTGATACTGTGTTTATATTTAGAAATCTTCTAAAATAAAGAAGAATCTTTGAGGAAAAAAGATGAAGATGAAGACTAAGTTCAAAACTGGGCAGCATTGACTTTAATTGTGCATCATGAGAGCACTAAATACAATGAATGCTTGTAGAAAACAATTTTATCTATAGGTTCACAACAGAGAAAATTGTGACATAATGCTTAGTATATAAATGCCCACACTTTTCAGTTAGAGACTGCTGCGTTCCCCATATTTTACCTGGCAGTTCTAGGAAATTATTAGCCAGAGTTGATATTTCAGCATGGAATACGTCAGGAACAAGGAGGTGATATAGACCTAATCAGGAAATTGAGTCAATCAACACAAGGCATTAGCTACTGATTAAATCTACAACCCTGCAGGAAATTAAAGTGACAACAAAACAGGAAGAGAAGCTGATGTGGTCAAGTATGGAATAATAAGTGGTTGTCCAGGCAAATACAGGCATCATAGAGAAGGCTATAGAAGACTTTCAGGGAAATACCTCCTACTGAGCCAAGAGTCTTTGTGGAAGAGATCCAATTACTACATTTTTACAGATATAACTGAAAAGAAATACTCTGTTATTCCAACTTAACTGCAGCAGGGGATATTGTCAAAGGAATGCTTTGCAACATACACTATTATTATACTGTTTCAGACAAGCAGACAATATGAGCAAAAATAGATCTTTTCTTTGCATTTTTGAGATTTAAACAGACTAACATGGAAGATGCAAGAAAACCATTGCTAAAGCTGAGGCTTCTCTAGACATGAAGATGGAAAGTAAGAGGGTATTTGTATTTTCAAAGAGTAGAATATCACCAATTGGGAAGAAGCTATATGAAACTACTCTATTGTAGTCAATAGCCAGCACAGATTTTCATGTGTGAATAAGCTATTAGAGACTACTGGTCACTGACAAAGCATAGGCATAACCGGTACCAATTTAAGAAAAATACTTTTTAAATAGTCTTCTTTCATATATTCACAGCAAAAGGTTCAGTTGATCATGCATATGTAAATGAGCATTTTATTTCAAGATACAACAAAAATCAGTGCTAGTCAAGTTTCTAGGTAAGGGGGGAGAAATCCAAAACACCTACTAAAGCAATACTTCTTATAAGAAATAATTGAAAAATCAGAGAATAAATGGAAGCTTTTGAATTCTTCAGAAGACTTCATCAGACAAGACATTAAAGAGAAAAAAGGGAGGTGGAGGTAGAGGTAGAGAAAATGTAAAAGGAAGAAAAACCAAATTGAAGGATCTTAATTTTTAAAATAATATTTCTATTATTATAGCTTTGTTTATTAACATAATATACAAATTTAAACTGATTCAGAAATGGTTTTGCCTGGGACGCTATAGAAGATAAAAATGATAGTGAATTAGAATAATCTGTGATTATTAGAAAATTATTATTATTATTATTATTATTATTATTATTATTATTCACTTTATTCATGAAACATGAAACTCAGTCAACTGAACATTTAAAAATGCATCACAAATACCATTGACTGGTGCTAACGGTTGATATGGGATGCTGCCAGCATCCTAGGTATCAACCAAGTACCTTCTTAAGATGTACGATGTTCCAAGTAGCACAGTTTTTTGCAGTTCCGCTGTTGTTGTTGCAGAAAGCTGCAATTTGTTGATGTATCTTATAAAATTCTTGGACATGATACCAAGTGCCCCGATGACAATGGGTATCACTGTTACATGTTTCATCCATAGCCGTGTAGTTTCGATGGCCAGGTCGTGATATTTCATGATTTTTTCCAGTTCTTTTTTTTTTCAACTCTGGCATCTCCTGGTACCGCGATGTCAATAAATTGTATGTTTCAGTTTTCGACAACTGTGATATCTGGCGTGTTGTGGTCCAAGTGACAATCTGTCTGTATTCGAAAGTCCCACAAGATCTTCACCTTCTCATTTTCTATAACTTTTTCCACTTTATGTTCCCATGACTTTTTGGATACAGGTAAGTTGTATTTTTTACATAATGACCAGTGGATTAATTTAGCAACTCGGTCGGGTCTAGCTTTGTAATCAGTTTGTGTGATTTTGCTGCATTCACATATTAAACGTGAAACAGTTTCGACTTTGTTGTTGCAAAATTAGCAATTTGGATTGTCGGATTTTTGTAACTTTGCTTTCATTGCATTAGTTTGTAGTGCTTGTTCATCATCATCATCATCATTATTATTATTATTATTATTATTATCATCATCACAGTCAGCCAGATGTTCAGATTGGATTTGGCATTTTTATCTACCTATCGAGTCCTTACCAAGGACCTGGGATAGGCAAATCTGGATGCTTGACGGTGTTACAGATATTGTCACAGGATGGAAGCAGTTCCAAGTAAAACCACCTTCTGCAATTGACCGATGGCAAATTTGTCAAAGCCTATTATTATTATTATTATATACACAAAAATGACAATATACACAGCAAACAAGATAACCATGCTGGATTTCGTATCACAAATCACTAGTCGAACACTTCCCAAGTGTTTAGGACTGTGTGATGTATCGCCGGATTATGTGAGCAGATCCCAGTAAGGTGGCCTTCTGCAACTGACCATTGGTGATCTTGTCAACACCAATTGTTGTTTTTTTTTATTGAAAAAGTTTTAGAAATTTTACATACATTTCCCCCCCCTCCCCAACCACCCCCTCGACTTCCCAGAGCGAATACAAAATAAAATACAGCTTAAATTCTCTAAATTAAACTCCATTTCACACTCATTATAATCATGATCATTAAACAAATAGATAAAAGGAAAGCAAGTCTTCTTTCTCCTTATTCCATCTAATTCAACAAAATTAATATCCATTTATAATTACAGCAATTAATAAAACAATTAAGTATTACCTAATCCAACCTATCATTACTCAGTTTAGCTAATTGTTACTTAACAATTTATTAGGTCTATACAATTTAACAAAATATTTTATAACTTCTTTCATTTAAAACAAAACAACAACAACAACAACAACAAAAAAGGAAACCCTCATTCAAAAAACCCCAGATTTAAAAAAAAAAACTATATAAACTCTTCCGTCCTCCACTTTTAAACCATCAAGGTCCAATTATAATTAAAACACTTAATAAGAAATAATAATAATAATAATTTTTAATTAATAATCAAACCTCTTATTAATTTATCAATACATATTAACAAATCAACTAAGAACATCATTTAAAAACTTTATCAATCATTTAAATTCTTCATACTAGATTGAACCAATTGCTAATCTTCTTGTCTTCACATCTTCCAACAGCATATAAGATATCTTCATTTGCGTCTACCCACCTAAATAAAAATTGCTTCTTTATATAAAAAAAAGCCCCCCGAGTGACTTTGTAATTATATTTGAAATGGTATCCATCAAATCCAGTCAAAAATTAGATCAATAAATTCATCAAACGTATTAGGGAAACCACCAGATCAACTGCAATTGCCCTAGGTCCATAATCCTTTTGCCTTATATTCATTACCATCAAGCAGGAGACTTCAATTTGCTATATTCAATAAGACTTCTGCGATTGCAATTAAGTCCAAATTTGTTACAGTCCTTAATAAAATAATCCAAATCATTCAAATCAGGGCATATTTCACAGCCCAACACACCAGCATTGCTGTGATCTGTTTATTCTTCTCAAATATTCCAATACAGCTGTAGGTTGCCTCCTTATCGTCGCTCATCGCTTACTTAACTGGCATTAAACTGCTGTGTTTTTTTTTTCTTTTTCCAAAAAGTTCAAAATCTTTAAACAGTTAAACAATACTTTTTAAGGACCATCATCTCATCAAGCAGGGTTATTTTCCATTTCTCCAGTCTTTCTTCTTTTCCTTTTTATGAACTTTCTTCTTAACTTTGATCCCTCCACCTTTTTTAATTCCAGTAAAATTTTGCCGTTTTTGGGATTGCATATTATAAAATTTTTGCAGAATTGTAGCTTCTTCTGGAAACAACTCTTTAAATGCAGATTGAGTTTTATAAAAAAAAATTCTTGAAACCCAAATTTCATCAGCTTGCAAAATTTCTTGCTCCTTATTAGCATTCATCTTTCTCTCCTCAGTAAAAACTGCTATGATCTGTTGTTGTTTTTCTACATCTTCCAACTCTTCATTCAATCCCCCACTGCTAGATTGCAACTCAGTATTTCCATGTATTTCATTGTTTCCAGCTTGAGAAGCTTGAAATATAGTATCAATTCTTTTCAATAAAGCAGAGGTAATTGAACTCAAAGCTTCCTCAAAATCAGACCATTGAGGGTTAATTAACCCTCCTTTGCTTTCTTTGCTTTCAAAAAGACCAGCCATCTTGCCCCCCTTCTTCCTTCCCAGAAGGACAGAAAAAAAAGGGGGAAAAAAAAGGAGTTTCAAGAAAGAAAAAATAAAGGACCCTTTACAATTTGTAATTTGTATTGCTGCTTCAATTATTATTATTAAATCCTTTCTTGTTTCATCCACTTTTCAAAAAGGAGTTTTACGTTTCAAACAGGGGCTTGTCAATAATTACTTTTAGCTTTCACTTCTTCACGCCCCGTTAAAACTCAAACGCCATCTTGCTTTCACTTTCAGCTTAAGAAGAATCTTTTAAAGAAAGTAAATCTTTGGAGTTAAAAGAAAAAAAAATACTTGCTGTTTCATTCATACTGCTTGTGCTCTGCCAGCTTGATTGAAAAAATATCTGTTTAAAGTTGGTTGCTGGGATGGTAACGACATCTAGCTCTGCAAAGCAGAGGCATCCAGGGTCCGGAGTACTGACAGGCTTAACGGGGAGCTCTCATCTTCGAGCGCCAGATTATGGGTAAAATCTGGCACTCTCAGGGAGCTCTACCCCACCCGTCTACTCACCTTCCCCCCTCATACCAGGGGAAAAGTTTTCAAACTGCAAGACAGCCGATAGTCGCTGTTCTTGCAGTTCTACGAAACCCTGGGCTGGCACTTCAAAAAGAAGTGTCCGGCAATGTCGCAGTCCCACCGGAAGTCACCAATCGTTTTTAAGTGTTTGTCTAGGTCTTTAGGCACAGCACCCAGTGTGCCGAGTACCACTGGGACCACCTGCACTGGTTTACGCCAGAGTCTCTGCAGTTCTATTCTCAAGTCCTGATATCTGGAGACGTTTTCAAGTTGTTTCTCGTCGATTCTGCTGTCACCAGGTATGGCAATGTTGATGATCCACACTTTTTTCTTCTCCACAATATCTGATATCTGGAGACGTTTTCAAGTTGCTTCTCGTCGATTCTGCTGTCACCAGGTATGGCAATGTCGATGATCCACACTTTTTTCTTCTCCACAATTGTGATATCTGGGGTATTGCGTTCTAAAACTTTGTCAGTCTGTATTCAGAAGTCCCATAGCAGTTTTGCATGCTCATTTTCGACCACTTTGTCAGGCTTATGATCCCACCAGTTCTTTGCTACAGGCAGATGGTAGTTGTGACACAAGTTCCAGTGGATCATCTGAGCGACTGTGTTGTGATGTTATTTGTAGTCAGTCTGAGCTATTGTTTTACAACAGCTCAATATGTGGTCAATGGTTTCATCCGCTTCTTTGCATTTGGGGTCATCAGCAGATCTTTCTATTCTGGCTTTGATTACATTTGTTCTGATGGCTTGTTCTTGGGCTGCAAGAATCAGGCCTTCTGTCTCTTTCTTCAGTGTTCCATTGGTCAGCCATAACCAGGTCTTTTCCTTATCTACTTTTCCTTGGATCTTTTCAAGGAACTGTCCATGCAGTGCTTTATTACACTAGCTGTCAGCCTGAGTTTGCATCACTGTTTTCCTGTATTGATTCTTGGTTTGTTGCACTTTGAGCAGCTTCCTCTTGTTGACCTCCATCAAAGCTGGTTCAACACTGTCTTTCACATAATCTGCCAGAGCATGCTTCTCTTCTTCAACTGTCTGCTTCACTTCTGGGCAAATATAGCCTGTCAACATCACTACGCGGGTGCAACGCATAGTGTATGGTCATCAGTTTTCTTGTTTTCCTATCCAGGCTGTCCAGCTCTGCCTGTGTCCAGTTCACGATCCTAGCAGTATATCTGATGATGGGTATGGCCCAAGTATTTATAACCTTGATGGTGTTATCGCCATTCAGTTTGCTTTTTAGAAGTTTCCTGACCCTTTGTGTGTATTCTTTGCTGACCACATTTTTCACTTGCCCGTGCTTGATGTTGTCCAGCTGCAGTATGCCCAGGTATTTGCAGGCTTCGGGTTGTTGGCACTTGATGGTTTGTCCATTGGGCATTTCAATTCCATCACTATCTAGGATCTTCCCTTTCTTTAGTGCCACTGTAGCAGATTTGTTCAGGCCGAACTCCATGCTGATGTCAGTGCTGAAAATTCAAACTGTATTGGTCAGTGACTGGATCTCAATTTCCGATTTTTCATATAGCTTCAGATCATCCATGTACAGCAGGTGAGAGATTTTCTGTGAGTTTTTAGCAGTTTGATAACCCAGGTTAGTTTTCTGTAAAATTGTTGACAGGGGGGTCATGGTGATGACGAACAACAGAGGTGACAAAGAATCACCCTGGAAAATCCCTCTTTTGATGTTGACCAGTCCGTAGCTTTCACTTCCAATAAACAGTTCTGTTTTCCAGGACTTCATTGCATTTGCAATGAAAGTACCAATGCACTTGCATATTCCGATGACGTCCAGACACTTGATGATCCAGCTGTGCGGTAGTGAATCAAATGCTTTCTTGTAATCAATCCAAGTTGTATGCAGATTTGTTTTTCGGCTTTTGCAGTTCTCTAGAATCAGTTTGTCAATCAGGAGCTGATTCTTTGTGCCTCTGCTTCCTCGTTTGTTTCCTTTCTGCTCTACTGGCAAGATGTTATTCGCTTCTAGGTAGTCCTGGATCCTGTCAGCTATAATGCCGGTAAGCAGCTGAACATGGTTGGCAGACACGTTATTGGCCTGTAGTTTGCAGGTGTTGCCCCTTTTGCTGGATCCTTCTGTATCAAATAGGTTTTTTCAGCTGTTAACCATTCACTGATGTTTCCTGTCTACAGCATCTCATTGAATTGTTCAGCCATTTTTCCATGCAGGCTGGTCAGGTAGACCCTCCCACAGGTCTTTCCAAAACTGAGTAGTTGCCGTTTTCTCAGGTTTTTCAATTTTCGTATCCCCCGTCTGATTCAGACTCTGATAGAACTGTCTTTGGTCTGATTGGAACAATTGATTTTGTTTGTACTGGATGACTCTGGCTTCGTATCTTTCAATTTTTCTTGCTGTCGCTGTTATCTGCTGCTTCACAATTTCCAATGCTTCAACAATTTTTCTTGTGCTGAGTCCGTATTTTTTTATCAGATGTTTCCTGATCTTGCTGTTCTTCAGCTTTTTCTCCTGCAAATTCTTCAAGTTGCTTGCATCTGCTCGCAGACTCTTGATTTTCAGCTCCAACCTGATTTTCCACTGCGGTTTTCCAGTCAATTTTCTAGGAAGCTGCGGCTGTTGAATCCCCTGTTCTTCTGTTACTATGACTGCTGTACTGTAGGCAAGCTGATTTTTTTGTTCAATTGATGTTATCTGGACTACTGCAAGTGCATAGTTCACATCTATCATCAATGGCACCAAATGTTTTCTAGGCACAGTCTTCAATGTTGGAAGCCTTCTCCTTTCTGCATTTGTTGCAGCATGTGCCAAGATTTTAGCTTTCAGTTCTTGCTGCCTCGCATTGAGTACTCCTGGAGCATCAATGATGGCTTCAGACCCTTGCTGATCCTGATCTTGCAAAATATCCACATTTTCTTCGAATTCAGACTGTTCAGTTGCTCCAGATGTTATTGGAGTATTTTCTGCTGCCACTTCAGCAGACTGCTGTTCAGCAGTCTGTGTTCCCGTTTCACAATTTTTCTGTATTTCTTCAAGTTCGATTTCACTGAGCACTTTGTTCCGAGTGATGAATTGTCGCTGATCGGCTAATCGTAATTCAGTTATCCTTGAGTCTGGGTATTCTTGTTTCCATAATTTGTACATCCTTTTTTGATAACCTCGTTTTTCTGGTTCTGCTTTGTAGTAGCATTTCATTACTGTGCGGTTCTCTGACATGGTGTATTTCTGCCGCTTCTGAGGTTGTTCAGCTTCCAGTAGCTCTGCAGGCCCATGCCCTGCTTGCTCAGCTATGGGACCTGTGGCCTGTAGCCCACTTGTCGACAGATGCCCAGGTTCCCCAACACCCGACAGGGTTCTTGTTAACCCGGGCGACGACCAAGCCGGTATATGTTTTGCTCGGTTGTGTTTCACCATGATTCATAGCATGGGTTGTTGGATGCACTCAGTTCTGCTCCTCATCTTAGACGTCTCTGACATGGTTGGACCTGCTGGTAGTTTACACTACCGTCAGCATAGCTCTCAGCTTCATTGGAGCAGTTAAGCCCCCCACCACCCTTGGGGTTGCCTGTTGAATGGCAGAATCAGGAATGGGGGGAAAGAAAGAGGCCTAACTGCCTGTTGAATGGCAGAATCAGGAATGGGGGAAGGAAAGAGGCCTAACTGCCTGTTGAATGGCAGAATCAGGAAGGGGGGGAGGTAGGAAACAGGCCTAACTGCCTGTTGGGTGGCAGAATCAGGATGATGATGATGATGATGATGATGATGATTATCTGTTTTATTCATTAAACGTGAAACTCAGTCAACTGAACATTTAAAAATGTGTCACAAATACCATTGACTGGTGCTAATGGTTGACAGGGGTTGTTGCCAGCATCCTAGGTATCAACCAAGTACATCTATATGTTCTGTAGATGCAGAATATGCAAATAATTCATCCAGTTTTTTTGCAATTTCCAAATCATCCTTCAAAATAACTTACCCTAATGAATCAATCACTTCCCTATTATTGTTTTAAATATATAGATATAAATGCAGTGTATCTAAAAACATTATTATTGTTTCCCTTAACTTGCTTGGAATATTTTTGTACTCCTTTTTATTTTGTCCATTTCAGAAAGGACCATTTTAATTTCCCTAGCTTGGTGGTGTTGGTTGATTCTTTCTTATATTATGGAATAGAAGCCACTCAAGTCTCAAGTAACCTCCAGGCATTATGTAAAGTTCTGGCACCTTGATTTTCCCCCTTAGCTTCTTTTTCATCATATCCCACGTTTACAAATATTCCCTTTTGTAGTTAAATGTAATTGTGCTGAAACAGTTGACAGTTTCTTATTTATGTGTATTCTATGTGTAATAGGAATTGTGGTCATTTTTTCCCCTATTTTTTCCACAACACTTGCCATTCATCTGACACTAGATTACAATTACCAGTTGGGATTTAACATAGGGTTGTCTGTCTCTCTTCCTACAGCTGTTTTCAAATAAGTGAAAATGATAGGTCCTTACTCTGGATTTGCATCATGACATTGAGTCCCAAGTTAGATGGCTACATTATGTAGTTGAACTCCAAATGAGGGTATGGCAATACAGAGGCTTTATGACATCTTGAAATCCACCAAGTGCTAATATTTTTAAACTACAAGATTTCTACAATCCTTTATCTACTCTAATAGGTATGTTAAACCAATATATGTATAAATTTGCATTCTTACAAGCAAAAAATTATAGACTTATTTGTATTATAGAAATAGAGAAAAAAAGAAATATAAAAATAAATGTTTTTTTTTACCTGAAATTAAATTTTGTTTTCTGAGATGTCAGTGTATCATTATGTGTAGTGAAATCCCAGGCTTCTGAAGATGATTGTGCTGAACACTAAAAGATACAAATAATATGCTTTTAAATCTGTTATATCAACAGTATCATATTGAGGAATGAAGCTGTAAAAAAACACCCCAAAACAATGAAATACCACATTGTTCTTGATCAGGTCTTCCATAGCTCTCTTATGATAGTTATAGAGAACTGCAAAACTGAACATTAATACTGATATTCAGATATTTTATCTAATATTACTGTATTTATCCCCATTCTTGATGAGGGCTGGAAACACTTGAAAGGGAAAGTTACCCATTTATTTGCCCTTACAGAAATTATTGAACATGCATAGAAACATATATAATGCACTTGTATGGGAGAAAAGTATATATTTTGAAGAGATGCAATAGCGCCAGAAGCAGAAATAACCATTGCTTAGGTTATGAAAATATTGTGGACTGCTTAGATGAGTGAAGATTAATATCCAAAACTACAGCTAACCATTAGGAAAGGTATTAAAGTAATTTAAGTAATATGAAAAATTTATTGTACCTAGAAAAAAAATCTTAAGGAATGCCTCCTTATAGTCATTAGTATTCCACAATATATCAGTATGGTTAAAACGTAATACTACATAAATTAAGAAAATGGGAAATAGACTGGACACATTTCACCTAATTCATATTTTGTTTGACTGTCAATTATATGCCCCCATCTGACTTAAATTCTTAACCTCCCTTTCAGAAGGAACAGCCTACTGGGATCCAAGCCACAGACTGTCATGTTTACTCCTGAGCTCAACTGTACATATTGTAAGCCAGAATTGCTAAATTTATAACTAAGACAGTCATCCTACGAACCCAATACATTGAACAAATTGGGGTACCCTGCAAAGGAGATTCATTTATATGATTACTGTCTCTCTGTATTAACCCACTTGTTTTTTATCACTTTAATTCCTCCTTTCCATCTTATTCTGAAATTAGATTAATATTTTTTTTTATTTTATGCTTTATTTTATTTTATTGATAAGGTTGTAAGATTAGTCAATCAATAAACTATCTACCGGTAATTCATTACTTTTAAACATGACTGTTATTTATCAAGTTATTTGATGATCCAGAATCTTATCTTTTACCAATCTTTGTTCTGTCTCACAATGAATAAAGTGGAAGAGCAAAACTAGTGATTTCTGCATAGCTAAGATTTCTCAGGCTCCTATATAACTATTTTAGGTTCTTAATAATCCCATAATGATGTTTTAAGATCACTTTGAAACATTTGATATATAGAACCCAATAAAATACTGAGGAAATGTTCACCAGAAGAAAAGGAAAGATGGAGGAAATGGTCTGAACTGGGATGGAAATGTTCTGCTTAAGCATGTCATGGCTTTGCATCTTGGGTGCAGAAGAATTAGAGTTTGAAGGAAATAAACCACATAGGTCTTCTTACATTTCCTAGGGAGGTTTTAAAAGAAAATAAGACAATTGTTCTGCTCTCTTGAAACCATTGTCATAAAACAAGGAAGAGTTCAAATTTGCAATTAGGAAACCAAGAAAAGATATCAGAAGTATACGGCATCAAAGAGCTAATCTGGTTTCCATCTGAACTTCCCCCAAACCTTCTTCCCTTTGCAACCCCTAAACAGGTTTAAAGTTATTTTGCCCTAGCTAAATAGAGCTCTACACAGAAGCAAATCTGTTAGATTTATATATAGATACATAGAGATGATACAGAGATGATAGATATATAAAGATAGAGATAGAGATAGATATTTAAATACATATATAGATACATACACAAACTTACACACATACAGTTGTGTTTCAAGTTCTCAATTTTATAGCTCTAAAAATAATTGCCTAGGATCAGTATTGAAGGGGGGAAAATAATCCCAAACCTTTCTTTCTTAAATGAGATACTAAGGAAATCTAAATTCAGATTTTACTCTTGATCCTCCTTGCTCCAAGCACTGGAACCATCATATACAAAACTATTCTGAATATATAACAACTACCAAGCTTTAACTGCAGAAAGTATGTACAAATATGCAATATCAAGATGAGAAAATGCTGTCATTTCATAGAAAGAATAAGTAGTATGCTTTTTATATTAACCCCATTTTTCAGTACAAATGTGAAATTTTAAGACAGTAACCTATTGCAACACAAAAACACTACAGAAATATTTTTTCATTAAAGCAACTTAAGTGTTGGGTTTTGATTCTTTGACAGCATCAAAAGAAACAAACCTGCTGCTGTACAATTTTCTCATCTGTGATCACTTCAGCTTTGACTGTGCAAATAATAAGTGTAACATGGTAAATTATCTGAGAAAGAAGAATGCCATGAACAGAGATGATATATTTATTTTGAGTTTATTTAAATAATTGAAAAAAGTGCTGTGAAAAACAGGTCCTTCAATTTGGAACAAAGAAGGAAAGCGAGGAAGAGAATTTTACACTAATAAAGATAATATCTGAAATCTATATATCTGGACAGTCTTCGACACTCTTATATAAATCAAAGACTCTTCCAACGCCTCACAGGTACTGAGATATTTCAAAGCAAAAAAGTTTATAAAATTTGTCACAGGCGCAGACAGAATGCTATAAAAGAGACAGTCTCACCAATACGTGATTAATTACTACAGGGGTCTAAGTCCTATTTAGTTCAATGGAATTTACTCCTCATTAAATGAGCATAGGATTGTAATATTCATGTATTTAAAGAATATGAAATAGGTGTCACTAAAATTATGATATAAAAATGATTAAATTGGAAAAAAAATGTAATAGAAGAAAGAAGTTTTTAGTTCTTCTGAACTTTCTTTCCTGTTTTTCTTGTAAATTCTACTACCAGCTGATTTATTCTATTTAATTTAAGCCATATAAGAACAGGGATATGTGGGCATATACAATACATATATTTAATAGTATTGTGTCAAAATCAAATTTATTAAAGTACACATTCTGTTTCCAACAAGTAGAACTTCTCAACATCTAAAGGAGAAATCACATTTGGGTTAAGTATAACAAAAAATAGATAAGGTTTGCCTCTTTTATATTTTGGAGGTTGGTAGGAGGCGGCATGTAGAACCCTTAAAGATCCATCATTTTATGATATTCATTACTGGATTCTAGGCCAACTGCAGTTTCGGAACCATTTTCAAGGCTAACTGATATACTGTGTGGCAATAACCAACACTAAAGTTTGCAGTTGTGGCTCAATCTATCCCAGGACTGTCTCTTCCAAGTATGGGTGCATGTAGATTAAAATGGAACCTTGCAGGATGCCCTTGGAAAAATTGAGCAAAACATTCCCAATCTTACAATAATAGCTAGTAATGTATGAGTAAAACTACTATAGAGTCATGCCTCTGGTCTTCATCTCTTCAAGCATTACAGAATGATATTATCGTCAAATGTGTGAAAAAAGCCCCGAGAAATCAAGGAATATAAAGAGGCTTAATGTTCCCTGATCTCTCTTGATCATTTATCTGAAAACCAAGACAATCTACATTCCAATTCCAGGACAGACATAGCAGCATCAGTGACCAATCAACTGGCCATTTCTTCTCTCCACCCCCCTGTGTTTTACGAGAACTATTGGAATGACTACTTTTGCCACACTAACTTTTCTTTTTGATTGACCTCTACCTTACAAAAGCTACCAATGCCTTCCTTCAGGATATTCTATTCTATTTGTCCTCTTTGCTCAAAGTTCAGTCTCATTGCCTTTTTAAAATACTATCAAATATTTCTTCTTTACTATTATTATGGTTCGTCATACAATCAGCCAGATTTTTAGACTAGATTTGGCATTTTTATTGATCTATCCTTCCAAAGGACCTGAACCAGAAACATTAAAAAGATAAAACAGTAGTAACAATAAACATAGTTATATTAAAACATATAATCAAAATATTTAAAAAGGGGGAGGAAAAGCACAAAGAATAGAGGGGGTGGGGATGGGGTCTTCTCTCTTTTAATTTTTTTTTATTAAGCAAAAACATAAGACAAAAATACTTACAAACATATATACATAAAGACAATACAAAAAACAAACTAACTAACTAACTAACTAACTAACAAACTAACTTCTAGAAAACTGCTGTGTCGGTGGTTATTTTCTCTTTCACCTCTATTTCTCTATTAGAAATCTATTTTATGTGCTTACTTGTTTTTACTTTTTACATGTCCAGGACTTAACTTTATACTCTATTTTTAAATTTTTCTCTATGTGAAAGTATCTATTACTTCTATATAGCCTTCTATTAATCGTTCTAACTATTTATACATACAGTATTGTGATCTTCCTCCTATGTGGTTGTCTATATTTCTTGGTTAGATTTTGCGTAAGTATTATGTTATCAATCCTATCTTTCCCTCTAACCAGGAATACCATCTTTTCCAGACTGCATAATAATCAGTGTCCTCTTTCTCTTGTAGCACTTTTGTGAGTCTGTCCATTTCTGCACATTCTGTTATTTTTGCAATTATTTTTTCTTCTGTTGGTAATAGTTCTGATTTCTTCAATCATTATCTTGATTTCTTGCCAGTAATGTTGTGCTCTTCTTCATGACCACTAGAGATGGTAATATGACCCCTTTTGTGTCTTGCACTTCCAACACATTGGTGACACATTTGGAAACATTTTTGCCAAACATGCCGGTGGAAGGTGCCATCTGTAGAACATCTTGTAAAGGTTTTCTTTATATGGTATCGACATTGTCAGTTTGAGATTTTCTGTCCATAATTTGTCCCAATTATACACTTCTATGTTGTGGCCTATATTTTTTGCCCATGTTATCATATTCTCTTTTACCATTTCCTCCTCCAATTTATAGTTTATTAAATATCTGTAAATTTTGGTTATCATTTTCTCCTCTGTACTTTTTAATATCTTGTCTAGTTCATTTGGTTTGGTCTGAAATCCATATTGTGTCCGCTCTGCTATATATCTTGACTTTATTTGATGGTATGGCCACCAATCAATAACTATTCCCCGGCTTTCCAATTCTTGCCTCGTGTATAAGTCTCCTTCACTACTCAGTAATTCTTGGTAATTCCTCATTTTTCCTATTTCTATGGTGTTTGGGTAGATTAAGGCTTCCATAGTTGACAACCAACGTGGGATCTTAGTATAGTGTTGTTTTCTGATTTCTTGCCACGTTTTGTATAGTGAGCCTCTGATAATGTGCCGCTGAAAGTACCCTTGTTGCTTATCTATGCCTTCCCATAAGAAGACGTGCCAGCCCCGACTGAGATCAAATCCTCTAAGTATAACGTTCTCTTGTTTTTTAAGTCTATCCATTCCCTAATCCAATTTAATGACGATGCTTTATAATATAACTCCCAGTCCGGTAAACCGAGGCCTCCTTTCTCACGGGTGTCCTGTAAGCATTTTATTTTGATTCTGGCCTTCTTTCCTTGCCATATGTATTTCATTATTATCTTATTGAGATCTTTAAAGAAATCTTTTCCTGGGCCGATTGGTATCACTTGAAAGAGGTAAAGTAATCTCGGTAATTTGTTCATTTTTATAGATGCTATTCTGCCCAGAAGTGACAACTGTAATTTGTTCCATATTTCCAGATCCTTTTTAATTTGTTTCATCAATTTAATATAGTTATCCTCTCTAATCGTTGTTGCTTTTGTAGTGATCCAAATTCCCAAATATTTTACTTTCTTTACAATCTGTATTCCTAATTCTTCTTGCAATTTTGTCTCTTGTGTCTTAGTCAGATTTTGTCGAGATTTTAGTTTTTTGTCTGTTAATTTTGAGTCCCGCTACTTTGCCATATTCTTCTATCTTCGCCAGTAATTTAATTCCTGATATTTCTGGTTGTTCTACTATGAACACGTCATCGGCGAAGACCTGTAATTTATATTCCTCATTTCGTATCCATAGTCCCTTTATGTCTCTTCCTTCCTTACCTCATTTAGTAAGGCTTCCAGCAATATTATGAACAGTGAGGGAGATACTGGGCACCCTTGCCTCACCCCTCTTTGTATGTTCAGTCTTTCTGTCATGTCCCAATTAATTGTGATTCTCGCAGACTGGGAGGAGTATACTTTATTAATCATTTTTAAAAATTTGTCGCCAAAATCCATTAACTCTAATTGTGCTATAAGGAACTTCCAATTCAAATTGTCAAATGTGTTTTGCACATCAAGGGGACTTCCAGCGGTGACATCAGCGAGTTAGGGACGAGGGAACGGCTCTCCGCTCTCAAAATCCCTAACATTCTCGATCTGAGCGCTGACTTTGGCGCTATCAACCCCAGAGAGGTCGACAGAAGAAAGGGGAACTTCCAAGGACTTCAACTGAAGGGCAGCAACTGCCCCGAAGATTCAGGAAAACCCCCTTAACTCGAATCGAGGAAAAACCAGCCATTTAGGCTGGCCCGATACGATGACAGCTGTTTAGAGGAAGCGAAGATCATAAAAGAAGCATCGGTGGAAAAAGGAGGAGAGAACAAAAGAAAAATTGAAAAAGGTATCTCTAAATTCTGAAATTATCAAAAGAAGGTGGGTGGAAGGAACTTCCAAGTAGGATATAGAGAGAGAAGCGGCAAGTGGAAAACTGGAGTGGAGGGGGAATCTATCTTAACAATGACAGCGCACAATTTGACAGCCAGTGAAACCGAAGAAATCCAGAGGAAAGCTGGCGGTGTGAACGTTGGGACGATACTTAGAATTTTTATAGTAAGATCCTGAGAGAAGAGAAAGTCTCAAAAAGTTGGAGAATATTTGACACAGGATCGTTAGACATTTGGACACTTAAAGAAGAGAAGACGGTGAATCCTTACTGATTCGACACAGTGAGGATGTGGCGAGTTTAGGATCTATAATATTTACCGGACAATTTGGACACAGACTTTTTCAATACTTACTCTAACACTTGGACAATTGGCTTAGGAGACATTCGAATAGCTGGACTAAGATATTTTGATATGTTAACGCTCGAAACTCACAGAGGATACTTAATGTGTATTGGACATACCAAAAAAAAAGAGCAAGAGTGATCGTGAAATGTATTGGCTTTATTAACATCGCTTTCCCTATTCTTTCCAGTTCGTGAAGACTTGGACAAGAAAAGCTGGAATATTTGGACAATATTTAGACATTTGAAAGGAAATCATGTTGGATACTTAATAATTAATTTACTGCATAGAATTTCTCTTTTTCCTGAAGCATCAGACTTTGGATTGGATTGAACAGGCGGACGTTTAACTTAAAAGGCACTTGGGACCATATATTAAGGAATGCTTTATTGCGTGTCTGGAAAAAATATCAATACAAATTAAACGATAAACTACCAATTTGGACAGCACCCAGGCATGCGATAGAAAATATAAGTGTTGAGCAAAAACAAGATGATATTACATATAAAGAACTTCTTAATAAAGAAGGAGGTATGCTACAATTAAAATCTATGAACCAACTGAGAGAAGAAGGAATAATCAAAACATGGATTCAGTATGGGCAGCTGCAAACTAGATGGAGACAAGATCAAAAAATTGGCATCTTGCAAAGGGATGAGAACTTGGTAAAACAAATTAGAGATCAAAGTCAAATGCATATAAAAAGGTTGTATAACGCATTGGTTGAAATAGACTCAGAAACAGAGCTAGTTAAGGACTGTATGATAAAATGGGCACAAAATATTGGAGAACCAATAATGATGGAAATGTGGGGGAAAATATGGGTTAGAAACATAAGATTTACACAGGCCCAAAATTTAAGAGAGAACTTTTATAAAATGTTTTATAGATGGCATTTAGATCCTAAAAAGCTAGCCTGTATGTATCCAAGTTTACAACCCAAATGCTGGAGAGATGTGAATGTGAAGATGCTACATATTATCATATATGGTGGATATGTAAAAAAATTAAGGCTTTTTGGATAAAAATATGGTGGATCATTCAAAATATTTTAAAGAAAAAGATAAAATTTACCCCACAGTTTTTTCTGTTGGACATATTTACAGATTTTACGGTTATAGAGACCAAGCTGATTCTAAACTTAATAACAGCAGCTAGACTTTTGGTGGCACAGTACTGGAAGAAGGAAGTTACCTACCATTGAGGAATGGATGTTAAAAGTAGGGAATTTGGCAGACATGGCAAAAATTTCAGCATATCTGAAAGATCATTCAAATGAAAGATATGTACTGGTGTGGAGAAGATGGATTGACTATATTCAAAACAAGTACCAGACTAAAAAATTCCAAATAGTTTATGAATGAAATACTTAATTTAATTTTTAGTTTATGATTATAGTTATTTGAACTATGTGGAGTTAAAGACCTAGTGAGAATTTGGAGTCTATAAAATGTTAGCTTATTTTAGCTTATGATTGTTAAATGCTATACCCTGTATTTGTTCTGGGAAGTCGGGGAGGGGGGAAGAGGAAGGGTGGGAGAGGGGGGAGGGAAGGGGGAAAGGATGGGGGGTGGGAGGGTGGGAGAAAATGTTTGTACTTTTGAAAAACTTTTTAAATAAAAAAAAGGCACTTGGGACGTTAAGTATCTAAAATAAATAACTGGAAAATAGACAAGAATAAACGAATTAAAGAAGAGAGTGACTTAAGAGAAGAAAATCTATAAGGGTTATAGACTTGTAATTAAAATAACCTGCTACTAGCAATTAAGAAGTAATATATATATTTACACGTTACTCTGAAAATTTCTTTTGGATTTATGACTGCATAACTTATCCTTATATATATTAAGTGAATTATTAGCTTGTTAGTTTGTCTTCATATATTTAGAGTAAAAGATATATACTGGGATACACCATATTTATTATATTTATGCAAATGATACTTATATATTTACATTAGTCATATTAGAAGATAAGAGTAACTGATATTTATTTAATAGTATAAGAGTTATATTAAGTACTTGAATATTTAATATTTAACATTTTGGATAATTAACTGATGGAACATTAGAATACTATATTTTTCCCTCAATCCCTCCTTTTTAACTTCCCTCATCGTTGTTTAATAAATATTGCAAAGTATTGAAAGAATATTGAAAAGTGAAAGATAAATTTAGAAGCAAATCTAAGAAATAGACTTCTAATTATTGATTAGTACATGAAATTTTGGGAATCAATAAAACAAGGAATAATAATGGCAACCACACGCACAGCAACAACAACCAAAACAAGTAAGAAGATACCATCGAGCCAAATGATACTCATGGCTTCCCCGGCCCAACAAAAACCAGCTGAAATGACAGAAAAGGATAAGACAAGCCCCGCTCGTAATATGCAGAATATCCACACCGCCTTAGCAATGATCCAGGAAGGAATGAATAGGATGCAGGAAACGATGGTCCACAACCATGAAGAGACCAGGAAAAACCATCAGGAACTGAGGTTAGATGTGGGCAAAATAAAGGACAATATTAAAACTTTAGATGAGAAGATAGAGCAAATTCAACAAAACATAGTGGAAAATGAGCAGAGGATCCATAAAGTGGAGGAAAAAATAGAATATACAACTAACAGAATGGAAAGAATGGAACAGGACCAGGGGGCTTTTAACAAGAAAACAGAAGACACATTAACCTATCTTGAAATGGAGAAGGCATCTTTTTATTTACGATTCCAAAACGTAGAAAAGCAAAAAGATGAAGATATAGGGGAAACAATGATTGAGATATTGGCAAAGGCAACCCAGAGGGATAAGGAAGAACTACAAATCAGAATCAACGAAATATATAGGGTTCATATGAACTACGCAAGACGGAATAAGTTACCCAAGGAAATTCACATAAGATTCACGAAGAAATCTATAAAGGAAGAGATTTACAGGAAAATGAGAGAGGAAACAACCATGTACAAGGGAAGAGAATTTTTAACTCTCAAACAAATACCGAGAAGAACAAGAAACCAAAGAAGAAACTACAATTTTCTAACCACACAGTTGAATAAATTCAAAATAAAATTTCGTTGGCTAATGCCAGAAGGTCTACTCATCTCCTGGGAGGACAGAAAGTATAGGATCGATAATCTAGAGAAGACTCAAGATTTCTTTGAAGAACATTTTACATGTGAAGAAGAACAGGAGAGGAGGAAAGAAACGGAACCCAGGAGGCAAGAGGCACAGTGAATAGAAAGAGAAGAAAAATATCAAGAAGATAAAAGGAGAATGGAGAAAGAAAGAATGGAGAGAGAGGGAATGAGGGAAAAGATACAAAGAGTTACCAGAAACACAACAAAGTTGAAAATAACAAATAGATAAACCCAATAAAGATGGAAGGAGAATTGAAGATTATTTCAATCAACATAAACGGACTCAACTCACCAATGAAAAGGAAATACATATTTACAAAATTACAAAAACTTGATATTGATATCATAACATTACAGGAAGTACATATTAAAAGACAGCAACAAAAATTGTTGGAAAATAAAAAATTAGGATGACTATATACGTCCCTAGGAGTAAATAGAGAGGGGTGGTAATGTACGTCAAAAATCACCTGAAAACCAAACAGATATATACTGATACGGAAGGACGCATCTTAATAATCGAAATACAAACAGAAACAAAAATAATATTACTAGTATCCATATATGCACCCAACGGAAACCAGAGGGATTTTTATAAGAAACTCCACAGGATGGGGTCTTCTGTCAATCTACTAACCACTTCCAGAATGATACCTCACTGTTGGAAGAGCCAGATCTTCAGGCCCCTAACTGAAGGTCAGGAGGGCTGGTGCCGATCTACCTTAGGGGATATGGTATTCCAAAGGGTAGGAGCCATATCCATGGCAGTTCTGCCCCAAATGGTTGATGAAGCAATGATCTTCAAATGGTTTGAGAATGTATACCATAACTAGTGATCAGAACAAGTTCTGGAAAAGGTGAATACCCCAGGCCATATCTTTGTAAATGCATATGGCTTTACTATAATAGTATTATAATAATACTATAATATTAATTCTCTATGGAATATGATATTATATTTAACATCTTAATGTTAAAGCTGAAAAATCAATAAATGCATCAGGCAAAAGTAGATATTATTTATCAGACCCTGGATGGGAGGAAATACACCTCTTCTGGACTTGAAAGTTCAGCAACAGTTTAGTTGAGTGTAAGTATCAATCATTTTACCTTTCTGGACCATCTACAAGCCTTGGGGATCAAGCATTGTGTAGTAAGTGATTCTCCGCCTTCCATGGGTTATCAATTATTTGCAGGGAAGAGAGGCTTAACCTAGTAAGAACTGATAAGAGTTCAGTCCCCTCAACCTTATTTCTCCACCAATTACATAAAACCTGTAATCTGAGAATAATCTGTGATAGATTCTTCCTCAATTCAGGAGCAGGTATCATCAACACACCAACAATCTCCAGTTACAGACTACTATCCAGACTACTATCCAGACAGGGAAGGAAGCTATGAGGAGTTTGATGGGATGAAAAAGTGAATGTGAATCCCAACAAGACACAGTTCCTGATTATGCCACCAGAAATAGGGAAACTTGACTCAACACACCTGTTTATAGAGTTTTGTTCCAGAATGGGTACCTGCTGGCTATTATTGTCATCACGGTTCTCATTTGGGGCTTTTGGTTTTTGTGGGTGTATATCAGTGGTGGGTTGCCCCCGGTTCTAACCAGTTTGCAAGAACCGGTAGTAAAATCAGCGGGAGGCCCCGCTCACCACCTGGAATGTCGTCATCGACCATCTGCGCATGCGCATGCGTGCGTGATACCATTGCGAACCAGTAGTAAAGGTAAGTAGAACCCACTCCTGGTGTATATGTATGTGTGTGTGTGACAGAGAGAGGGGGGACTTAGGATCATTTTCAGTCTTCAGGAACATCTTGAAGACAGCACTTGTAAAACTGATTAGGTCAGACTGAAAAGACATAGGACATCCAATGTCAACACAGTTATGATGTATAGACAGAAATATGATACATCAAATAATAACTAGTTTGCTTTTAAATTTAATGACAGACTTCAATGCATATTTAACACCATACTCTTACTCTAATTAACTACATACTTGCAACATAAAATAATTATCTATATTTAGTTTACAAGTGACTACTTTTCCTTAATCTCACCCAAAGATAATAATCAACTTAGTGGAGCATAGAATAATTATTATCTGCTGTAGTACTTAAAAATTATCCTTTGCTTTCCAATCATTTAAATTAATTCTGTCAGAAATTCAACTTCTAACAGTATTCTGAGTCCTTCTGTCAGCTGCAGCTATTATTGGATGTTACAGCATCCAAACCATAGAGTCCCCTAGTACTAGAAGCCAAGAACACTATGCATCTAAATCACCAGCATGGAGCGGGTTCATATTAAAGTATTTGGCAACATGACACCTTCATACCCTATTTTTTAAAAATTATTTAATAAAATAATAAGTAAAAACTAGCATGTTCCAGAATAAAAAGAACAAGGATTAGCTGAAAAAGCATCTTGAGAGGTTTGAGGGATGGTTAGGAACAATCTAGTTAGTTTGCCTTGCCATAGATTTATTTTATGTATGTTTGATTTGCCACAGCAACCACAACAGCCATTTCATAAGAGTGACCAAAACATGTTCTCAAAATTCTAGGTGTGCCTATCTACTCAAAAGGACCTCTGCTATTGTAGGGAGCTTGGGACAACAAAGAAAGATTCGAGAATTGAAGCAATTGCTATCTGTGTCACATATCAAAACAGATGATAATGATGTTTTTTTTTATGGCAAATGCAACCCCCAAATTCTAATGCACAAAAAAGCAACATTTCTCTACAGGTCATATATATAAAAGCCCACAATACGAAGGTTGTATGTATCTCCTTCCTTCCTCCCTGGACAACTATTGCCATAGTACAGAGTGATGGAATTTTGACTATAACAAAAAAATAGAGCATCAATTTTCATTAGCAGTACAAATAGTTCTCTTCCTGACCCTTTTATTTTCGGCCAGTCAGAAGAATATTATCTATCATACTGAAGGGTGGGATAAAATTTTATTAATGCATTTTGAAAATGCATTTTCAACAGCAGAAGTAAGCATAAACTTAAATCTTCCATTCTGACAACAACAATACTGCAAATCTGGTTGAATTATGTTCTCGTTTTCAATACATTTTATCTATCCTAAATATGAATGAGTCCAATTATATTTTCTTTATAAACTTTTGTAAATCAATTATTCCATGTATTATTCCAAAGAAACAGTATTATTTCTAAGAAATGTGCATGATTTTATAATAATGGTTTAAATGTCCATTTTTGTATTTGCATATCCATGCATGCACATAATAGCCGAAAATAACCTTTGGTAAGATATGATATTTAATGTGATGTTCAATTAAATCAGTACTGAAGGATTGAATTACATTTTGAATAAATAAACTGATAAACCATTGGACAAAATGATGGCATAACCTGTAATGAAATAAAACAAAACAATTATTAAAGATAACAAATAATGAGAAGAATAGGCTAGCATTTGTAAGACATGAAACACTCACTGGACAAACATACAGCACAACTACCAAAAAAAACCCTCAATAATGGTTCAAATATTATATAATACAGTATATAATTATCATAATTATAAAGTTATAAAATTGAGACAATTAATATGAAAGCTACTGCTAATATCCATAAATTGCAATTAATTCAGAGAAAATTAATGTTATAAACCCCACAGCAGATTTCATTTTGCATTAGAAAATATGCTTTCTGACATCAGTATCTTCTTTGAGATTACAGATAATAGATGTAGTGCTATAAAGCAATGCCAACATGATTAAATAGACAAGTAAAGGTGAAAAAACAAATTAGTGTATGGGTGTGGCATAAACCAAGTGAAACAGGCAAAAACTATTAAATCTCTGATGTTTAGAACTAGATGAAATGTTACATACACAGACTTCCATATTTGTAGCAGCATTTTCTTTCACTCTCCCCTTTCTGCCATCCTCTGCAGTATATTTGAAAAATATATTGGAGACTTCAAAGGAAAAGAATGCACTCCTCTTTTTTTCCCCTTATTTTTGTCAAAGAAATAACAATCTCAGGTAAAAAGTTTCCCAGCTTGGGGCCTTACAGAAGTGTGGGCTTCAACTCTTAGAATTTCCCAGTCAGTTTGGCCATGGCTGAGAACTTTTGGACTTGCACTTCAGACATTCACATTGAAGAAGGCTGTAATCAGTGATGGTGCCCTGGCATCTTCACTCAAAAAGAAGTAATATACAGTGGGGCAAAAAAGTATTTTGTCAGCCACCAATTGTGCAAGTTCTCCCACTTAAAAAGATGAGAGAAGCCTGTAATTGTCATCATAGGTAGACCTCAACTATGGCAGACAAAATGAGAAAACAAATCCAGGCAATCACATTGTTTGATTTGGACAGAATTTATTTGCAAATTATGATGGAAAATAAGTATTTGGTCAATATCAAAAGTTCATCTCAATACTTTGTTATATATCCTTTGTTGGCAATGACAGAGGTCAAACATTTTCTGTAAGTCTTCACAAGATTGGCACAGACTGTTGCTGGTATGTTGGCCCATTCCTCCATGCAGATCTCCTCTAGAGCAGTGATGTTTTGGGGCTGTCGCTGGGCAACACGGACTTTCAACTCCCTCCAAAGGTTTTCTATGGGGTTGAGATCTGGAGACTGGCTAGGCCGCTCCAGGACCTTGAAATGCTTCTTACGAAGCCACTCCTTCGTTGCCCGGGCTATGTGTTTGGGATCATTGTCATGCTGAAAGACCCAGCCACGTTTCATCTTCAATGCCCTTGCTGATGGAAGGAGGTTTGCACTCAAAATCTCACGATACATGGCCCCATTCATTCTTTCCTGTACACAGATCAGTCGTCCTGGTCCCTTTGCAGAGAAACAGCCCCAAAGCATGATGTTGCCACCCCCATGCTTCACAGTAGGTATGGTGTTCTTTGGATGCAACTCAGCATTCTCTCTCCTCCAAACACGACGAGTTGTGTTTCTACCAAACAGTTCTACTTTGGTTTCATCTGACCCTTTGACATTCTCCCAATCCTCTTCTGGATCATCCAAATGCTCTCTAGCAAACTTCAGATGGGCCTGGACATGTACTGGCTTAAGCAGGGGACACGCATCTGGCACTGCAGGATCTGAGTCCCTGGGAGCATAGTGTGTTACTGATAGTAGCCTTTGTTACGTTGGTCCCAGCTCTCTGCAGGTCATTCACTAGGTCCCCCCGTGTAGTTCTGGGATTTTTGCTCACCGTTCTTGTGATCATTTTGATCCCACGGGGTGAGATCTTGCGTGGGGCCCCAGATTTGAGGGAGATTATCAGTGGTCTTGTATGTCTTCCATTTTCTAATTATTGCTCTCACAGTTGATTTCTTCACACCAAGCTGCTTGCCTATTGCAGATTCAGTCTTCCCAGCCTGGTGCAGGTCTACAATTTTGTTTCTGGTGTCCTTCGACAGCTCTTTGGTCTTCACCATAGTGGAGTTTGGAGTGTGACTGTTTGAGGTTGTGGACAGGTGTCTTTTATACTGATAGCAAGTTCAAACAGGTGCCATTAATACAGATAATGAGTGGAGGACAGAGGAGCCTCTTAAAGAAGAAGTTACAGGTCTGTGAGAGCCAGAAATCTTGCTTGTTTGTAGGTGACCAAATACTTATTTTCCATCATAATTTGCAAATAAATTCTGTCCAAATCAGACAATGTGATTGTCTGGATTTGTTTTCTCGTTTTGTCTGCCATAGTTGAGGTCTACCTATGATGACAATTACAGGCCTCTCTCATCTTTTTAAGTGAGAGAACTTGCACAATTGGTGGCTGACTAAATACTGTTTTGCCCCACTGTATGTACAGGTCCCAGTGTTTTCACATTCAACTTGCGATCCTTGTTTAAAGCGGAAAAACATTAATTTCAACGGTATAAGGTAGGTTATGACTGCCATTTTTAAAAGCACAAAAGTTGATGTTAAGTAATTGCAAAGCCACCCAAAGCTAACTCATAGCTGGCACCAGAGGTGGGTGTCGCATAATGTAACAACCGGTTCACCCAGAACCGAAAATGTGAGCATGCGCATGCATGAGTTCACATGGCATCAAACACATGGCGATTATATAGGACCTGATAGCGCTGGGGCAGGTCGGAACTACCGGTTCACCTGAAGTGTTCCGAACTGGCAGTAGCCCACCTCTGGCCAACACTTAATTTCCATTACCACTTTAGTAGGAGTACAGTTTATGATCGCAAAAGATCAGGAGTGTGTTGTGAGCTCACAAAAGCTTAAGCCTTTTAGTTGGAAAAAGTGGTAACAGACTCCTGATATATTACTTTTTTTGGTATTATTTACATCAACATGTATTTTAACCGTATGTCAGCAAAAAACTTCAGTAATCAACAGTATAAGGCAGTGGTTCCCAACCTTCTTAATGCCGTGACCCTTTAATACAGTTCCTCATGTTGTGGTGACCCCCAACCATAAAACTTTTTTCGTTGCTACTTCATAACTGTAATTTTGCTACTGTTATGAATCGTAATGTAATATCTGATATGCAGGATGTATTTTTATTGTTACAAATTGAATATAATTAAAGCATTGTGATTAATCACAAAAACAATATGAATCCAGTTTTAACTTCTAATGAAAATAATATTTAATAATAGGTTTAATAATGCAAAAGATGTTACATGGCATAGTTCTTCCCTAACTTGCATATGACTGTTAGAACCAGGAGAGATCATTGATTGAGTACAATGTGAAACTCACTTAACAATGCTCTTGCTTAGCAACCAAAATTTTGGGCTCAATTCTGGTCATAAATCAAGGACTTTCTCTCCCTTCCTCTCTCTCTTTCTCTTTTTTGTCTCTTTTTCT
>WNWU01000006.1:47682686-47726920 GCA_012654045.1 Ptyas mucosa | reverse complement strand
AAGGAAGGAAGGAAGGAAGGAAGGAAGGAAGGAAGGAAGGAAGGAAGGAAGGAAGGAAGGAAGGAAGGAAGGCACATGGTCCCACTAAGAAATAGTTAACAGTATTTTCAAGGTAAAGATTCTAACACTATAAAATAGATCATACAAAAGATGATTGTTAGATAAATTGTGTGCATAACAATTGACAAATAATGATGTCTTTATGTAAAGCTAAACTTTTCAAAACTAAACTGCTTTTGCTATTGGCTCTCAACCTGTGGTCCATGGACCCCTGGAGGACCGCGATGTCACAGAAGGTCCACGAAGGCTTGAAGAAATGTTATGATTCAAAATCTGAGTTAAGTCTTGAGGTTCGTGGCCATAGTCCATGGCTACAGAAAGTTATAAAGGGGGTCTGTGCTGAAGTAAAGGTTGAGAACCATTGGCTTATCTGATAAGGCTCCACATTTTCAGTCTATTATACATATTGCCATCTTAAAGATGGTGTCTACATTTAATGTTGCACATATGATTAATTCTGATAATCTATACACTTCCAGACTCAAGCAAGCAAGCTGAAAGTAGCTGAATATTTAAGAACATTGTTAATGTTTGTCCAAATATTAATTGTATCTTAATGTTCAACTTATTTAATTAAGAACTTAAAAGAAGGTCACATGAACAACTTTTACAACAGTTGGTGACTAAGTTATCAAAAACTGTTTCAGGATTTCCTAAATGTGATTGCATGAAAATGTTGTTGGTTGCTGTTACTTTAAATTCAACTATCTGCTCAGTGAATTCCTCCTTGGGAACATGCACTGCCATCTCAAGACTTTTTCACAATTCACATAGGTCAAACATAGGTCAGCCATAAAAAGCAGTTAAATGTGACTCACTGTCAAGATTAAATATATGATCCATTGTTTGTCACACATAACATTTTAGCATCTATAAACTGAATGAAGCATTTGGTTTCACTTTCCTATTTATAAAAATATTATCCAGCAAAGCCGATTATCTGAGCAGAAATAAGATGGTAAAATCTTTGAATTTTTAAAAAGCTGTTTTCAAACTCGCAAATGAAATATATTGCAATCAATATGGTAATTCCCTACAATTGCCAGGGCATTGCAGGGAGTAAGTATGATTTTATTTATATTCAAAAAGTTATCCAAATAGCACTTAGGTCATATTGAAAACATACAGGTGCATGGGGCATTGGTTTTGATTCTAAGTATACTTTTGGTGATTTAAATGCTTTTAAACCAGTGAATATTTCACCTAATAAATGAGAAGATTTTTTTTTCATCCCTCTCCTAAGATTCATCATGCAACCCTCATTCTTTTCACAAATATTTTCCCAACTCTCTAGGGCCAATTTATGGAGTTTTATATAAACCTGCCCCATGCCTTTTAACAGCAGGAGTAGCTGCATTCAAACACTGCTACTCTTGAAAAGGTATGAAAATTATAATTATTCTGAATGAAGAACACAAATTATATCATTATGATTCTGCTCAAAATATCAGCACGGTATGGTCTATTTTCTAATTTCATGTTCCTTGTGATAAAATTTATAGACTGAAATAAGAAGCATCTGGAAAGAGGAGTAGCTTCACTCATCCACCACAGCTGACAAGCTATATATTCCTGTACATCGAATCCAGATTTTTAAAGAAATTACTCTGATCAGTGCTCATATTTGCTCTTATTTCTTCTTTTGATTTTTTTAATTTACTGAATAATTAATATTTACTTTATCTTCAGTACTCTTAAATTAAATTTAAAATACAATAATAAATCTACAATTTTCATATACTCCCATGACATGAACACAATGTTTAAACATTATCTTTAAACAAAGAAGCAAAAATACCCATCCAGATCTTTTATACTCAATATTGTCACAGGATAGGAAGATATAATATAATAAAGGGCACAGTTATATTTAAAGGAAGTGTTATATTTGCTTAATGATTATATTAAGAAATGGATGACATATTCATATTATTAACCAAAGTCAAGGAAAATTGGAACAATGAATTCAGCTTACCTTCTGCCCATATCATATGCCCCTCCATCAGAATTAAGAAACCTGGCAATTTATTAATTACACTGTAATAAGGACTCTTATTATCAGGGCTTTTAAACCACCTTTAATCTCTGGATTCAATTTTTATTTAATTTTAACTAGCACTAACAATGACATTATTATTGATAACATTTTCAGAGTACAGGAACCTCTAGAGCACGAAAACCATTGGGAAAGGACATACCGTAGCTTAGATCAAGTATATTTGGAAGGCTGATTCTTTGCAAATTAGAAGATGATGTTTCTGCAGGAAATATTTTGTTAGGTTCACCCACAGAAAACAAAGTAAGTTGTATATCAGGGAGTCTCTAAACAGTGAGTGCTACCTCCTCCAATATATTTCCAGATGTGTATGTTTTTTTAATCTAGTTCAGCAGTGTGAAGTTTGTAAAAAAAAGATGCATATGCTGATGATAGAATTCCACAATTTTCTGTTTGCAGTGCTGTGCCCAATTTTTGCACAAACTCATACACATCTAACAGGATTAAAATACACCACTTCTGAGTGCTAAATATTCCTAAACAGATGGGGTTTTTTTTCTCAGCAGTGTACTAGTTGAGCTGTAGGTCTGAACGAAACAGAAAATATAGTTTATTTAAATCCTCACATTCTGGAAGTTCTGCTGAACTATTTTGAACCAGACACAGTTTGGCCAAAATAAAACTTTGTCTGCTACCTCTGCTCAGTTGCCACCATGTACATCCCAGTACAAGCACATCCCACTGGCTGACCTGCTTCTAGTGCCTTCCCTGTCTCCCCTCAGCTGCTGCTGCTGCTGTGCCAATCTGAAAGCCTTGTTCCTTATTGCAATAGTCTCTGCAGAAGGGAATCAGCTCCCAGTGTGGCACTTTTTATCTACTTTTTATTATACCTAACCAGTCCACCTACTTCGTTATTTCAGTGCATTCCTGTCCCTCTTTGGCTTCCTCGTAATTACTGCCTCGGATGTCTCAGTGGAGCAGACCTCACTGGCCTTACCACTCTGATCTTTTCAGCAACTTCCATTCTCTCTCTTCCCTGACTCCCCTCAGTCATAATATCTCCACCTGCCATTGCCAAGCAAGTAACTTGTCACAGAGGTTTTCCCTCTCTTTCCTCCCTTCTGAACCTTTTCTACCTATAGCAAACGCCTTCCAGACCATATCTGAAAAACAGTTGTGTTTCTTTCTATATTCAAGCAAAATTTCTAAAACTGAAATAGTTTGGTTTGGGCAGAGACTATTGAAAACCTACGTGTTCCATCCACAGATTGGCTTCTAATATTCCATACATCCCTATTACCTTCTGTTCTGCTACAAAAGGGGGATTTCAAAGTATCTTTTTACGACATATTTATGTCCTTGTGGGATTGGAGAGATTGAAACAGCTTTTGAAAAGAAAAGGCATTAATACATTGGAAACATTAGAGATCTATATGGTTCTACCCTGATGATATTTGAAAATGCACTGAAAACCTGGCTACCTTCCCAGACATTGAGATAGAGGGTGGTGAGTCCCTGAGAGATTTTGTGGTATTTTGTATAATGGTTTTCTCTTTTTGGACAGGTGTCATTTGTTCCTTTATTGTTCTGACTTTTTTAATCATGTGAAATATCCAAAGTTGTTGGAAGTCAGGCATTCTTAAAACCTATGTAAATCAATAGTCTTTCATAATTTTATGCCCAACATGCATAAATTAATTTGAAATTACTTACAGATTTAAGAAACCTCCCTTTAAAGACAAATGGAGGAGGAGGGGGTTGTTTATACATTTCCTTAAGCAAAGAGCATCACATTTGACATTAGTATTTGTACAGGCAATGAGAATAAGATTGCAAATTATTAATATGGCCTTTGGTTTTAATTGCATGGTTTACCACCATAACTGAACAGATATGAATAGAAAAATACATTTAATCTGATCCAAGCGCAGCATTAATAAGCCTATGTAATCAATAGTTTCTCAAAATTTTATAGAGAGCAGGTATTTTCAAATTATTCAGATCCCTACACTGATATTGGATTGCCCAAAAATTAGTATTCCTGTTTATATTATAACAGATGTTACAATCTCTACAGACAAGTTCTCGAAAATGTCACTACTATGACAAACAACTGTGCCATCTCTTCTAGTAAAGCTTCATTGTCGCTCTAGCTGACAAGAAGTATTTTAAGCCTCTGCTAGGCTAAGGTTGTGATTGTGAAAACAGTGGCATACTCAGACTGATAATAATTGTAGCACTTAGCAGAATTAAAGATAATTGCTCACATTTCTATTTGTTTTATAATGCCCTTTAATTCATACTTGCCTCAATTTCAGGAAATAGATAATACAGACATTTTACACGTTCTACTTTAAAGCTAGGATAGCCTTAGACATGCTTTGCCACCACCCATTCTAAGTAAAGGAAATAAAAGAAAAAACTAATCAGGTAAAAAAACAACTGGTTTATGTTCCAATGTTCCAAGCAAAGATATAAACTTTGGCACAGATAAACCAATTTTGACCTCTTTCTGTTTCTTGCATATATAGTAACTCAATTTAGATTGATAGGATAATATTTGCAGACTTACTACTCTGGCAAAGGCCCACTATATCAATTCAGATTATTTCAAAAGCCCCAACAGAAAATGCTGTTTGTTCTCCTTTTAATTTAGTTTTAGCTCTTTGTTTATCGCTGTACTTCAAAGCATTTTCAGCATCTGACAACTATTTAAAATTAAAACAGAAAAAGGTGCCAGCCTCAATCTGCTTCACTTTGGAAGGCATTTGAGCCTTAGTTCAGATGTGATGTCTTATGAAGCAGCCTCCAAAATGCATAAAGCATTTCAAAAAGGGAAAAAGAGAAAAAGCAGCTCAATATTTTTTGCTAATGTTGATTTATTCAATGCAGAATCTCCCAAATGTGGTTCATTTGCACACTATTTCCTAGCATCCTTCCTCCAATTTTTCAGTGGAGATCATCAACTTCACTGATCCAAACTAAATCCAGAGTTCTGACCTTAAGCAAGCTGAAATAGCAGAAAGAGACTGAAAGAAAACAAGCTTAGGCACCTTGGAAACATCAACATAATTGTTGCAGTCAGCTACTACACAACCTGTTGAATTTCTTTCTTACACTCTGGGATATGTATTTAATCACAGTAAATACACAATTGGGTGTTTTAATTCTACCCATCTTCCTAATTATTTATTACAAAGTCTTAAATGGTCTCCTCTGAAATTAGTATTGAAGTAAAATAAAACCTTGCTGATTTTAAAGAGTGGCTCTGCTCTTCAATTAATTAAATTCTAACCTCTGCCTTAGCATTCATACCCAATTTCTGACTTACACTTAGCTCCTCAAGCATGTTACTGTTTTTTAAAAGATTCGTCAGTTTGTCTTCTGGGAAGTCAACAAATTGTGAGTGACCACCTCTGTAAGTTTACAATTAGCCAAGTTTTCTTCCATTGCAATGATTTGAGGTAAATGTTCAAGATGTGCTCTCAAAATTCCAAATTTGGTGCTCACCAGCTACAACAGATTGCAGAATCCTCTAACAACTTTGATATAGAAACACAGGGTTGAAAGGAACCTTGTGGGGTCTCCTAGTCCAACCTGCCCAGGGCAGGAATTTTCATACCATCTTAAACAAATGATTGTTCAATCTATTCTTGAAACCTCCAGTGAGACAGCCACAACTTCAGGAGACAAGTTATACTACTGTTTAATAGCTTTCACAGTTCTCTTATTTCAAGCTTGGATCTCCTGCCATAAGGAGGTTTTTTACCCATCAATTCTTGTCTTACCATTGTATGCTGCCTGTAGAGAATAAATTTACAACCTTATCCTATTATTTTCCTTCATGTATTGGAAGACTGCTTTTATGTCACTTTAGCCTTTTCTTCTTTAGGCTAACAATACCAACTTCTTTGATTTGGTCTTGGTAGGATTTTGGAAGCCAGAATTTGATATAGTATTCCAGATGCAGTGCAGCATAGAGCTGGCTTTATTTTCACGTCCAATGATTTTGATGCTATACCTCTGCTGATGCAGTCCAAAACTGCATTGGCTTTTCTGGCAGCACATGGCTTGCTCATACTTAATCTGTGATCTACCAAGACATAAAGATCCTTTTCACAAGTTATATGGTGGAGTTAGAGACCACTTATCTTGTACCTGTGCATCTGGTTTATCCTGCCTAAATCCACAACTGTAATGGAATGTATGGACGATCTTAGGGAATGAGAGGAAGAGATGTTGCCTAGGAAACAATTAGGTATGAGATGCAAAAGGCCCCAATGGCTTAATCGTCAGAAAAAGAAATTTAGGAAGGCCCTATCTTAATGCATCAAGCAACTAAACATAGCAGGGGGAAGTTTGTACTGCGAGATTCTGTCAATGTAGTGTTAGTAGAATTAATTCATCTAATCGTATTTCCTGTTTGGTCTACCTTGGAGGCTGACAAGAACTTTACACGTCTTATCATTGAACAACCTTTTATTGTCCAGTAATAAGTTGTTCAAGTCCCATAACATCCTTTAGGACTTTGAGCCTACCTCCAGCCCCACCAATTTTATATCATCTGCAAACTGTATGAGGATCCCTTCCATTACCTCACCTAAGTACTTTATGAAGATGTTGAAGAGTTCTGGGCCCCAGACAGTACTCTGAGGTATCCCACTGCATACCTCCCTTTATGTGGATGTAGGCCCACATACACTGGCTGCAATTGTTCACTGAGCTGCAAATCCATCTTCTAGTAGGACCATATACTTCAAATCATTCCAGTTTATTAAGAAGCAGCTATGGTCTACTTTATCAAATGCATTACTGAAATGTAAGTACAGGTAGGGAGCCATGGACATGACCTTAGAGAAAGTTTTATTTATTAATCAAATCTATATAGTCCAGAGTCACTGAAGGTGACTGTGGACAACACACAACAATGATTGGAACAAGTGACTCTTCACTACAGAGTGTAACCCATCCTGTCCAAGAAACCTGAATTCATTCAAAGCAGCTAAGTGTTCTCTCACCAATTCCTTGCCTATTTTGATCTGCAGCACAAGCACACCTCAGATCACCCCAATGATGCCCTTAACGTGATATCCCAGTGCCTGGAGGCCGTACGGATCTGGATGGGGAGAAACAGGCTCAGACTCAACCCGTCCAAGACCGAGTGGCTGTGGCTTCCGGCGTCCCGGTATAGTCAGCTGGTGCCATTGCTGACTATTGGGGATGAGATCTTGCCCCCCACAGAGAGGGCTCGCATTCTGGGTGTCCTCCTGGACTCGCGGCTGTCTTTAGAAGAACATATGACGGCTGTGGCCAGGGGGGCCTTTTATCAGGTTCACCTGATCCGCCAGTTGCATCCCTTTCTGGACCAGGATGCCTTGCGCATGGTCACTCATGCCCTCATCACCTCCCGCCTGGACTACTGTAATGCTCTCTACATGGGGCTCCCCTTGAGGAGCACCCGGAGGCTCCAACTGGTCCAGAATGCGGCCGCGTGGGTGATTATGGGCGCAGCTCATTGTGCCTATGTGACACCTCTCCTGCGTGAGCTGCACTGGCTCCCAGTGGTCTTCCGGGTGCGATTCAAGATGTTAGTCACCACCTTTAAAGCGCTCCATGGCTTAGGACCTGGATATCTGCAAGACCATCTTCTGCCACCAATAGCCTCCAACCAATCAGTTCGCTCTCACAGAGAGAGTCTCCTCAGGGTGCCGTCAGTCAAACTATGTCGACTGGCGACCCCCAGGGGGAGAGCCTTCTCTGTGAGGGCTCCAGCCCTGTGGAATGAACTACCCCCGGATATACATAACATCCCCAACCTTCGGGCTTTCCGCCATGCCCTCAAGACCCTGATGTTCCAACAGGTGGAGCTAAACAGTTAAATGATTTTTAAATTTGTCAATTTAATGTTGGGTCCTATTCTGTTTGGCTGAACTTTATAATAATTTGAAACTGTAATTTTATCAATGTTTGCATGTTTATGTTTTTTATCTTGGCTGTACACCAAGACTGAGTCCTTCGGGAGAAGAGTGGTATAGAAATATGATTAAATAAATAAAATAAATAAAGTAAGGGTAGGAATTAAACAATTCAGCCTTCTCCCTGTGGCCCATCAATATCTTGCCATCTTCACCAACCAGTGGTCCAACTGTTTCCTTGACTTTCCTCTTATTCTATACATACCCAAAGAACACCTTTATGTTATTTTTGGCTTATACTGAGTCTTAGTCTTTCTAACTCTATTTTGCAGATTCAGGCTATAAAACCAATTATTTAAATTTAGATTACAGAAAGCAATACATTAAGACTTGTATCAATCAGCATGTCTGAGGAGTTATTGCCTTGATGATTTTAATCACGTTTTACACATTTATTCAGGGCTAGGCTATGAGACTGCATTGGTGTGAGTTGTTTAAAATTCAAAGATGATTAAAAAGCACTGCCCTTCACACATTACAGGGTATATTTTCCACACAAGATTAATTTTCCTTATAGGTGACATTACAACATATTAAGCTGCCCCCCAAATATATCTGTTTTACATCTTTTAAATTTTGTAATTATTATTTAGTCTTTGATACAATTTTTATGTTTTTAACTGACTATAGCTCACCCTCATGTTGCTCTTTGACCCTAATAAAGGTTGGATTTGATCACAACATGCCCTCAAACCAATAGTTTCTACTTTTCTATTTTCTACTAAGCTGTCAGCTAAAAGCTCAAATAAAACAGAAAAACAGACAATCCAACAAGAACTGTACAGATTACAGAAATAAAATCAGGTCATGAAAAGGACAGAAACTATTAAACTGTACTTTGATCTCTTCCTGCTTTGACTTTACCCCAGTTCCCCAAGCCAATGTAATCAGTAATGTTGAAGTCACAAAATGCATCCCATTAAATTTCACCTTTTCACTTAAGCTGAAAATTTTACATGTTCATATTTACCACAGCTTTGCCAGTTAAAAATAACAAAATGTATGTTATTGCTGGCCAGATAAAAGGCATAAGGAAATTAGGTTATGAGATATAATTATTTATGCTGAGGGGGGTAGGGGAAGCTGTTCTTAATAAGAATTGGAAAAAAGTCATGCATCATCTCTCCACCCTATCTAGCAGATGAAAATTGCAAGAGAGTTTTGGCTTCTACAGTACATCACAGCAACAACTCCAAATCTAACTCCCTCCAGATGTCCCTGTGATCATTTAATCAAACATCAAAAGCACTCTCTGGACAAGCTCTCATGCTGATTAGAAGAATTTCATACATACAATCCCACAGCTTAATGCATACAGTAGCAACTGGGCTTTTGTTATTATCAGCATCATTTTTAAATGTACTACCTAAGTCAAAGTCTGTTAGAACACGAATGAATCATTAAGGAAACAACCCGTTATCTCCTAAATTATAGAACGTTCTTCCACATATCTCGACATCTCTGTTCTTCACAACACAATATCCAATGTTCCAAAAGAGCACTTAAAGTAGGATTAGATTAATTTTTATTATAGCCATTCAGCCAGAACACACAATACACTTCAAATATATTCAGAGACACACACTACTAAAATCCATAGATATAATAAAGGATGAGTATAAAACATAAAATAGAAGAAAAATAATAGTGGTGATTTATCAAAATTAGTCCAATTCTTTAGTCACAAGTACAATGAATTGGAAAAAAATAGAAGCACAAAATCGAGAAACTTGGGAACACACAGAATCTTGATCAGGGAAAAGAAGCTACAAAGAAACTGTTGTACTCTTAGGTCAGGTATGTTTTCAGAATGCTCCAGATGAATGTCAACCAGGATTTCCTGTAAGGAGCACAGCAGAAGAGCATATGGCCACAGAGCCACCTCTGCATGGACATGTGGTAATGTAAAAGAATACTGTTACAATATTCGAACAAGTCAGACCTGCAATTTACATTATCTGCCAACATTGAGAGAGATATCTTATTAGGTCTTTGAGGAATTGAAAACATCTACATGAGAATCTACTGTAATTATAACAATATTCTATGATATAAGAAGCCCAAATAGTGGAAGAATAGAATCAGAATACACACCCCAGGTCCCTTTACAAGGACAAGTTTTTGAATGACTAAAGTAAGAAATTTATTTCAATCATACACAGAAAAATACAGATATCTTTGATAATATGTTATCTTCCACAGTAGGTTTCTTTAGATGCATACAATAGCAATAGATACATACAAAAACAATATATATCTTTAAATTTTACCAGAAATATTTGTGCAAGCATGCAAAACTTTCTAATCTGACTAGACCAACAGTACCAAGAAAAATGGTAATCACAATGCTTCCATTCTTTTGAAAAACAGACACAGATAACATATCAGACTCTTAACCACTGCCTAATTGAACAGCTGGAGATACATATTCTATAACTAATAATTCCCTGAGTCAAGAACCACTCTGTTCATGTGTATAATTTAATAGCATAAAATTTAAATACTATTTCAAAGACAATTCCTTTCTCCTCCTTTTTATAAATATACACATTATAGCTTTAAGATTTTTAAATGAATGGTGTTGCTTTATCTCAAATATAAACTTTTGAAATGCAACACTGTTTCATTTATCATATGTAAAAAAAATGCAACACTATTAATTTGGCTGGAATATGATAGATGTTATACTGTTAAAATACTGAAACATAATAGCCTATAATTTAAAATTAAAATTAGCACTATAGGAACAATTAGCATTTGCCCTTTCTCTTTTCCTTTTTTATAAAGAAACTTAAAATACACCAAGCAATGGATTAACTAACTTTTCAAGTTAATTTTTTTATGTTCAAAATGCATAAAAAGAAATATGAACATTCTTTTAACTATAATTCCAAAGTACACAGTTACTAGAGCATACTCTGATTCACTACTATATATTTTAACAGAGGTTCAAGAGCAACATACCAGATGACAGGTATATTATCTTAAGATATAATGTATTTTAGAGTTTGCATGGGCACTCAAGACTCCCTACCTGACTTGCATGTACTTCAAGTTGGTGGGAGGCAAACAACAGCTTATTTGTTAACGAGTTAATTCTTGGATCACATATCCTACCTCACACAGAATAACATGAACATATGTGGGGGAAAACTGGACTTTGGCTGAGCTTGTGGTATACCTGTCAAAATGTGTCTAAAATTCCTAGTATATCCTTATACCGTTAGCAGGGAATGCTTCATGTGTGATGAGTTACAACTAAGGCTAGTAATTTAGAATATTTATTAAATTTATATGCCACCCATCTCTCCAATGAAGCCTTATTTATTTATTTATTTATTTATTTATTTATTTATTATAAATAAACATTAATAGATCATAGATATAGAATATAGTTAAAATTTAAATAAATGTATAAAAAAGTATGCAAATTAATAATTTAAACTATGCAAAAAATAAGGAACCAAGAGATGAATGGTACAGGGATGAGGGTCTTCTCACCCCGTCAACCTCTTCCAGCAATGTGCCCCCCCCTTGGGGCCCTAATACAACTGGCAAAACCAAGTTTTAATACCCTTCCAGAGGGCCAAAAGTGTGAGTGCAGTTCTCACCTCCAATGCTAAAGTGTTCCAGAGATGGGGCCACAACTGAAAAGGCACTTTTCCTTGACCTCAGCCGCTGAAATTTCTTGGCAGAAATTCCATTCACAGACCTATAATTCAGATTATACTTTCTCTACTAATGTCAGTATCTATAGAACATCTGGCAAGAGGCATAGTAGGTTTAGATCTTATCTCCTATTCTCTTTTTCTTACCTCACATCATTAATTTTCTTGACTTACTTTTTCCCTGTGTTTGCTTATCTCAACAGGAAGTAACATGATGGATACGTGTGACATGGTATATGAAAACTGGTTTTGTGAATCCATGCAGGTGCCATACACATTTTTGGAAAATGAAGGCGAATGTAACTATATGCCAGAGTTTTGTATTTACTTTTCCACCCCAGTTACTGAAGTAAATTGAGTTAGAGAGTGTCTTGGGCTTAGCTTCCTACTTCCTTCTGGCAAATTACTACTTCTCTCATCTATTCATGTCTCCCACAACAATCATTTTGTGATGATTATTTCAACAGTGCTTTTAATGCAAGTGTAGATTATCAAAGTTACAAAATGTGACCACAAGGGGCAAACTTGGACACCCAAAGAACAGCACATGTAAAAACTGGAAGCCAATTTGCTTCTGGGTCCAATTCAAGATGAAGGTTATGATCTTTAAAGCCAGGTAAGAGGTTCAGATTATAATTGAGTACTATCTCAGTCCCATTAACTCAGACCATTCCACCTGGCCAGGCAGGGAAGGCAAATTGTGCATCCCATCACTTAAAAGAATTCGAGCTGGTGGGGTCCAGGAAGGGAACCTTATCTGCCATTGCCATTGTCTTATGGAACAGTCTCCATCCAGAGGTGAGGTGGACAGGCATGGTTCTGCAGCTATGCTTGGGGCTCACAGAAAAGCATGCAGCCATGGGGCTGGTTATGCCCTGAAAGCCTCCCCCCGCCTTTTAATTAACTTTAATATTAATTTCTAATATATCCTTTTATATACTGTCTTTAATGTTTTAATATAAAAGTATTATATTGTACACCACCCAGAGTCCCTCTGCGATATAAATGAATGATTTTAAAAATTTGATAAATATAATAAATAAAATATCCTCCATTACATAACATTACATAACAGGTTAACTTATTCTATGAAAAAGAAAAGTCAAGATTGACTACAGCCAGTCCATGGCTATATATACTGTATATGTCGCCACCACTGCTGAGTACTAAAGGAGAACTCCTTATATTGTAATAGTTAGTTGATGGGCAAAACCTGTTTTCAGGAACAAAATATTCTACTTCCTAGAGCAATTTGACTCTTTTGAAACTGGTTTTTCCAAATGTTATTAAGAATTGAAACAAAATATTTTTGAATTCTCTGGGATGTTCCATTCCTAAAATGACCTAACCCTAACCCTAAAATAGTTTTGTACATATTTTACTACAATTTTTGGAGTATATGTTAAATTAATCCACACTCATAATCAAGTTAATTGAAGCAATATTTATGTTCATATCTCAAAGGAACACCAGACCTGAAGCTTATTAATCTTGCTGAATTTAGACAGCCAGATTGAAAATGTTTCATGCCTGAGCATGTTACCACATAATTTTAGTAAGCATTGAGTGTAAATTGTTTATTTTCACTCAGACTATCTATGCAATTCGATTGACAAATTTGTGCAATTCAAACTTCCAATTAATTTGTTATATGTTGGAGATAAACAACTAAAAAGTACAATCGAGATTTAAGTCCGTACTGGCAATTCTGTTAAAGCAAAAGGTTTATGCATTTTTTGCTTACTATAGTTCACTGAGCTATAAAAACTAGCTTGAAATTCTTCTAAATAGTGTTTAACAAATGTTAAAATTACTCCTTGAAAATTGTTTAGGAAAGAAATGTTTTAATTTTTATTTCATTTAAAACCATGTATATTTCTGTCTCTTTGGGCAGGATATGGAACTATGAAATGCTTGTTCAAGTGCTAGACTGCCTCCCAGGACACTCCCAGGAAATAGACCTCACTTGGTGACATCCTTGGGCAGTGACCATTCAGTTACAAAGTAATTTTGCAACAATGCCACCCAAAAGTGCTTCGAAAGGAACTAGACTTTTCCTTGAAGACGTTCACTCCTCATCCAAGAAGTTCATCAGAAACCTCCTCTCCTCTCCTCTCCTCTCCTCTCCTCTTACAAAGACATATAGAGGATCAGCTGAAGAAGTCCTTACTAGTTATCTCACACTCTACACATATAAATCTAAATTCAGCTGTCAACCTACTCATTAGTCCAGAAATGCTATTGATAAATGCACTGCAATGGTTATAACTTCAGGGATTAGACATAAGTACCATTCATTCAGCCCTGAGGTAGCTTCAAATGGTCACTGGACAAATTTATTTATTTGTTTTTCACATTTTTGAACCACCCATCTCCCTCAGAGGGGGACTTTGGACTACCTATATTCTGGATGGAAAAATATTAGCACCTTTACACACAGTTTGAAATGTTTAAATAACTCAATGACAAAAGCACACAATAGAAAGGAGAATGATCACCTTTTCCAAACATAGATTCATACCTAATCACCTATTTACCAGTTACCTTGCTAAAAGTGCAAAACAGATTGGTGCAATCAATTTAATATTGGTGGTTTATAAAGGAGACATTGCCAAACAAGAATATTCGTACTATTAAATGCTTCAGCAGCATCCAAGAAAGTTCCAAGGTGGATTTCTTTGCTTATATGTGTATTGCTAATATAGTGAGTTCTATTAGTATAAATTGAATATTTTTGTTTAATCAATCCAGCTTAATATTTGTGTAGTTACCAATTAAATTATTTAATCTGTTTGCTAAAAGCCCTGAGATGATTTTATCATCTGCATTGGAAGCTGATCTATACAACTCAGCATTTGTTGTATAATTTCCCTTCCTGAAAATGAATGCTGTAAGCTTTTTCTTCAGTTCCATGGATCTAGAATTGTCTATGCTATACATTTTCATTAATTAATACTATTTTATCTCTATAGTTTGAATCCTTTCTTTTTGTAATTAGATATTTTTTTCTCGATAATACTCCTATATTTGCATTTAGGTTTTCATTATCCTCCTGACAGAATTTACAGAATTTACCTGTAACTTATTTTTAAAAGTACTTTATTTCCTTGGTTTATGGTAATTATTATGAAGCTTTTTATTAAGACTCATATATTTTTTCATTTATTCACCCTTAATACTACTCATTTAATTGGATGAATTAATTACACCATACATAGTGAATTCAGATTTGGCTTTTCTGCTAATTGTCAAGCTAATGAATTATCTTGTTTGGTTTCATTTTCAAAGGATCTTTATTTAATGAAAGCCATGAATTTATCTGCGTTTTATGATCCATTAAATATATTGTTTTCTTAGGTTTCAAACTGGTTCATATATATGTATAACTACAGAGTGGTTTCTTTTAAGTTGTTCCTGCATTGTTTTAAATTTTTTTTATTATTTGATTTATAGTTTCTTTATTTTTTCCTTTTATTAGACACATTTTAGTTTTCTCACTACAGTAGTACAAAGTTTTCTCACTACAGTACTATTTCAAATGCACCTCAAACAGCAGCACCTAATAAACAGGATAATCTAAAAAGTCAACCAGAATTGGTACTTGAATAGGATACCACAAGAAAATCGCAGTGTTATAAACTAAACTAGGAAGTTGAAAAAAATATTGAAAAAATATGTGCCATTTTATTGTTAAGAAAACAACATTGAAATGTTCATATAATCAAATCAAACTTTACTTCCTCTGTGTTTAAGTTTACTTTGATTTTAAATTCTTGCAGAATCATTAGATCTTTATTTGAAGAAGATTTGGGCAATTATACATGTTATATACTAGAAATTACCACTAATTATGGTTAGTAGTACACTAATTAGCAAATAGAAATAGTCAGGATTTCAGTAGCAAGTGTGGCTACCAGAAAAAGAATTAAAATCTTTTTATTTAATTTTTAATTCATCTAAAATTTAATTAAACTTAACATAAGGAGCAAGTGGTTATATCAAATAAACAAAATGTTTCAAATGTATACATTTATGTAGATTTTTGGGTGGGTGGTGGGTCTATACATGTAACTAGAAGTGCCAGCTGGGACCAAATGCAGCTGCAACATTAATAACTATGTGAAATTGTTCTGAAGAGTGATTTTTCTCATTTCTAGTAAAACATTAAAGATGTTTTGCTTTTGTGATCATGAGTTTTATAGCATCTAGAATTTTCTGTATTCCATTGAGATAAAAAATACCTGTACAACACACATGTATATAGAAGGAGTATCAGATGTTTTACTCATCATTTCTTCAGAATTCCTCTCTTTTTTCTGTCTTTCAAGTGTATCCACACATACAGAACTGTAGTTCTTCATATCAGACAAACATTTTTAGAATTTTCATAAATTTCAGGAGCAGATTTCGTATAGCATACTCAGTTGTTATAAAAAGGATTTAAGGAAACACGTTACTGGAATTCTGCTTAAAGTATTTTGCATTTGAATTTTTACTAAGGAGAATTGAGGTTTTAATCCAAGTGAGCAAAACAGTACTGTAGCTTCAGAACAAATATCTTTATTCCATTCATTTTTTACTGGATAGAGAAGCTTTCTCAAATGAATTGGTAAGATTGTCCCAGATGTTTGTGATTTTTTTTTTGCCAAAAGTCACTCTTTGAGTAATAGAATATAAACTGCTTAACAACTGGATTTGTAAGAATCCTAATATTGCTAGAAACAATGTCAGAATCTGAAAGCACAAGATACTTACTGATACAGAGGACTTCAAAATATGGTGATTAGCATGTGTAGCTCCTGGCACAAAATCAGCTGGCTGTCCCACAGTTGGATCACTACTCCTTCTAACCAAAAGTGGAGTACCTAGAAAGAGAGAAAAGAATATATTTGATTAACTAGGATTACTTTAGAAGCATTCACTTTTATAACATTATATATTTATGATAGCTTCTGTGGATGCTTCTCCAGCTGCTGGTTCAAATGAAGAAGAGCCGGTTCCAGGGATGTTGGGGGAAGATATGGAGGAACATTAGGAGATTGCCTGAGGTTCCGAGCCAAGAGCAGTGGTTGCAGGAGGACAACCAGACAAGTGGATGGCTGAACTAGGGACAGGAGAGGCACAGCTGCAGCCGGGAAGCCCAGAAGTTTTAGGCAGAGGGAGCACAGCTGTAACTGGCCAGTGGGGATGAGGAAGAACTGCTTCCTCCTCAAGATCTGAGAGCACATAGGGCTAAGGAGGAAGGTGCAATGAAAGTCAGCCAGGCTACTTGTGAGTTGTTAGCCTCACCCCTCTTGATAGGCTGTATCATGGAGCACATGGAGGGAAACGATGCTGGGAACAACTCATCAACGCACTGCTGTATGTTCTTCGGGCCGCTGTGACTTTTGACTTGCTCCTGGACCTGGATTCTGTACCTTGGACTTTGGATCATGCCTCTTGAACTTTGAACATGCTTTGCAGACTTGCCTTTGCCATGTGGATTTGTGTTGGGTTTTTCCTGGATTAGACTATTAAACCCCTTGGAGGTTGCATTAGTGTTGAAATAGGGAATTTCTGGGGGAAAATATTCAGGGCTTGGGAAGCCTCAATAAAGACTTTTAACCCCCATGGAGTGTGAATGTGTGAGTGGGACAGGATAATATTTCTACAAGGACTAAGGAATACCTTACAAAACAATCAACTCTTGCTTTTTTTTAAGAAGGAAAAGAAAACAAAAATAAGCCAGAAAAAGGAAGAAAAACATGTGTGTGTCAATAAAATCCATAATGTATATCATAACCAATTGTAAAAAGGAATTAAGAAAGCATATTACTTTACATGATGAGTCATCAAGATTAGCAGCCTGTGATAAGCAGATTCTCCATGATTTAGTCCAATTTCCTTTTAAAAGGAATAGGTTGTAATCATCATATCTGATGTTAAAAATCAAGAGGTTCATTATCTGTTATCAAGAAATGTTCTATTTTATCAGTTCTAAATCTCCTTATATTAATTTTCAATGGCTGATCCTATGTTTTAATACTGTAACAGAGGGGAAATATTCTCTCTCTCCGTATTTAGAATCATGTAGACAGTCTGAAATAATAGTAAATAATTATTTATAAAATGTGTGTATCACAAAATTCTGGTCAGTTTACAATTATTGAAAACATTTAAAGGAAAAAAACTCTCACAAGACAAAAGAACAATAATGGCAAAAAATAACAACAACCCCAAACTCAGAAATGAGGACAAAGGAAGAAAGGGACATCTATCATCCTTGACAAAAGGCAGGCTGAAGAGCCAGGTGTTTAGTGGTCTTCAAAATATCAGTAAATTGGGAACGGCTTTTTTGTTTTTGGGGGGTTTTTGGGGTGGGGGGGAGACCTAAATCAAAGGACAGGCATTGCTACAGCAAAGGCGCACTTCCAGGAACCAAGTAAATGGTATTGTTTAATAGATGGAACTGCACCATGTTACGTTGACTGAAGTAATTCGATAAAGCACGTGCATGTGAGATTTTTTTTTTAATTTGGGGGAGAATATAGAATACTGGAATACATATGTTGTACATGCATTTAAAATAAACAATTTGTCCTATGCATCCCATTATTAAAAATTCCTAATGTTCATCTCCCTCTGATACTGATAAAACTGTCCTTTTTATATACATGAACCTTTCTCTAATAATATTTTATATGATACATTGTCATAATCCTATATATTCTTAGTTCCCATAGCATTTTTCTACTCAACTGATTTAATTATAATCTCTGGATCCTTAGCCAATTGGCATAATATCGCAAACTTTTCTCTATGTAAATTATGCCAATATAGATTGTTCATTTTTTCATTCCTTCAAAATCTATTTCTCAACAGTCTGTATATCAGGATATACAACTCCCTGAATGTTAAACATATATTTAGATTTGAAAATATCGTAGACAGTCTGTTTTTAAAATACTATTTTAGCTTTGATGCTCTTCTAAACAAGAGCCAGCTCAAATTTGTGAAGGATTATGTCTTGGTAGGAGCAAATAGTCCTTTTCTGAGCAATTCCATTTTATTTTGGTTTGAAATCTTAAATAAAATATTCACTGGTTCATTATTTTTCTTTCCCTTCTGGCTTCTAGTTGCTATTTATACATTTAGTATTAAATACATCATATGGTGGGGAAGAAAAAAATCTGGAAGACCATTAGATGACTGCAAACATTCAGAGGTCCATGAAAAGAATGGCATAGTCTGATTAATGGATCACCTTATTCTGACTTGACTTGCAAAATAAGAAATCATAAAAATAACTATTCAAAAAGGACTAAATTCAGGTCTTGAAGATATTTATCAATATATAAACAAAATGCACAGAAGTGATCAACATGTAGATTTCTTATTGTAATCATATTTTCTTTCCTGTATATTTAGTATTAGATTTTGCAATTACCTACAAAAGATTCAGGTTTTCTTAACACTAAGTAGGGTTAATTTATATATAATTTTAAAAAATCAAATGAAATCTTAATCATACATAAATAGGACATGTTTTTAACTCATATTAAAGAATGAAATTGTTATAATGGAGTGTAAAACGGAGCTACAGAGACCTTAAGAAAATAGACAATAAAAGAACATTTAACAACACTGAAATACAATAGCCAGATATGAACAAATTAGTTTTTGAAACATGAATACACTTTATACTGCTTCTTTAATAAAACCAAAATAAAATACCTGAGTGAAAGTAAGTCCAGCTGCATACACACTTAAACTATTGAGCTTTAAGTAGCTAGAATCACTTCCCATAGAATTTGACAACTCTGAATAACAAATCCAATTAGCATGGCAAGATATTGACTGGATAGTTACCAGAGTTACCTAGATTTTTTTCCACTTCTCTGACCCAGCCCACAGCTATGGAGTCTGCTACTAGATGAAGTAGCATTCTGGCTGATTATGCAGCATCAAGTCAGTGTTGACTCTAAGGAACCACAGATTTTCTCCAGAAGGATTTGTCCCTAATCTTGTTTGTCAAGTCTTCTAATTGTGCACCCATCACTATTGTAATTAAGCCCATACACCTTGGTTCTGGTCACTTTCTTTCCATATTTTATTGCATTATAGACTTTTTCCAGAGAGCTAAGTCTTTGATTATTGGGTCTGAAAGAATTAATTTGAGTCATTTATGCTTTATCCCATGTCTTCGCCAACTAGAGCTAATCTCTTTCATCAGGTTCTGTACATACTGTGGTTTTCTGACTTGTATACAGTTGCAAGAAAAAATATGTGAAGCCCTTGGGATTACGTGGAGTTTTGCATGAATTGGTCATAAAATATGCTCTGAACTTCATCTAAGTCACAACAATAGAAAAACACAGTCTGCTTAAAATAATACTACACAAACATTAGATGTTCCCATGGTTTAATTGAACATAACATATAAACATTCACAGTGCAAGGAGGAAAAAGTATGTGAGCCCCTAGCCTAATGACTTCTCCAAAAGCTAATTGGAGCCGGAAGTGAGCCAGCCTTGACTCCAATCAGTGTGATGATATTGGATGTGTTGCTGACAGCTGTCCTGCCCTTTAAAAACACACACCTGTTTTGGGTTTACTGGTTTCAAGAAGCACTGTCTGATGTGAACCATGCCTCGCAGAAAAGAACTCTCAGAAGACCTACGATCAAGAATTGTTGACTTGCATGAAGCTGGAAAGGGTTACAAAAGTATCTCCAAAAGCCTTGATGTTCATGTGTCCACGGTAAGACAGACTGTCTACAAATGGAGAAAGTTTAGCACTGTTGCTACTCTCCCTAAGCGTGGTCTCCTGTAAAAATGACTGCAAGAGCACAGCACAGAATGCTTCATAAGGTAAAGAAGAATCCTAGAGTGTCAGCTAAAGACCTACAGAAATCTCTGGCACATGCTAACATTTTTGTTGACACATCTACAATAAGGAAAACATTAAACAAGAATGGAGTACATGAGAGGACACCACGGAGGAAGCCATTGCTGTCCAAAAAAAATATTGCAGCATGTTTGAAGTTTGCAAAAGAGCACCTGGATGTTCCACAGCACTACTGGCAAAATATACTGTGGACAGATGAAACCAAAATTGAGTTGTTTGGGACGAACACAACACTATGTGTGGAGAAAAAAAGGCATAGCACACCAACATCAAAACCTCATCCCCACTGTAAAACATGGTGGAGGGAGCATCATGGTTTGGGGCTGCTTTGCTGCCTCAGGGCCTGGACGGATTGTTGTCATTGATGGGAAAATGAATTCCAGAGTTTATCAAGACATTTTGCAGGAAAACGTACGACCATCTGTCCGCCAACTCAAGCTCCGCAGAGGATGGGTGATGCAACAGGACAATGACCCAAAGCATACAAGTAATTCAACCAAAAAATGGCTTCAACAGCACAGAATACGCCTTCTGGAGTGGCCCAGTCAGAATCCTGACCTCAACCCGATTGAAATGCTGTGGCATGATCTTAAGAGAGCGATTCACACCAAACATCCCAAGAATATTGCTACACTGAAACAGTTTTTTGAAGAGGAGTGGTCCAAAATTACTCCAGATCATTGTGCAGGTCTGATCTGCAACTACAGGAAACGTTTGGTTGAGGTTATTGCTGCCAAAGGAGGGTGAACCAGTTATTAAGTCCAAAGGTTCACATACCTTTTCCTCCCTGCACTGTGAATGTTTACATGTTATGTTCAATTAAACCATGGCAACATCTAATGTTTGTGTAGTATTATTTTAAGCAGACTGTGTTTTTCTATTGTTGTGACTTAGATGAAGTTCAGAGCACATTTTATGCAATTCACATTTCATGCAAAACTCCATGTAACCCCAAGGGGTTCACATACTTTTTCTTGCAACTGTATTGCTTTTGCACTAGGATAAGATGCTCTGAAATTCTCATTTTTGTAAGCACATTCCACAAGTTTATATGATCAATACAACTATTGCCTTTCTATAATCAATGAAGTACACATTGACTTGTTTCTAGTATTCTTTGACTTTCTTAGGTATCCCTTCAATCAAAGTTTCTTGCATTTTTCTAAAGCCATCTTGAATATTTGGCTTCTTTCTTCCCATATAGGGCTCTAATCTGCATTGAATTATCCTAAGCATTATCTTGCTAACATAGAAATTAAGGATATTGTAAGAAATTTTGCATATCCTATTAACTGCAATTTGTTGGCCACTGTGTCATTCTCCAGTTTTGCTTACATAAATTGGTTAGAAGCTGTTACTGATTCTTCCTTTGTTTGCTATAAATATTCTATCACTTATTGTGGTTTCCCAAACTGATAATAACAGAGCACTAATCTAAAACCATTTTAGAGGTTTCTGTATATTATTACAGGTCTTTGTAATAGGGAATATCTTCAAAGGTATCTTGGATGTTAACATCTCTATTGTACAAACTCTCAGGAAATTCCTTCCATTTTTCTTTGATCTTTTTTGAATCAGTCACTATTTGTCCATTTGTGTTCTTTAGAATCCCAATTAATGATACAAACCTTCTTCTAAGTTTAGAGATCTTCTGGAAGACATTCTGTCTTTTAACAGTTCTGTGAAACCATTTGTTAAGTTTCTTTCTGAGATTTTTATCATTCTTGGCTTTGGATTTTTTCCCACTCTGTTCTTAGCAATTTTAATAGTTTGTTCTAAGATCCACTTTGTTTTCTTCTATTTCTTCATCTTTTGCAGCCTGTTTTCACATTCATCTTTAATGTGTTCCTTAAGTTCCTCTGATTCTCTATCAATAAGATTTCGAAGTAATTCCTGATGTTCTCCTTGAAAATGGTGGGTACTTATGCTCCAAGCATTATTGTAGAAAGTTTCTTCTTCAATTTCAGTTTAATGTGGAATTTGCATATGTTCAATTTGTGATCTATTCCACATTCAGTCACTGACTGTTATAACTGAAATTTTCTACTTCCTTCTACCAATAATGTGGTCTATTTGCTTTCTATACAGGTAATCTTCGACTTACAACCATTCGTTTAGCACCAAAGTTACAACAACAATGAAAAAAGTGATTTACAACTGGTCCTTGCATTGCAGCATTCCCACAGACACATGATCAAAGTTTGGGTTTTGGCCAATCAGCATGTATTTGTAATGATTACAGTATCCCGGAATTGCCATTTGTGACCTTCTCAGATGGCTTCCAACAAGCAAAGTCAATGGAGGAAGTCAGATTCTCTTAACAACTGTATGAATCATTTAACAACACAGGTGATATGCCATGGCAAAACAGGTCATAAAATCAATAATGCCTCACCTAACAACCAGCTTGCTTTGTAACTGAAATTCAGGTCCCCATTGTGGTCATAAGTCAAGGACTACCTGTATATAATTGCACAATTGTCATTTTAATTATTTGATGACGGTGTTATTAATTCAAAGTTAATGGAGTGTTAAGTTATTTGCCTACGAGTTATGAACCATGGTGGCACAGTGGTTCAAATGCAGAATTGCAGGCTAATTCAGCCCACAGTCAGGAGTTCAATTCTGATTGGATTCAAGGTTGACTTAGCCTTCCATCCTTCTGAGGATCCAGATTGTTGGGGGCAATATGCAGACTCTGTAAACTGCTCAGAGACTGCTGTAAAGTAGTCTGGACCAGTATATAAGTCTAAGTGATATTGCTAGTGCTTAATTTTAATTTCCTGAGCTAATATTAGGTTCCTCTTTGATATTTCCAATTTGGCATTCCAACTTTAACTGATATTATTCAGTCATTGGTTGCATTATAGGCAAGTATTGTTCTTGCTATTACCTTCATAATTATGTCCTTTTTTAAATGTCCTGAGTAGTAAATACTGTTAATTTCTAAGATTAAGTATCCAATTCCAGTCTATCTAAGTTCACTGATGCCTAAAATGTAAATATGTAGTAGATTCATTTCACCTTTCATAGTGCTGAACATATTCACACTTCTTACATCCCATGTGCTCATTGCAATTCTGTCTTTGCAGCTTCACATTTTCTTTCCCTGCATGGCAACATCAGCAACTAGACATCTCAAAGACTTAAAACTAGCTATTTCATAAATACTCTTAGTACCCTAAAAGACTTTCAGGTCTACCTAAGAAGCATGTTGAGTGCAATCGGATCTGAGGAGTTCATTATCTGGCATTTTATTGTCAATATTTCATATTTTCTATTAATATGAGTTTTTGGGGTAGAGGAATAACATTCCCTTCTTCCACACAGTATGAAATTATGCCTTTGTTGTTGTCATTGAAGTGAGTTTGCTTTTTTTCCTGCTAAAAATAACAATGTATTTTAATAGTTAACCTTTCATCAACAATATACTAATCACTGACAACTTTTCCAACTTCTCTTTCCACTTATTGATATTACTTGTATATCCTTGTATCAATAGGATATTTTTACTTGTCAGTTCTCTTTTTTAAAAAATTATTGTCAAGCATCATCCTAAATGCCTGCTGCCTAGTATCAATGCCTACTTGCTTTAACTGAGCAGCTAGGATGAGCTTCGTGGCTTGGGTGACCTTGCTGGGATTATATATTCTTGGCAAATATTCCAACCATTCTTTGCCTATCCCGCCTAGCTCTCCCCCACTCCCCAACTAATGAGGAAGCAAGACTGTGGAGGTGGGGTAGTAATAGCATTACTGAAACCAAAATATGTGGATCTGGACCATTTCTGATGGTAGCCACTAACACAGTATATCCCTATTTTTACATTTCTTAAAGTATTAGGTTGATGAACAAATAAATAGTATCTTTCACCTCTATTTTAAGATCTCTATTTGTTCTTAATATCTATTTCTGCATGGTTAATCAATTACTAATTTGTAACATTTTTTTTTTCTAATGAGTCCTGGGTTTTTCCTATACATTGGCTGATTCTCACAACATGTTCTAAAACATTTAAAGATGCACAACAGCCATACATACATCTACTTTGGTACTTCTTCAGCAAATCTTTTGCTATATGTTTAATAATCCTACCTTTCAATAATGCTTTCCTCTAATTAATAGTTAGCTATCCTATAATTATATGGATCACTTCTAGATCTCTTTTTAAAAATCATTGTTCCAGTGGCTGCTTTCCAATCCCATTATAGAGGCTGATTTGAGAGATAATTTGCGTATTACTGTTATTTGCATATTAGCATATCAGCAATTTCACATTTGAGTTCTTTCCTTTTACTCTCAAGAGATTATCATATAAATCAGGTGATTGGTTAATTTGTAATTTGCCAATAAATTCTAAAAGATCTTTTGTCACCTGTATGTCACCTAGCACTTGGGACACCTTATCTCTAAAAGCCATTTCAGGTATAAGGTATTATACTTCTTTATACTGTGGAGAAAAACTTAAATAATTAATTCAGTTTTCCTGAGATCCGCCTCTTCTCCTTTAGCACTTCTGTATCATCTGACAGTCAAATGCCTTTCTGGCATTGATTCACTTAAGAACTATGGTAATTCATTTAAAAATCATGGCAAAAATCTGGTCAACTCACTTAACAAACAACTTGATTGGCAACAGAAATTCTGGTCTCAAGTCTGGTTGTAAATTGAGGACTACCAGTGATTACATCTAAAATCAATGTTGAAATAAAATTCAGTACAACTTGGTAGGTTAGAGGAAAGGGCTGAAGTAAGAGAACCCTATTTAATAGATACAAATGGAAAGTTAGGAAACCTAAGTCGAATGCCCAAGTGTAGGTTGGTTATTCCTGCCTTGGCAATAATACCTGTACAAAAGATTTTGTGGTACTACCAGACAACATTTCACATACTGTATGAGACAGCAGTAAAATGTGATCGCCACAAAAGCAAATATAATTTTATATTGCAGCATCAGAAATAGAGTTCACAAATCACAGAAATCAACTGTTCTGCTTTACTCTGCTGTGAACATAATTTTATAACCTTTGAAGTATAAAATATCCATTTCCAATCACCTCACATTGAAACAAGTTCAAAAAAAGGGCAATGAGGTAATCTGGGGATTAGAAAATAACTCCAGCAAGGGAGACTGAAGGACCAATGAGAAAACTGAGATGAGATGATACAAAGAGCAGTCTGGTTGGACCCTTCTTCCCCTTGGCTGTCTTTTCCTTTGGACTTTGGAAGCTGCTACATTAGAGCAACCACATTCACACTCCAGCTATCAAAGGAAAAGCCTTCCAGAATTGGAAGTGGGTGTGTGGGAGGGAAGAAAGAGGAAAGCATAACATGTGGGAAAGAATCACAGGTGATAGGTGAGGTAAACCAAAGATGTCAAGGACAAAACAGGCTTGGTTAAGGTGCTGGGTTGGAGTCAGCATACACTAGGAGGGAGGGAGTGGGAAGAATAGCAATAGCACTTAGACTAATATACCGCTTCACAATGCTTTACAGCACTCTATAAGCAGTTTACAAAAGTCAGCATATTGCCCCCAACAAGAAGAGTGAATTCAGAAGCTTGAGCAGCAACCAATGGAGCTTTACCAACTTCTCCAGCAACACAAACATTGATAACATTTTTCCCCTTACCAACCAGATGTTGAAAGATACCAAAGCCCCCGCAGCAGCTGAAGCCAGATTTCTGCCTGCCAGTGAGTTTAATACACCAATTGATTATTTCCACTTTTTTCACCTATCTTGTGCTTTTTCCAACCAAATAGGTTGAAGTTAGGATTGTCAATCGATAGTTGACACCTTTGCAAATTTATATTCCCAGAACAAAATCATAAGAAGTTTATTATATCCATGACAAGTAAAAACTTTTTGGACATAAAATTTCAATACTAGTGACAAACAAAAAAGAAACAAGACCTAAGTTTATTTTACAAGTTTACTTATGAGTTCATAATAACAAACTCATAGGATACTCATGAAGATACAAAGAAAATAGAATTTAGAAAGAGATATAAAGATAGACAGGGATTAGAAGATGAGTTTATTCCCCATTTTGTTTGAAAAGAAATTGTTATTTTTGCATAACCTGCAACAAAGGAGAAAAGTGGACTGTCCTATTTCTCAGTTGATCCCACCATCATTAACTACAAATATGTGAAAGGATGCCACAAAGAAAAAGATCGAGCCCTCTGCCCTCTTTCCTTTCCAGAAGTTATCAATAATTCCTGTTTTTCTTCAAAATATAATATTAAAAGAATAGCAAGCAATTATTTAATTAGAGCGAAATCCATCCAACTTAGAAATACTGATCTGGTTCTGCACCACATATGGACCACCAAGCAACCTTGTGTGGCCTGCCTGCATATGTTAAAAATCCACTTGCGCCAGGATGGATCCATTGCTGCCATCACCATCCCTTCAGGCCACACCCAAAAAACCCAGCTCAGAACTGCTGCTACTTTGCTAGCTGCCAAACAGCTGAAGGGTGTCCCAGTTATTCTTCTGCAGCACAATATTATTTTTAATAATACTGTGGTCCTTTCCCTTCTATATGTTCCACTAGTCTGATGTACTGTATACTGTACATCAGTAGTATCACTTGACTTTAGAATTTTTTTCCCATTTACACTCCTTTGAAAGTGTATAGCTTTTTTTTTTTGCCTTAGATACACACTGAAATTTATTTTAAAAGAAAGTATGGCTTTGAAAAGGCTGACATAAAAATATGTCATCAGTTTAAGAGGTACGGTTTCCTTTTTTTGAAGCTTAACATTTATAAATAACCCTTGTTTCCCACACACCATTCGAAGGCAAGTTCTATTCAGGTCTTTGAAACCTTGAAGTGTGGCAGGAGGACCAGGACAAGTATGGGCTCTCCCATCCACTTAAAATCCTATCCTTGTCAACATGAGGAAGCTGTGATAGAAAGATGTGGGGATGATTTTCATATGTCTGAAATGGAGCTGTAATATAAACAGAGTGGCAGTTAACAAATAAATATTGAGCCATAACTTAAACGTAAAGAATCTAGCACACGAACATCAATCCGGTTGAAGCAAACATTTTAAGAGAACTTTGTCATGGTGCACATGCGTGGCAGATTATTTTTAAATTTACATTTTCTGCTTGCTTTCTGCCAACATGTTTTTCAAAATATGGTTTTAGAGCTTGTCTTCTCAACTTCTTTTTCCAGAAAGCCTCGAGAAGAATAAGTGCTAAACAGCAGGTTAAAAAAAGAGGCAGAAAGTAATTATTTCTTATGTTTTTATATTTTTTTAGGAAAAAAAGCTCTCTACATATCCATAATATAAAACAACAACTTGTTAGAGTAGAGTAAAACATATACTGATTCAGAAGATTTTAAATATTAATATTCTGAAACCAGAAGTTTTACTCTTGGGACTGATGGATAAATAGTTGGGGGAAAGTCATGGAACTTAGTTTTTGCTGTTAATAACTGCAATGAGATCATTGTATGCACAAAGATCGAAAGATTTGGCAATGCCTACAACAGAAATGGTTGGTGAAGATGATGCAGTAGACCTTACTGAAATGGTCAAGTTGATAATATCTATGTTTTATCGCTGACTGGAAACTGCTTAAGAACTATTTGCATAAAACAGAAAAAAAATGAACTAATGATCTATGGTTTTGACAATTAGATAGGGTAGTTTATAGAAAGAAGAGAATCACAATGCAACTTTAGAGAAAGGGACACAGTAAATCTACAATTGTATTAATAACTGTTGTAAAGAAAATCAGAGTATTTTTTTCTTTCTATTCTTTTTTTCTTTTTGCGCATCAGGTTTCTCTTTTACTTCATCCTTTTTTTCCTTCTTAGTTTATTTTGGTTTGCATTAATATTTAGCCTTATTTTTTAAACTTCCAATAAAATTATAATTTAAAAAAATAGCAAAACATAGAAGAGTACCAAAAACCAAACTTATAATTTAAAAGCTTAACAAGTTAAAGAACAATTACATCAAAATAAAAATATATGTTGCAGAGGAAAGATTTAAAAAATACATACAACTTGAAAAAGGGAAAGATTAAAAAGTATGGAAGAATTTAAAAGGAAGGGACCAGAAGATGAATTTTTTTAAAAAAAAAATCAGTGAGTGGGATTTCTAAGGACAGCAAACCTTTACTACTAGCGCATCTCCACTGAATATCCCACTGATTAGTTAAATAAGAAGCTTCTAAAATATAGATAATTGCAGCTGAAGACCTTGCTGATGAAAGGAGCAGTTAAGCAGCATCACAGATTGCTTGCATGTAGCATGTTTTAAGGAAACACTCAATAATAACAAAACATGAAAAGAAAGAGCAAGGAAGGGCACACACTTTGAAGTGTAATTTTATGAGTATGATCTAACTTATGATTCCATATCAAATGACAATTCATGTTTAAACATCTTGAGTGTTCACTTTGATAATACTTCATTTCTACCTAAGAGCCAATTAAATTACTCTATAATTGATATCAAAAGCAGTTTGTTGAAATGCCTGCTAGTGTTCATTTTATGCTATTATTGCCAGAAGTATTTTATAGACTGGAAGATATCCTTGACTCACACCATTTGTGCTGACATATACAAGCACAATAAAGTAAGTCAAGGGCAAAGGAAACAAACTGAAATAATGGACAGTGGTGAATGGTTTAAAAAATGATTATTCTAAACATTAGTCTTTGAAGCAACTAAAAAGAAATGATGGAATACATGCATTAAACAGCCTGAGATTTTTTTTAAAATTTATTTATTTATTTTTAGATTTCTATACCGCCCTTCTCCCTGGGGACTCAGGGCAGTGTACAGCCAAGTAAAAACACACAATATAAACATTAAGAACAAATTAAAAATAATATCTAAATTGGCTCCAAAATTTAAAAAACACCCCAATTTAAAATTATTTAAAAGGCTTTGCTTAGGCCAGCCCGGCTTGTTGGAAGAAAAATGTTTTAAGGGCACGGCAGAAGGCACGGAGGTCATGGATTCTTCTATTTTAGACTTCTATTATTTTGAAAGTGCTACAGAATACTTCCTTCGTCTTCACAATGAATAATTAAACTTCATATAAAAACATGGAACAAATCCTAAGGTTTGTTCCTCAAAGTTAAATGACTTAAATTGGGGGTTTTGTTTTTTATGGCCACTTTTTATCATTTATCAACTAATCAGTAAGCACTGCTGGATTGCATTGAGTCTGCCTCATGTTATTATGCAATGGGATGAACCCAAATGAATAGGATGAACTGGGCCCTCCTGGCTTCCACAAAAGAGGCTCCAAATCCTCAAGCCATTTCTCAACACTCTTGAGAAGAGCTAATTTGGTGATGATGGCATCAACCCTTTATCTCCAGAACAATCCCTCTTTGCCATGGTCTTCTTGTGTATAGGTCAAGGCAATCTTTCTTTCTTCTTTCCATAGTTGATCAGATAGGAAGCCATGTGCTCAATGGTCCCTTTCCCCAGAATGAAGGCCACTGAGATCTTAAGAATTTAAGACTTTATTTTGTATATCAAGATCAAAAAACAAGAAGGGAATCCAAAGGCACAATACCTGCTTCTGAAGAGCCTGATTAAGTGACTTGTTTCCTTAGCTCAGAATCTCTGAAAATGTCCAAAGGCTAAGAGATCACAGTCATAAAATAAAATAAAATCTATGCCATATCTACCGTAACTTCACTGGTATCTAATTTGCTGATAATACCCTGATTTACAAGCCAGATTTCTGTGAGTTTGGATTTCTTTTCTTACTTAGTTTTCAGCCAACTCTCAGAAGATCAAAAGCAAATCCTTCTTAAAAAAAAAATCCCACCTGCAAATAGAAAAATCCTATTCCTAATTTGGATTTTTCAACATTTGGCTTCATTGGATTTTGGATGCCACTGCCCATCTCCCTGGTTGACAAGTCAGATTTCTTGGGTATCTGAATCTCTTAGAATACAATGCATATTAGCTTCCAAATAAGAAAGATGTTAAGAAAAATGTAATGCAACCCTTCAGGTTAAAAAAAAGCCACTATCTGCAACAAAACAATTCAGAGTTTGATATGTACCAGTTTTGTAAAAGATCATTTTCGATATTTTGTTTTACATATTGTAATTTATATGATACAAGTTGCTTGTGATTGGCTGTTGAAAACAAAGGCCCCCCAAAAGGTGACATATGCAACTTTCCCTTTGAAAAACAAGGCAGTAAAATGTGACAAAAAATAGACAAATTTAAAGTTTATAAAACATGTTTCAATGGCTCAGTTTATGTGCTACAAAGCTTCAATAACTTTTAATTAAGTAAACAATTAATATACTACTTTTTATCATTATTTTAGGTTTTTTTTAATAAATTGCTTTGATACCAAATAAAATAATAAATCCTTATAGATCCTGCCAATAAAAGTACAACTGGAAATCAAAGATTTTAAATTATCTGGATTAAAAAATGGAAAGTTAAGCCCAGTATCTAAACTAAAAGAAACGCAGAGTTAGGAATAACTCCAGGACAATCATCAAATAAGTCCTCTTCCTTCAACAGAGGCATTGGGCAATGATATTGATGTGAGGCTACTGATTTTGCACACCTTTACCATGCGGAAGGGAGCATATTGAGAATATTTTATTAGTGCATATAAATCCTTGGGAAGACTCAAGAAAATTACAAGGGACATTCTTACCTTGACAATCCATTCTTAAAAACTTAAGTACCGGTACCTACCTAATTTCAAAGCAGAGGATGTCACTTCTATCTCTCCACCAATAGGTTGAAATGCTGCTAGCTGGGCAGCTACATCAGTCTCAAAAGCATCTGGGCTGTTGCCTTCTGTTAAACTACCATTGGTGTCATCAGATTTGGGGAATGCATCTTGTTCATCATACACGGCAATCAACTGTAAAATAAAACAATATTTTATAAAGCATTCATAGTGAGAATAGGACTCCTCCAAGGAGGCGTACCGTCGTATTACTATTTCATTTTAATCCACAGTGAGCTATAAATTCATTGGAGTATTCTACCTTCCCCCACTTTCCTGTTAATCGTCCCCAAAACTAAGGAGATAATCTTAAACATCATGTGTTTTTATGTTATCTTACAATCAAGCAACTAGCAAAATCATTTAATACCACTCCACAAAGGAAGGAAAGGATCCCCATCCATCAAGATAGGAGCAAAATCAGAGAAGAACAGGCAAATAGGATAAAAGATAAACAAAACCAAACTGATCTGGTTTTTACATCAAACAATACACAATTCACTCTGAAAAAGGAACTCCATAGGCATAGCATTACTACAGAGAATAGTAAGTTTTAAGGGCCCGACGAAAAGTCCGGAGGTCTGGGATCACTCGTATCTCTGGGGGTAGATCGTTCCAGAGGGTAGGTGCCACCACAGAGAAGGCTCTCCCCCTGGGGGTTGCCAGCTGACATTGTCTGGCTGACAGCACCCTGAGAACGCCCTCTCTGTGGGAGCGAACTGGCCAGTGGGAGGCAATTGGTGGCAGAAGGCCATGGAGTGCTTTAAAGGTGGTTACCAACACCTTGAAGCGCACCCGGAAGTCCACTGGAAGCCAATGCAGCTCACGCAGGAAAGGTGTCACATGGGAGCAAGCACCCTGTCGCTCCCATAATCCCCCGTGTGGCCGCATTCTGCACCAATTGGAGCCTCCGGGTGCACCCCAAGGGGAGCCCCATGTAGAGAGTGTTACAATAGTCCAGAAGAGAAATGACGAGTGCTTGAGTGACCATGTGTAGGGAGTCCCGATCTAGAAAGGGACGCAACTGGCGTATCAGGCAAACCTGATAGAAAGCCCCCCTGGCCACAGCCGTCGTATGCTCTTCTAAAGACAGCCGTAAGTCCAGGAGGACGCCCAAGTTGCGAGCCCTTTCCGTGGGAGCCAGTGATTCGCCCCCAATAACCAGCGATGGCACCAGCCGGCTATACCGGGATGCCGGCAGCCACAGCCACTCGGTCTTGGACGGGTTGAGTCGAAGCCTGTTTCTTCCCATCCAGACCCACACAGCCTCCAGGCACTGGGACATCACTTCCAAGGCATCGTTGGGATGGTCTGGGGTGGAGATGTACAGCTGAGTGTCATCAGCGTACTGATGGAACTCCATCCCAAAACCACGGATGATCTCACCCAGCGGCTTCACATAAATGTTGAACAGGAGGGGCGAGAGGACTGATCCTTGTGGCACCCCGCAAACAAGGCACCTCGGGGTTGACCGCTGCCCCCGTCAACACAGATTGTGACCAGTCGGAGAGATAAGAGGAGAACCACCGCAAAACGGTGCCCCCCACCCCTAGTCCCTCCAACCGGCACAACATGATACCATGGTCGACGGTATCAAAAGCCGCTGAGAGATCTAACAGGACCAGGATAGAGGAATAACCCCTATCCCGAGCCCTCCAGAGATCATCCACCAACGCGACCAATGCCGTTTCTGTGCTGTACCCAGGCCTGAAACCGGACTGGAGCGGATCTAAATAGACAGCTTCATCCAGGTACTGGGGAAGCTGCCACGCCACCACACTCTCAACAACCTTCGCAATGAAACGAAGGTTGGAGACTGGATGATATTTAGCCAAAACAGCCAGATCCAGAGAGGGCTTCTTGAGGAGGGGCCTCACCACCGCCTCTTTCAAGGCTGCCGGTAGGACACCCTCACTCAAAGAAGCATTAATAATCCTCTGGAGCCAGCCTTGTGTAACCTCCCAGGAAGCCAGCACCAGCCAGGAGGGACACGGGTCCAATAAACATGTGGTCACGTTCAGCCGTCCCAAGATCCTGTCCACTTCCTCGGGAGCCACAGGATCAAACTCCTCCCAGATAACACTCTCAAGACCTGCTTCAGTCATCTCGTCTGAACTAACCCAGTCAGCGGCCAAGTCTTCCCGAATCTGAATGATTTTATCATACAGATACTGTACAAAATCCTCAGCTCAGCCCTGCAAGAGGTCATCCCGCGCTCACAGATGGAGGAGGGAGCGGGTCACCCTAAACAGGGTGGCTGGCCGATTATCTGATGACGCGATAAGAGCGGCAAAATAGCTAGATTTTGCCACTTTTATTGCCACTAGGTAGGTCAATATGAGACCTTACCAGTGTCAGGTCAGATTCCTCCATCCGCTCTCTAGGCGTCTTTTCCGGCGCTTCATCTCCCTCAGCTCCTCAGAAAACCAAGGAGCTAAGTGAGTTTGGTGCCGGGTCAGAGGCCGCAAAGGCACGACACGGTCCAAAGCCCCAGTGGCTGCACTATCCCAGGCAGCCACCAGGTCTTCAGCCAAATTGTGAGCCAGAATCTCAGGTAATGGCCCAAGCTCCATCTGGAACCTATCAGGATCCATCAGGTGCCTGGGGCAGAACCACCTGGTCGGTTCCGCCTCCCTGCGGCGGGGTGTGGCGGTCAGAAAGTCAAGTCGAAGGAGTGAGTGATCAGACCATGACAAGGGTTCAATACCTATATCCCCTATATCAAAACCACTCAACCACTGACCAGAGATGAAAACTAAATCCAGAGTCTGTCCACCTATGTGAGTAGGGCCATGAATTACTTGAGTCAGGTCCATGGCCGTCATGGCAGCCATAAACTCCCGAGCTACCTCAGACGTTTCACCGATAGATGGCAGGTTAAAATCCCCCATGACCAGAAGTCTGGGGGTATCAACTGCCACCCCGGCTATGCGGTCGTTGCCACATGGCAGGAAGCCAGGTACATGACCAACAAACCCATCTGCACCCCACGACCCCACTTCACAAAAAGGGACTCACATCCGGCTATCTGAGGTACAGTGGCCTCCCTCGGATCAAGATCTTCCTTTATAATAACCGCTACCCCCCCCCTGCCCCTGCCCTGAGCTCTTGGCTGATGAAATGCGCAGAAGCCTGGTGGGCACATATCCACAAGGGGAACCCCCCCTTCATGGCCCAACCAGGTCTCCATAATACCTGCCAGGTCTGCTCCCCCCTCTTGAATAAGGTCACAAATGAGGGGGGGCCTTATTTACTACAATAAGGGCCTTCTATAAGGGCCTTCTCTTCTCTGACAAGGGTAGTACCGCAAATTAGCTTACAATTAATACAAGCAAAAAGGAATTAAAACATAAACTCTTATTGCTGTAGTCCAGGGGTGAAATGCTCCTGGTTCAGACTGGATCGGGTGATCCGGTAGCGATTGTGGCAGATGGTTCGGAGAACCGGTAGCGATGGCAGCGTGGGGCTCCGCCCACCCACCCGGGTGTCATTACTTCCTGGTTTTAACGAGGAAGTAATGTATTTTTTTACCCTCTGCGCATGCACAGAAGGTTTTGCACATGCACAGAGAGTCTGTGCACGCCTGTGACACACGCGCAAGGCGCATGCACTTCCAAACCAGTAAGGAAGGTAAGTAGATTTCATCCCTGCTGTAGTCTGGATCTTTCTGATGGTCAGTAACAAAAGTAATATAAATAAAATTAATTCAATATATGATGGAATATAAGAATTCATTTATAAATGAAATAATCATGAGGATTTTGCATGGAAGTTAGATTACTTTTAAGTAATGAATACTAAAGCACAGTGTCTTTAAAATATGAAGCAAATCACATTACTCCCTAATTATTAGGACAATCCAATTAAAATGTTAGTAATTGCAAGATACTATGGAAGTATATTTACTGCAAATATGAATGAAACCATCTACATCTCCTAGTCAAAGCCCCGACATGCTGGTGAAAGTATTGAGTTTTTTTTAATGTTTTCACCAGAATCAACTTAAGCTTTACTGATTTCCAACATGAGTCACAAACTTCAGGGTGTTTGCAATCAATCGAGAGAGAGAGAGTGAAAAACCATCTCTGAATTGTTTCCAAGTATATCTATTTGCTAATGCAAAGGCAGGTGCCAGTAAAACAAACCCCTCCATGCTTCCACATCTGCTCTGGAGGATTAAGGGATCTCAGGAACAGATTGGAAAGTGCACCAGGGTTGCAAGCAGAAGAGAGCAAAGTATATTCACTCACAGAACATTATGGAAGCTAAGTGTGTGTTCCAAAATAATTATTTTTCTACATATGCAGAGTCAAACCAATGATGAACACGAAATTCTAAATGTAAGCTGTACTTGTGGGAGGGAGGATTTAACATAGAATAGATACTTAAGGCTTCCTTAGGCTTACAGGACGTTTTATCTCTTAAAAACAACCTTTCCCATATGGGCCAATTTTTCCCACCTTCCATAATGTGGATACTATTGTTAAGGAAACAAAAACATTCTTCCCAGTATTCTGCAACCTGAATGCCTAATGTTTTATGCCATATGGAGTCATCATGAACCACAAGATAAGCAACATATAAATTTAACAAATAAATAAATTTCAAATACCAAAAATGGGATATCAAATTTACTATTATAAACCCTGAGAAACCATCTGAGAAAAAAATGACAGTTTGATTCCTATCTCCACATTTGGAGAGGTGGCTGACCAAGACAGGGTATCTCCATGATCTTATAACCTGAGGTTTCTCCTCCTGGAGTCCATTTCATTAAAGTCAACAAGAGAGTAAGTCCTATGCAGCCAAGATTTTTAATGAAGGAGAATGGCAAATAGATACGGGCTCAGATAATACGAATGGTGGCAACAGGCTAGATTGCGATTAGTATGGAAGTGGAGGTGTCTTTGTTCATCTATTAGAAAAGATAAAGGCTACATGCAAATGAAAGATAATAAATGACAGGACAACAACACCCCGAAATACAACATTTTAACAAAATGAACAAATAAACACCTTTAAGTGGAAAGAGAAATATTAGAGTTTAAATATTTATATAATTGTAAATCAAGGCAATTAGTTTATATCAGCTGATTTCAAACATTTCAAAATGATTAGCTTTCAATTAGTTTCTAAAAGCAAAAAGAATCCTATTAATTTCTTTCTAAGTAGGTGTATGGGTACAAAACTACTTGAGTTTACTGCTTTAAAAATACTCCTGGTTTTTTTTTTCTTAATCCCTAGAGCTGGAAATGGGAGAGGAAAAGTGGTTTCAACATATACAACCAAAACCTGCATGCAATTAAATTCATCAAATCAAGTACTGCTATTTTAAAAATGTGTATTTTACCTCTTATGAACCTACTAGATAATTTTAAAAAGTGAGAGTGATTGGAGGAATACGGGAGATATACAATAATTCATATAGTTTAAGGAAATACTAAAGGATTGTGCTGTTACTACAATTACATTATTTTTTAATTATTCTATAAATAATTTCTACTATCCTTTTCAAAATAATGATTTTGTCCTAGATTCTGATGGTCCATGATATTATGTGTCAGAAGGCCTTTTATTTTTCAAAGAAGTGTAATCAATCAATAATTGTTTATATAGTCTACATATGTAGTAAAATGCTACAAAATATGTTTTCCTCATGCTACTTCATATTAATAATCTGTTGTTCAGTTTAAAGTAAGTGAAACAGTGAATACTCCAAACAAGCTTTATCTTTGGTTTTACTATTTAAAATAATAGCCTTTATAAATCAAAGTCAGATCCCAAAATGGTAGTATATACTAATTAAAAAGTCTTAAGATAGCTTACTTATATGTTTACAGATATTGGGGCTACTAAAGAGAATGACACACTATCCAATAGTGTTCATCTTTCTAAAGATTTGAGTTTGTATTTCCTTTTCCACATAGTAAATAACAGATTTACCAATGAGTCTATCAGTCACTGACTGACACATTATTGTTATCAGTACACAAAACCAGTACATTGAGTTTTGTAATGTGAACCTGAAATTCATTATTAATAAACCTGCTCACCGCACAAATTATACTCAAGTGTATCTTGGTTAATCAAGAAGATCACTTCTCAAACAAGATAGGTCCTCCCACATATCTTAAAACAATAGGAGCTCTTGTGAGTGAAATTCTACTCAACAGGAATGTTGGAGTCTCACATATGGCAGGAAAAAAAGAAATAATGCAAAAACTGGAAGAACAGCAGAAAAAAGCAAATGTTTGCAGACATTTCTTGGCATTGCCTCTATAGTGATCAAAAGTTCTAAGGTAGCTAAATAACACTGGAGGTGGGACTCCTGTTGTACTAGCACAGGACCTATATTACCAAGCCACATTGGGATACAAAAAGCAACTAAGGAAGTATTCAACCTAGTACACACAGCTAACAATGCCACCCAGAAATCAAACTGAATTTGAATTTGACACTGTTGTACCCACAAAGGAAAACTGGTTGGCAAAAATGATGAAGCTCGCAGAGTTGGGTAATTTAATTTCCTTGATCAGTGAAAAGACAATATCTAAATTTATGGTTGACTGGAAATCCCTTATAGACTTTTTGCATGAAACTGAAAAAATGCACTTGGGACTTCTGGTTTTGATGACTAGTGAAAAATAGATAATAGTAATAAGTGAGCTTTTTGCTGTAAATATACAGTAAGAGATAAGTTTGTAATCATTTTTATATTTGCTGCAGAGAAAACCCAAAGCTTTTTTTATTTCTTTTTATTCTTTCTCAGTGCACTTGTTTTTTGTTTTCTCTTTTTTCTCACTATTTTCTATTAGTTTGAGTTAGTTTTCATTTTTGCTTTAAAACTTGTAATGAAATCTATTTTAAAACAAAAATGTCTTTAAACTGTCAAGAAAAAAATGTCTTATTAAAGATAAAGCTTTAGAACAACATACTTGGAACTAAATATAAAATTAGGTCATTAGGTCTTCAATTTATTCTCATTATTATGAACAAAATCTTTACATGAAATGATCAAGTGGATAAATACTTTTTATAGGCTGTGTTTGAAAGAGTAAAGATGTAGATATAAGATAGAATGTACACTTCTCAACCTTTTTAGCAGTACAATGTGACTGCACAATAAAATTAGTAATTACATAGTTTCATAAAATATTAATTCAATAGCAGATTATGATGGCAGAATGTAAATCTAATAATAACAAAGTATGAACTACTAACAAAATTTAATAGAAGGTCCTCTTTTATATTAGTTTGCCTTTGTTCTATGTCTAATTAGAACTATAAAATGTAAAATCGTGGGGAGGGAGGTTTAAAGTTCCTAATAGGTACATATTGAACAAGACTATCCATATTTCTAAAGACCACATTTTAATGCATTCTTGTCATCCAGTTCCAACATGCTACCAGCCTACTTCTTGAATGTCAATAAGATTAATTGTTCCCTCTTGCACGAAGATCTGAGAATCCTTAACACCACACCCAAATTCCTTTGTCACATTCTTCTGTTTAATCTCCAAGCTCTCCCAAATCTAGATTCTCCCAGCATATTAACTCATTGAGCCTGGTAAACTACACATTTTACTTTCCAACAAATGTTGATGCCACAATAATATAATAACTATTGGTAGATGTATCTTGTTCTATAAAATGCACTAATTCTTCAGTTTGGTCAAGGGTTCAAACATTAAAGCATTCAGCTTTATGTACATCAACATTTTAAACAGCATGTTTTTACATATGTACTCATAATTTTTCAATGTTATTATTAATTGAGGCTCATTTTGCTGAATGTCTCTTGAATGTTTAGTCCTATTGTCTTATTAAAACAAATTAACTATCAGCACTATCTAGAAAATGGAAACCATGAAGAAAATATTTTAATTGAATAACTGAAAATGTTTATCTTCTGTCTCCTCATTTCTTGCTGTATCCCTCCAATACTGAAAACCTTAGGATAAAATTTTAATTGCTATAACCAGAGATATGAAGTAAAAAACATAAAATTCATTTTGAGAACATATATTAAATAGGAGTTAGTCCTAAGGTCCTAAAAAATACTTCATAAGTGCATCTACTATATTAAAAGTGCTGCAGGCAATTATTTTTAATATTATTTTAATATTTTTAATAATATAACATTTATTCAAAAAGGAATCTTCTAAGAAAGCTGCAAAGGAAGTCAAGAGCAAAGATTTTAAATTCTTATTTAAGTAATTGAATATAACATATTTTATTTTAGAGTAAAATTAGATTGTCATCCCACAAGTATCATGCTTAGCAACAAATATAGGAAATATTACTAACCAACAACAGTTCTAAAACTGTAATGAAAAGTTAATTCTTCATGTTTTGACCATGCAGAAAGAATTCTATTAGCAACAATGGAGAACTAATGAACTAGCACTGATTATAGTTTCCATTTTTAAAGAAGGTATTCAGGAAACTGATCAACAAAATGTATCAAAGCTTGATAAAGATCACTAGATGAACCCACTTATCTACTGCACATCTGCCACACCACATTATCCTACTGTTCAAGTGTCAATTTTGCATTTCAATGCAGTAGCTCCATCAGATTAATGCCCAAGACATTTCAGCTGTGTGGCACATAAGTCAGTGGACGTAGGGAAATATTATGCATGGTCTGTATCATTGACACTAAGCAAAGGAAATGTGATTAGTACCAAATTGTATGTGACAGGGGAATCGGAAAGCTGTCAAACACAATGACATGGATTCAGTATTTAGAAGGTAGAATGGGGAAAATAAAAGGAGCGGCCAGTCTGGCTCACAGACAGCAATAACACAGAGCAGCTATGATAAATTAATTCATTTACTTATGAAAAATTAGAAGCTTCCACATGCAGCTCTCATTTATATTCCTGTCAATCAGATTAACTAAATAAAAAGCCTGTAAGATTCAACATATTTCACATGAGCAAAGGAGAAAAAATATTTTTGCATTTAATTAATTTTAGGGGGAGAGGGGAGAAAGCTAAAGTTAGACTCATTAATGAAAAGGTTTTTTTTTTAAATTTTGATTATAAGCATCAAAAAGACCATTCTTATGCAATGCTTACGCAGTTACTCTGACCAGGTCGAAGGAACTTGCACAATCCAGTACAACACTAATATGGGAGTCCTAACAGGCCTGGTAGCTGCCCTTTTATTTGAATAAATTCGAGTTTTGCTATCTTTCATCTCAAGGAGTAAGGTATTGTGTCACTGAAATCCCAATCCATTCTCTCTAAGAGTTTCATTGCCAGGGTAGTTGGGTGCCAAACAATCCACTTCAAAACTTGGGGGAAAAAAGAAAAGAAAAGAGAACATCTTCACATAATAGCCGATTAGCCTATAACAGTCTTCATATCCACTTCCCATTCAACACAAGAAACTCCCTTCCTAATAGTTCATCAAATTATTAGCAGTGAAACTGACTTCCAACATGCCTAGTTTTTTTTCACTTAATAATTGTAAGGAATGGCTTCCTTCATATCCCCAGGTTGTAGGAAGGATAGCAAGATGAAGGCCAATCAGTATGTTGTCTTTTGTCTAGAATTTGGATTCTGCTGAATTAAGCCTAAACTTTCATTTCATTTCTCAAGCAGACAGCAATTTTACTGTTGCAGAGAGAATATGTCAGAGGAGTAAAACAAAAAGATTATTCAAATTAAGAACTGACTGAAAAAAACAAATTCAATTGAACTGTCTTTTAATTTTGTGACATCTTACTATCTATACTTCAGAAATAACACTATTAAGCAAGAGCACCTCAGAGGTCACCGACCAACATTTTAAAATGTTCTACATAGACAATTCATGACTGTTAGGGTTGTAACAGTTTTTATCTGATGCACATTTTTCTTCTAGATACTAGAAGACAGGAAATTATAAATGGTACTTCAATTGATGGTGTTACAAAATACAATCAATCAAACTTTAAAATTAGACTTACCAGCATCCTTAATCTATACTACCAATTTTTTAGCTGATAGGTTTTTTTTCCACTTAGTACAACAAAAATGTGTTTGCATAGGTGGATAATTTAAACTGAAAGCTTCTAAACAAAACAAAAATCAAAGAGAATCTGTGAGAGTCTCCTCCTGCAAAAGGTACTAATTGTAAAGATTTGTATATTCAGTTTGGTTACTTTGCAACTCAATTTACCAAAATTATGCACCATTTTGATTGCTTATGTCTTCCAAATATAGGGAAAAAAAGCCTTGTTATGCTATGAAGTTGAAGTAATCACCAAGTAATGAGAAATAATTCATCTATAATGATAGTGCAAAAAGATGGATTAATTTATACTTTATTTTCCTTTCCTTTGTATTTCAACCAGTAGGGTTTTTTTTTCAGTTGATAAGCTTGTGCTATATGAAGATGCTGTGATTAGATTCTCACCGAATTTCAAAAACCATTGCTGTTCAGGTCTTCTGTATAATAGTCAGACATTAATTTTTCCAGATGATCACTTTCAGTTCTAAGCTCTACAGAAAATTATCTATTGTGATACTTTTAGTAAAACAGACAGAAATTAATATTGCAAAAGCTACTATAGTAAATGTTAATATTTAGAAATTCAGAGACAAATTTTCTATTTAATGCAATTTATTTATATTTTAAAGAGAAGATATAAAAATCATTGGCAATTAAGAAGTGGCAAGTTATTGAAAACAAAACTAGCAAAAGGCCTTTAGAAAAAGCACACCTACAATTACTTGTCTAATGTTTTATTGACTTATCTATCCTAAGAGTGTTCATGCATTTTTAGGGGTTCATCTTAAACTACAAGTTCATGTATCATATATATATAATAAATAAATATTTGACCTTTACAAGGTGGAGTCAGGTGATGGGGGTGTGGCTAACCGAAGAAGGCAAACAAGCCAGAAATAGCTATCTTAGTCTCCCCTCTTAAAACAGACAACAAAATGCTACTCTGATGTCTGATAAAGCCAAACAATTCTAGTGAATGAGATTTCACTGAACCATGGCTGTATAAAGATCTTGATTTACGTAGGAAAAACCTGGATGAAACAAAAATACACAAAAGGCCTACGAAAAGAGAATTAAAATAAAATAAAATAAAATTATATATATATATATATATATATATATATATATATATATATATATATAAAAAAAACTCACACTGAACAGAGGCAGCTTCCTGCTGTATCTGACCTTAGAGTTCCCTGCAGTGTAATAACTGAATCTACCCAAGGGAAAAAAAGATTAAAGGGATCTCCTACAAAGATGGAAAAAATTCTAATGCCATACTGTAACATTTATATTGAACAGATAGTGTTCTTGAAAAAACAGTAGTAACAGCCCCTTATACATGATATTCCCGTATGGAGGAGCACACAAGTTTCCTTTCTATGCCCCTTAGAACACCCTCTGACCATGACCATGGAAATCCGGCATCCAAATTTGCCACATTTTGAGGAAATAAATCTAGTGAAAGCTGGTATAAGTATCTCATTTAAATAACATTATAAAAATCTCTTCAAACTGCCAGCCCAGCCCATATTGCAGTCATCACCTTCCTAAAAATATTATGTGTTGCCCTTGGATACCAAAAGATTACTGTCCTGCACCAGGGGTATTCTACCTACTCGGATAGATATATATTACTTTTCATGATTTAAAAGTCAATTTGCTTGCATTCAAGATTTTATTTCATGAAATTTCTTTGCAAGCAAAAATATTCTTGATCTGGAGTGGTGTGTGTGTGTGTAAAACTGCAGTTAGATTAAACTGCATCCACTAAACACTAAGTTTTTATCTATATAAAACCCATAATATTTTATCTATATAATTTTTATGTCTCATAATTCTAATGCATATGTACGATTAGGAAATATTGTAATAACTAAACAATGTAATTAACTGAATTAAACCACAAAATCCATTTAAAAAAGAAACAAAAACTGAAGCTAAAAATAATTGCAACAATTGCAGACCTAACATTGATGGGTCTACGATTCCTAGAAGAATGCCATCCTAATCCCTTCCTTAGACAGGAAGTTCCATACCTTTCTCTACCAACTGGCCTTCCTTGTCAGTTCGAATATAAAGGAGGATCTTTCCATCTTATCTTAGGGTAAAATGATAATGGAGCAGGTGGTCTCTAAAGTATCTTGGGACAAAAGGTCTTCTCGTGTCTTCTTACTTTACTTAGAATTTTGCTTCAGGGTGCAAGAATGGAAAAATCTGACTTACAATGTAACTGATTAATAGAAGAATTCTAAGACAAGAATGTTTCAATTGTCTCCTGTAAATAATTAAGTGAGATTTCTAATAATCATTCATATATATAGAAAGGAGCTACATATTTTAAAATCTTTGTAGCATTATCCACTTAGCTACTACTTTTATATAATATCTCACCATTGAAAGAAGACTTTTTTTTCTTCTGAAAGCCAGTTCATGCTGTTCATGGGCAGCATTTAACTTATTGGTAACCTTTCTAATTTTACTATTAAATGCAGCTTCTGCAGACAGGAGGAAGAACTGATGATAGATTCAGTAACAGAGTTGGAAGGGACCTTGGAGGTCATCTAGTCCAACCCCCTGCTCACACAGGAGACCTGTACTAGGGATTCAAACTGGTGAACTGCCGACCTTTCTGATCAACAAGCTCACTGTCTTAGCCACTGAGCCACCTACAGTTGTGATCAAAATTATTCAACCCCCAATGCTGTAAAGGGGTTTAGGGACTATAGTGTACATTTGTAATTGTATTCAGAATGAAATCCTACAAGGACGTTTTACAGAACCAAATGCAACTAAAATGACATCAATTGTTTTAAGCACCCAATTAGGCAGCTTTAAAATGACTGTGATACTCAGCTCCTTCTAGACATTTACTGGTGTGGTTACAAACATGGT